>JAFBJS010004590.1:21132-92668 GCA_016785265.1 Paraplagusia blochii
TACTGTATATATGAACCAATATATTTGTGTTTGTGTGTGTATTACTATATATTCACATATTTATTTATATATAGATATATACATGTATATATGTGTATACATATAGGTATGAATATAAATATAAAACCATATATACAGTACACACATATGTCCATATAATTAAAATATATATTAACAGTGCACGTTTTTGAAAGTTTAGCACATTCACTCCAAACTCCAGTTCTTCCAAGTTGCCTTTTCAATCAATTTTTCAGCTAATCAACATCACCTGTCGATAGCCATTGTAACCACTAATGAAAAATTTTCAGGACTATGGCCCCCTTTCCCAAATGTTATTAATGAGTTTAAGTATTAAGATATATTTGTTTTAAGTGCAGAAAAACAATTCAGCCAGGGTTCTCTGCCCTGTGTTATTGGGTAGAGCAATCTGGGATGAGTAAATGCGCTGTATATGTGCTATTTGTTTACCTTTATATCATTCCTTCCTCCCATAATCTCCTCAGATCCTGGCACGTGTTGGAGTACAGGTATCTGAAGGTAAAGATTCGGAAAACACACCAGAGAACCAAGCAGAGTCTGAGCTTCGAGTTTTGGAGCCTGTGTACAAACCAAGGGAAAAGAAAAGCAAAGCCACGATCAGTAATTCTTAGAGATCAAGAACCAACTTCCAGGAAACTGGTAGGGCATCAATCAGGGAAAGAGTGTTGGACATGACTGAATTATGATTGGGCTGAGCTGAATATTTTATCTCTTGGTAGGTGTTAGATGACATCATAACATATTAAAAAACACAGCAGGGTACAATGTTGTTGCATTTGCTGAGTGACTGCACAACAAAGATGAATTAATAGTTTACAGGAGAGCACAAATATTAACACTAGTGGTGTGAACATAAATGGATTTGAAACAGTTATTGGTCAGAAAGTGTGTGATTACCTTCACTCTGTTGTCAAAGACTTGTTTGAAAATGAAGATGAAATTTGCAGCACTTAGACCTAAAACTGAAGGATTGCAAATCCCTTTTTTCCCCAAAAAAGAATGGTAAGCTGGCCAAAAGCCACACATTTATCAGACTTTGTAGAAGAGCCATAAAATACACAGGGAGTATGACAAATGTTAGATATAACCAGGAGAGATAGCAGAGTGGGAGTGATGCTTGTGAAGAGGAAGATACCATTATTTTATGTAAATACCTGTATCCACCTGTAGTCTGAATGTAGGCTCAGTAGACTTGGTGTATTGACTGTTGCAAACTAATTCTATAAAAAATTTGATTTCTGTTTTTCTCTTTGTTCTCAGCAATTTGATGTTAAATTGTCAACTTGTACTGAATTGAAGTGAACTGAACCATACCCAAGAGGACTGAATCGTTTAATATTATTTAGATTCGTCCCTTGAGGTTATTTAATTTAACAATTAACTAATTTAGGTAAATGGTTCCAACTCTTTTCCTTACCGAGGACTGATCAACTGGTGCCAGCTGTTATGATGGACCATTAATGTTGCTCTAATCTTGATGTATCGTTAAAGTTCTAATATAAAAAAAAAATCTTTAAGATTTAATTGTTTGTAACTTTGTTCTGAACAATTAGCAGATTATCAATGAATGACCCAAAAAATTTAAACAAATTAGTGTCCCAGTACCAGCTCACTTGCACACCAACACTGGTCCCCACATCAGGGGTTGTGGACCCCTGCTTTACAGGACTCACAACAATCACCTATGTGACCTTTGTTGAACTCAAAGACCATAATATCTACGCTCACAGTTAATTAAACATGAACAACAGCCTTCGTTAACGCATCCCATATTGAGAGCTCAATGTTAAATGTATCGTTAAAGTTCTAATATAAAAAAAAAATCTTTAAGATTTAATTGTTTGTAACTTTGTTCTGAACAATTAGCAGATTATCAATGAATGACCCAAAAAATTTAAACAAATTAGTGTCCCAGTACCAGCTCACTTGCACACCAACACTGGTCCCCACATCAGGGGTTGTGGACCCCTGCTTTACAGGACTCACAACAATCACCTATGTGACCTTTGTTGAACTCAAAGACCATAATATCTACGCTCACAGTTAATTAAACATGAACAACAGCCTTCGTTAACGCATCCCATATTGACGACACATTCTCATCCAATCAAACCTCCTGACGCCAGCAAACATTGAATTCACCAACTTTAAGAGCTCAATGTTAAAACTGAAATGGTTTTAGTATTGATGAAAAGTATTGAAAGAGGATATACATCTTAATGGGGGCTACATTGTATTAACAAGCATGAGTACTTTCAGTTTGATTAGTATAATCAATGAGTAGGTGAGTGCACCTCTGGGAAAGTGGAGCTGAGAACGTTGGCAGCAGCACTGATGAAATCCCCAACCAGCATGCTGAAGCCCGGCAGGCCCAAGAAGAAGAAGCGAGGTGAGCAGGACCGAATGATGGTGTTCAGAACATCCTGGGGACAAGGACATAAAAAAAAAAAAATAAATAAATAAACATCTTATTAAAATCCATAAACACAGTGGATAATGTTTTGCCAAGTTATTTACTTGCACCTTTGATCTAAATGCAGGAGTAGAGGTTAAAAAAAATCAATTTAGTTGTGATTTTAGTTTTAATTTCCCCACAGGGAACCCCTAAGGTTTAATACATTTCTATCTAATCTTGAACAGTTCTTCTCTGAGCAGTAGGTGTGTTAGAAAATAACAATACATTGAAATATTGTGATATTTTACACAATGCCCCACCAAGAGTGACAGTGATGTATTATTATTTTTTAAATTAACAATTCACACACAAACTAACACAATGGTTTTAGTTCATTGTAGGGTTCAATTTCAAACACCAACCACTAGTTGATTGTACAGGGACGGCATATAATATTTTAAACTTGATTTAATAGTCTTTTTCATTCATTTTTATCCAAAATACCCTGGCAAATGCTCCTATTTCTTCTGCTGTGATTCCAGATGTACATTCCTATTATTAATCTGTTGATAGAAAAGAACAACTTTGTGGGTTTACTTTGATGACAGTTTGAGTATGTGGCATTGTTAGAAAGCTACTGTTATGTGTATCCCCCTATTCTTGAAGACACATGTGTTGTTTGTTATTGATCAGGTGTGAAGAACTGCTGCTATATTATTGCTGTAGTACAGGGGTAGAAAATGACACTGCTATAGTATGTTTACATGGTTTCAGGAAATGCTTAAAGAAAATGTTTGTCATTTTATCCAGTGGTCATTGATAAAGGTTGCAGCAGGTTCTGTAAGAGAAATCAGACCCACTCAGGCTCCTGGTGCAGGTAAACAGTCTGTTCTTAGATCAGCCAACCTGAGATAAAGCCAAACACAATGCAAATGTTTTCTGAGGTCAGGTCAGGCTGTGGTCATACTCACTGTACCTGACTGCTATAATTTCAAAAACATAGAAGTCATTGTTTGACTTAATGTTTTACAAACATACAGTGATAAGTCACAATTCCTGAAACTTTTATGTTGGAGAAAAAAAAAGACCATGAAGAAAAAACATTTTTTAATGCACATACTTGCATGCTCTGGAAAAAAATAACAAACAAAACAAAAGCATGTTAATGTTAAACATTTATTGGGTACATTAGTTAAGGTTGGTTTGTGTTGCATGGAAATGTAACAGAAAAGGTTGAAGATGCCAAAAAGCACTACAAGCACAAAAGAGATAAGAGAGGTAGAGACAGAGAGATGAAAAAAAAACAACTTTCACAAGTCACATGTAAATACAGAGACAGGCAAACAGACACACACACACACACACACACACACACACGGACACACGGACACAAACATCCACACACACACACAGGCAAACCTGTAATTAAAAGCCAGAGACAAGGCATTGTTTTGCTGAGGTACAGGCAGCTCAGCAGCAGATGGGCGCTCTTTCAACACTGACATATGTTTAACTGCAGAGCTGTTCTACACACACACACACACACACACACACACACACACACACACACACACACACACACACACACACACACATCTTCAGTATGTGCACTATAGTACCATGTTAGACAAGAGCTTTCATAGGCGACATGGATAACAATAGCATAGTATAGCATTAAAACCACGACAAACGCACGCAGACACACACCACAACACAGTAACACACACACACCAGCATGAGAATTTATCACCTAGTGAGGCATAAAGATTGTTCTTGTTCTCTTATCTCGGACATGCGTGCACAAATGTGTGTACAGAGACAAGGTCCAGGCTCGAAACACCTGCTTTCTGGAGCCATAAAGTTGTGTAAATCAGACAGTTCAAACATTGGCCTTTTTTTCTAGCTGAGCTAAAGGGTAACTTGACAAACAAGCAAGCACACAATCTCCCTCTCTTCCACACACATGCACACAGGCACTCACACGCAAAGACAGACACACACACACACACATCTCTCTGTGACTTTAATCATCTTTAGCTTTGGTAAATGGGGAATACAGGTGAACAAAAGAGAAATTGAATATAGACACACGGCATAAACAGGAAGTCAAAACACACATAATGCACTGCATGTGGAAAATTGCAGGGATGAGCCGTAGGAGTGAGGGGCCTATTTTACCCTCACTTTGTTGGTAATTGACCTTCGAGGCATAATGTGCGGTGCAGTCAGAGGTAATTAGCATGTACCAAACTGTTGCCTGATTGCCTGAAAAGAGCATTTTAGAGAAAACCATGGATGTAGAATGCAAAGTGTTTTCTATTGTACGGGAAAGTACAGGGAGCATGATTTGAAAAGTGTGTGTGTGTGTGTGTATAGAAATGGGGAATTCAGCTCTGCATGTGGCTCTGGTCTGGTGCTAGGAATGGTCCCAACGTCAACAAAAGATGCATTACCCCTTTTTCTTCAAATAGCTTTTCCTATTTGGCCTCATGTTAAGGGAAGGACACGCTGTCCACCTGCCCCACCCTGAGGTGACACGGTTCACTTCAGCATTATATCACTTTACTGAACTTGGGCAGAACAATAAAAAACGCAGGGGTTTCCCCTCACAAGCTGGTGTCAGATGTGCAGCCAGGTTTGTAGTGCTAACTTTATTTGGTGATTACCGTATTTTCTGGACAACACTCTTTTTCATCTTTTAGCTGGGAAATGCTCAGCAGCAACCTATCAATTAAAGTATGTTATTCAAAATGGTTATTTTTTTTCACACACAGAGAGAGCTGCTCAAGGGCACTCTAGCTGGCAAGTGCGATCTACCTTTAGAGCGAGGGTCTCAAACCCGCAGCCCGTGGGCCATTAGTGGCCAGTGGAACAATATTTTGTGGCCCCACATTGATGTGAAAGTTTAATTTATAACATTTTATGGATTTGTTCTCCACATTTTATGGTAAATCCTATAGTTCTCAAAACCCTGTTCCACAATCTCCTTCTGGTTCAGTGTTGTATTACATAAACTCTACAAAACTATGGTAAATAGAATTTTGAAATAAAATTTTAAACACTGCAAACTGACACGGCCCTTTGGTGAAATAATGGTGTGGGTGGTGGTCCTCAATTTCTTTATTCCGTGAAGAACATTAAAAAGTAAATATATGTATATCAATACAAACACGACAAAAATCCCTCCCAAATTATATTTTTATAAAGACAGGAACTCAACAAAAAAAGAATTCCTGGAGCTAATATATCAGAATCAGAATTATATCAGAATTTTTCCAATACTACTCTTCTAACAAAAACTCTACATTTGAGATGTGTCTCACCCATGAGAGACTGTAAAGTAGTCTGTGAAATATGAAAAAAAGACTAGATTTATTTTGAACCAATGCTGATTGAACAGGATCCACACAAGAAAAAACCTCAGAAACCCAGATTACTGAGGTCCACACAGTAAGCCTATTAGGTAGATTACACTACTGGGTTACGGTCAATGCCGTTACGAAACCAGTGATCAGGGATGACAATAGGCCTGACCTTGGAGCTGTGTCATTTGGATGGAACACGGTTGTTCGGGGGGAGCTGTAGTCTCCCTGTGTGCTGAGGAAATTATAACGGTTAAGATTTAGACCTGTATGACATAGAACACACAAAGTAACAAAGCCTGGAGTGCTGAGAGGTAGAGACACACACAGTAACACTCCGTCACCTTGAGAGGTCATCTGGGAATGACATTTTACAACCTCGACCTGACAACTCCCAAAAGCCTTTTTTCACCACAAATTTCTCTTCTGTTAAAAACCTCTCAGAATCTTCAAAATGTTAGGAAAATGAAATTCTAAAATATTTCAATATCATGGGTGGTGTATTGGCAAAAATCTGCTTATGCCATACAACAAATTTGGGGTAAGACCGTCTTCATAGTAAAAACTCTATGCTGTTCCATATTAAAGTCCGGTTACTAACATTGGAACATTTTTTTAATCACTACATACTTCACTACAGATGTATTTGCAGGGTTTGTTGTATAAATATGTGAACATTTAAAATTTGTTGAAAATACTTGCAAATGTTTGCAATCCCTGCACAATCAAGTAACAGTTGAAAATATATAAAATACCACCTTGAGTTTTGTTGTGTTATAGAATATCATAGCTGTATCAATTTATTCTTACAATTCTGAGTACAACCATAATTTCAATATGTGAAAAAAATATTTTAAATTAAAAATGCCCAGAATTAAATCCAACTTGGATGTAATGTTAAATATCATCTGACGCCTGCATGGAAAAGTGTGTTTTTTTTCTATTTTGGCTGCAATGGGGGTAGTGGGTGAAGGCACAGAGGAAGGAGGAGGGGGTTCAGTAAGAGCCACTTTCTTATGTTAAGCAGGCGTGCGGCTGTCTTCTATTGTGTGGCGTGAGGACTCTTTTCTCTGGCCAATTTGAACATGCTTCAGTGGCCAGCCTGGCTCTGGCCCCCTGACGCATTATACAGAGCCACAACAAAAGCTGGAGAATGTTGCCTGCTCGCTCATTGCTCCACTCTACACTACGTTCCCCAGGCTCCCCTACCGCTCCTTCAAACTGACACACAAACACACACACAGGCCGACCAGACTGCCTACTCTGGGCCCCTGGCCAACATGTCAGTCTAACGGAGCGCGACAGACGTCAATCCTTAATTAATCACGTATACGCGGCGGGGGCTCAAAACATTATTTAACGACATGGAAAACATTCTAACAAGCTTGTCGCAATGCCAAGGTGCAATAGAAACCAAACCAGGAGGGCACTCCAACATATACACACACAGAGGAAACAATCCCCACCACAAATACACTTCTATCCCGGCAGTATTTGCTTTGTTTCCGTTTCCTCTCCATCCCGGAGGAGCGGACCACAAACTAAATAAAATGTACCAGAAATAAAAAAATCTAAAGGTTTTGTTCTCCCCTTCTCTATTTGGAAAATGTTCATAAAAAGGTGTTTAAAGCAAATAAATAAAATCAATGAAAAAAAAGATTTTATCTGCCTGATGTTAGAGTCTATATTGTCAGTCTAAAAAGTAAACATCAAGTAAAAAGTAAACATCAAGTCAACACATGGTCATCTTCAGTAACTGACTCACAGGTGTTGTATGTGTTTTACTGCTGCACCCTCTAGTGTTGAACCGCAGAGCAACAGCCTGTTTGACCTGGTGCTCTTACCTGGTCGTCGCTTGTGAAGCCCTTATGGAGGACATAGTAAAGGTGAACTAAGAAATCACTGTTGGGCAGCAGATCCTGGTGCCTGGTCATCATCTCACAGATCAGTGTGTACGCCTGCAGCTTGCCAGTCTTATATTCTGTTGGCAGCATCGTGGCCTAAGATGGTGATGGAGACAACAGCTTTATTGAACAAAACAAAAAAAAAAATCACACCCTTTTTGTACTGTTTTAATTATGGGCATATTAACCTTTTCACCAGGGTGTTAAACCTATGGTTTGCCAATTTGACATCTAGTTTTCGATGTTTTAGCATGTAACACTGCAATATATGTGTATTTAACTTATACAACATCAGAAAAATCATGTTTCTGGTTCTATCCAGCAACTGGTATGGTCATTATTGTAAGAGCAGGAAGTAGAAGTTTAAAAAAAGTAATCTGCTCCTACTTAACATACTTTAAGGAAAGCTGTATAACATGAGATGAATTCTAGAGACATTTTTCTATGGTGAATGTCTTTAAAGTTGATGACAAGGTAACGATGATGTTAAAATAAAAATATTCAACAAGAGTATCAAAATATGCCAGTTACTGTGCTTTATGAGTTATCGGTTACACCAGTAATGATAGTCAAATTGATTCTATTGTTGAAGACCCCTGTTTTCTTTTTCATTAATATTACATTGTTTAGGAAGTCTGTATGTAAAAAGTAGCTTTCTGTATTCCCATGTGTGTGAAATTAGTGCTAAAAATGCTAACTACCCACACTGTGTTTGTTGCAACCTTTGCTTAAAAGTGATGGAAAAAGTTAAAGAGATTAAAAATTCAAGATTTTTCATGCAATCATACCCGAAAGAGCCATGACGCCAACATGCGAAGTGGAGGGATGAAGGCAGGCTGAGGGGGAGAAGACTGATTGTCCAGACTTATACCAAGGTTGTCCCTGATCTGAAAATATATACTTTTTCAGTCAGTAGTAGTAGTAGTAGTAGTTCAGTCTCAATGAATAGCCTTGGTAAATCCATTATTGTCATGTGAAGGCTATTGAAGTTGCTGTTTTCAAACCTTTGCCAGCTTGTGCCAGAGCTCATAAAGGTAGGAGAAGACCTTGGCATGAATTTTAGGGCAGCTGATATTGTTGACGTCTCCTAGAATACCCAATATCCTCCTCCAGAGGACAAAGGCTGAATCAGCATGCCAACCAGTCAAGGTCCCACCAGCAATAATGCTGACATCGTCGGCCAGGCACTCGCTACTGTCTGAATATTCAGAGAGAAGGGGCAAAATGACTAATTAAATGGCTTGTTAAAACAAAAATTGAGATATTAAAAAAATTTTTAATGTCAAACATAACATTACAAACTCCAGAGTCAATCTGTTTATGAGAGAGCAGTTGTTGAAAAACTATTAGGTGCTGCATGTTTCCCCAACAGTATCTGAGTACCAACATTTTCCTCTGCTGAAATTACTTCAAGTACATCAAGACCTGGGGGAAAAAGGCAGGAAACACATGCATGGGCAGAAAAAGAACTCAGTCAGCTAAAGGAAGACAGTGCCATCTAGTGGTTCAAAGGAAAAAAGATGGGGTGCACAGGCTAAAAAGAGAGATGTGAGGCGTTTAAAAGTCAGTAAAACAAATAAATCCCTTTTCACAAGAATAAAGTTGGAATTTGTAACATATTGATTTTTATCACAGAGAAGTTAACAATGTGCCACAGCAGATGGTGAAAAGAGAGTGATGGAGAATGCGGACAGGTCTAGTTTATGAAGCAAAGAAAATGGAGTGGTAAATGATCTCGACAGTCAAGGTGATGAGGAGAAACTAGGGGGCAGTACCCAGATGACGTGGCATGTGTAAAACAGACTGATGCATGGTATCATCCAGGGGACAGTCACGCGGGCACTCTGTGTGCACCAGCAGGGCTGGTGAGACTGGAGGAGGGTAGTGGTAGTGGTAGGTTGGGGGGGCAGTGTGGGTGGGGAGGGCACATTCAGGACCTAAAAAACAACAACAACAGAGGAACAGGGATATAACCAATAAGGGGGTGACAGGGTGGGAGTACAAAGGAGGAGTGAGACAACTTCATGATGTTCAAAATGTGAGACACGACAAAAACTATCACAGACAATAGAAGAGAGAATGGACCAGCAACAACTGGCAGCTGTGATGAAAGTACTGGAGGCTACAACCTGAGGGACTGACACTTAGATCCGATATTGTATATTAGAAAATAAGATCTAATATATAACAACATTACAGTGATGTTTACTCAACACGTTTTGGTTGTAGTGTTTAGTTTTGAGTACCTGCCAGAGCCTCGTTGTGGCTGAGAAGTAGACTCCCCTGGCTGCGAGGGTCAGCTGTCACATCCATGTGGGCTGACTGTGTGTCAGCCTCCTCATCAAAGGCCCCTTCTGCTTCATTGAGGTAGCCATTGGACGTCTCACTGCTTATACTTTCACCTGGGTTGCGGTTTCACAAATAAAAAACAATGAATGTTTCATGAACTGAACTTGCTGCAGAAAAGCTCGAGGACTTCTGTATTAAAAAAATGTTAAAAAAAATCAGTGTATCAATACTTTCTTAAACAGCAAACACCAATAGATGAAAATTCTTACTTTTTTCTCTTAGCTTAAACCGGGGGTAAGTTGTGTTTATGTCCTCTGTCTCAGCTGCACTGCTGCTCCGCCGGACCAGGATCTAACATCACAGAAATACTTTTATATTATAGGATATAATTAAAACATTAAAACCATTTACAAGTTCATCACAATAAGAGGTAAAAAATGCCAAGCCCTCCTCACCACCGGGGGCTCAACGCTTTCTCTCCAGCCATCAGATGTCCGGCTGTCTGAGCCAGAGGAAATAGGGGAACACTCTCTTTTCGGGGCTAAAAAGCAACAGAATATGAAAGAGTTATCTTAAAAATCTCACAGACCACCGTCTATCCTTCATTCTTACTGAGTAGAGGAACAGTATCAAATGAGGGTTATTTGATAAAATTCCATCGACAGCAATGAACATGATTTACTTCGTGTAACGAAAGCACGTGGATTTGACAGGGATTTATATTAATTGTTTTAAACATTAGAATAAATTATTTGTTAATAAGGCGTACATAAATATTATTGTTTTGTTTTTTTTTTAACTTAAGTTGATGACGTGTGAAACTTACCTGGCAAGGTTTCGGACAGTTGTTGTGTGATGTCAGAGGTGCTGCTGCTACGTGGCAGGGGGCTATCCCCGGCTCCCAGCTCCTCTTCCCCCCCACATTCTGACAACTGACCCTCCTCCAAATCTAAAACAGTAAAACGTTGCAATTTCACATTTACATTGACTTCACATACTAAATGGCAAACATTGAAATCTACAGCTTTAACAAAGTTGGATTTTTCCACAGATATAAAGAAATTCACAATTAAAAATATTTCAGACAATTTCAGACACATGAAGTGACTCAGGTCATGTCAATGTGGTGATGGAGAGAGAGTCGGTCTGGTCTGATGATACTTGAACTAACATAATAGACGGGCAAACATACAGAATGTCATGGATGGTAACAGTTGGGCGAAGAGGCAGGATGGCAGTTTGAACAAAAACAATAACAAAACACAACACAGAAAACATGCAGCTCTCAGAAAACACATTACCTGAGAGTCTGTGAGAGCAAGCAGAGTTACCAGAAGAGATACCAGGCAAGAAAGAGCTCACAGTGTGAAGCAGCATAGGAACACTTTTAGTAGTGGGCAAAGCCTCGTATAGATGAACACAGTTGCTGATGGACTGGCTTCGCTTAGCTTCCATCAGGCCAAGAACAATAAAGACAGCAGACAAACAGTGGACATACCAAAGAGGTAAAGGGAAGAAGACAGTATTCAGTGACAGTAAAGTATAGAAATGCAAAAAAAGGAGCTTCTTTTGAAAATAACTGAGTGAGCAGGAACTATTTTAACCCAAAACATAAAACACAACCTTCCTGTTGGTGTCATTATGGTTCTTTTTAGATTTGATCAGAAGACTTTCTGGCATTTAAGTTCAAAAATGACGTTTTTTTTCAGACCCCTCACATTTTTGTAGTCAGCCAAAAAAACTAGCATTACCACCAAAGGTGCAATTGCAATTCCAAGTGCCTATCAATTTTTGCTAATTCTTTTCAATTGCAAGAAGGGAGTTTTAGAATTTGGAATTCTCACCCCCAATTAATAACAAATAATTCCCCTTAAATTGTATTTACTTTTCAGTTATTTTTCGACATAAATATTTAAGAAAAAATTAGAAATAAGAATTATAAATTATAAATAGAAAATTTAAGGTTGCTGATCATTGTAAAAAAAGACAAACACAGAAAAAATGACATAATTTTCTGAAACATCAGAAACCTGAAAGAATTTGTCAAAACTGGGAAAATTATTCTATTCCATCATGTGATTTATGATGCGAACTTAATAATTGACCTAAATATATCATTTGCCACTTATTTACTTTTCTTTTTAAATAGTTCAATTATTTCCAATTACATAAATTGTAAACAAATAAGAGGTTTATTGCACTGTGCACATAGCTTTAATCAAAGACTTAATTATGTATGTCTGGAGGTCGTATAAACATAACACTGATCTAACCATGCTGTTGTTTATACCTATTATTTGTATTTGCACAATACTTTTTTGTATTTGCATCCGTGAGTATAGCCAAGTTTTCCCAATTGTCAATGCAGACACATTGTCATTGTATGTGGATGGCACTTCAGGTTTAATCTCAAAGAGGACAGTAAAGCAGTGTGGGCGGGGTCTCTGCTCTCTTCTCACCTTAATTATGCCTGTGTGGGAGAGCGATACTGCTGCACAGCGCCAGCCTACCCTGCATATTAATGAGCATTAATTACCTTCTTAATGAAACTATCAAAAATCTGCAGGGCAATTGATGTGTGGGTCTTCTCCTGAAGAGCCGAGAGGACGACTGGCGGCTCTTTGAAGATCAATGTGGTTCAAATCCAATTAGGCCAAAGAATGGGATGAGGACTTTGAGGCTGTAGTGTCTTTGCTCACACAGATACATTTGAATGGGCCAAGTGGGAAGGTGTATGAATACAAACACAGAACCATCATGGCCCAGGTTCACCGGAAAGTGTTAGGAACCCTTTCTGTATATACTGTATATATGCAAATTAGAGATAAACAGATACAGTAGATAGAACTTCATTACAAGTACTTCATTCAGGAGTACTTCAGAGTATTAAGTCAATTGACCTAATCAGCTAAAACCTTATGTGTTTTGACACAGCTTATTTTAGTATTTATTTACAATCGTGCTGCTAAATGCTTTTATTGGTCAAAGATCTGTACTCACTGTTTGCAGTACAAAAGCACTTTTTTTTTACTAAAATGTAAAAAAAAGTGCAACTGTGAAATGTAATCTACATAAATCTGGACAAATATAATATCAACAAAAAAGGCTCATAATTAAGTTTAATTTCAGGCCATTTTGAATGGTTTTATTGACAGTGACAAAAATCACTTCTGTTCCTGCATCACTAGCAATAACATTGTACTGACAAATACAGTGCTTTTAGTCATTGCATGGTTTTGTGTTCATTGTTTCCCCCAGGTGATAAACCTTTAGTGGAACAAGGCATTAAGATGAACAAGGAATTGAAGAAAACAGCAGAGTGGTCTAATCATTTTTTCCATGACTGTATATACTATACTAATAGAATGAATGATCCCTACTCTGAATATCAAACACCAGGGGCAGTTGTATAGCGGTTAAGAAAGCAAACTTCAGTTTCAGTTTTTTAAGTGTCCTCTGACACACTGTTAAATGACCGCAGCCTGTCCTCACAATGTAGCATCTATGGCAACAGGTTCACATTGGCCATAAAGGGGTCATCTGTCTCTCTGTCGTTAGCGTGGGGCCCTTTAAATTGCACCTTGGGTGTTGCAGCTACAGACCTGTCTTAAGGCTTAAAGATACCTGATCCTGCTAATCCAATAAAGAAATGTTGTTTTATCAGAAGTTTAATATGATTTTGCTGCAAAAATAGCATTGTCCACTACAACATTAATACTGTTATTGTGTTAACTTACCAGAGGTTTTCTGTCTCACATTGTACCGGGCTTTTTCCATGCAGGAAGCTCCTGATGTAGTAGCTGAGCGAATCCTCATGGGCTCTTGGACCCCTGGACCACACTGCTCAACCTGGTTTCTCCGGCTGAGTGAAAATGAACGGGCCACTGCTGCTTTCTCGGGGTCTTGCATCACTCCTGAAGAGACAAAAAAAACAGTTAACTCTAACAACTCTAACAAATTTCTAAAAAAAATCATTAGAAAACATATGGTGTCCCTAATCATATGCTGATAGGCACTTGCTGAGATGAAGCACAATTTGTAAAAATTGATGTTTTTACACAAATCCAGCAATTTCTTAAGAACTTCACAGAATTTCCATTCATTTATGAACCAAACTGGAAGTTATGCAGGATGGTATGATTCCATCCTGAAGCCTCCCAGACCCAAGTCCACTTCCCTAACAGCGTGGTGGCCACTGCCCATGAATCCCATAAAATCACTAAATTTTATTTACAATAATTTCTAGAAAGTGTTTTTATATAAACAAAGAAAGTATTTTTCAAAATAGTGCTGTTGCCCCACACAGGCACAAAATAAAAAAAAGGAATTATTAATTTGACATGCTTGCATTATATTATATTGCTGCCAATGTATCATAATATCCTGTTTTGCTAGAAACACTCCTTCCTCACCACGTCCTCTTTGTTTCTTCTCCTTCTGTTCACTGAGTTTGTCCAGCGGTAGGTTTCCCATGTCCAGACCATAAACACAGCGTGCCAACACCACAGTCAGAGAGTCCATGATGCTGGCCCACTCTGTCACCAACTCCTCCCAGCAGGTAAGAGAAGAGAGCACCGCCAGCAGCTCATCCCAGAGCTCCCGGGAAATAAATACACACAAGTTGGCTCGTACCCACGCCACAATGATGGTCTGAAATTATGGAGAAACCAGTGAGTAAAAGTACTATTGAGATACAGACAAAAAATATGTATCCCTGTAAAGTTTTTAGTGTATAAAAACATAATTGTGTAATTGTAATTGTATTACAAGATGCTAATCCTTGGGCAAAAGTGAGAATAATATAGGTATTGAGGCAAACAGTAATATGTATATATATATATATATATATATATATATATATAAACAATGAAGAGAGTAAGATATCCAGTTCATATAGGTAAATATATTTAGAGTTTACAATCTAAGATCTAAGATCACTCTAGCCTGGTCATTTGAAAAGTAGTTAACAATGCAACTACCCATCATTGATTAAACAATATTTGATACATAATTATATATAATCATAATATATACAGTATATATGTATGCATATACATACATATATGTATACATTATACAATATATATATACATACATTATACAATATGTATACATACTGTATATAAGTATATATATATACACACGCACACACATTTATATTCCTTTTTCGATTTCTGCATGCTTGGTTAGTCACTCATTTAGGAACTGATATAAAAGTCTTGTATTTCAAGAAATGAGCGGCTATAGACGTACCCTAAAAAGTACAGATGCCAGTCTCTCAGCAAAGCTGTCTTTTCTTTGGTTTTCCTGTGGCCTTTTCATCACTGCCTCTGTGATTCTAAGCAGCACCTGAAGCAACTGCTCCCTGTTCAACACACAAGCAGCAAAGTGCATGAGAAAATATGAAAAATGACATAGACGGCTTAGACATTCACTGAATAACTGACTGACCAAGTCTGCGTGTTCATGGTATGCTCCATGATCATGTGACGATAGATGTTAAGAACACCCTTGCACACTTCAACCTGGTTATCTAGGAGTTTAGGAACATCCTGGCAAGGCTCCAAAAGAAAAACGTTGGATGAGTTGGTCAGGAACACCTACAGACATTAGTGCATGCGAGTCAAAACAAACTCATCAAGCAAGATCAGAAAAGTTAGCAAAGAGTTACATGCAATTAAAAGTCACCAACCAGGACCATGACACAAATCATTGTCAAGATAAAAAGAGGATGACCTGTAGTGTAGACTGGATGCCAGCGTTAATATCTCTATTCTCCTCTTCAGTGAGAAAGCCCCGGCTGATGGCACTGCTGAAAGAGTAAGTCCTCCCCCAGCTGGATGTCCGCTTGTGCCCATGAATTTCCATCTTATGAAGGAGAATCAGGACACTCATAAAGACTAACATTATAACAGTACAATTACAAAATAACAAGGTTCTTAACACTTCAATAAACAAAATAATAAGACAAACAGATGAAATTGCAGTCAATTAGGATGAATCTCAATACATTTTAGTAACTATCATTTGGACTTTTTAGTAGGAAGTTCATGTTGCTGCTTTCAAGTGCACTTTAATGCTAAATTTCTGTAGAAAAATAAACTGTCTGATTATTTGAAAAACGTTGTAACATGAAAACTACGTAGATATCATGTATCCCATTAGGGGGCACTCTTTGGCTATCAGTCGGTTACCACTGGTGGTACAAAACAGATATACCTAGTCAGAGGGTCATACCTTTATACTGACTAGAGAGATCTATCGACATATATGATAAATATACAGCATATAATTTACTCATATGAACTGAACATAGATGTATTTGCGTGACATGAAACTAAACATTTGCAACTGGAATAGTTTTAACACATACGCAATATACAGGATGTATTTTTTTTCAGATAAAATGTAAAATGGCTTGCACCTGTGGATGTATGCTCTTAATCTCTGTGCTGTGGATCTGTTGATGGCCTCCATCCACTTGATTCTCCTGGGTGTTTGCCTCCGGCTCTGTCATGAAACTGGGCTTTTCTTGAAGTATCCACTGCTTGTAAACCTTAATCACCTTCCTTGTTGCTGATGCTTCACAAGATGGCAGCAAAAAAGCCTTAAAGAGAGAACAAGAAGGACAATGCAGCTATAAATACGTGATATGGTGGTAAGTCGAGGCGTGCAGTTTTCAAATTATCCAGCAGAGGGAAGTATTGTGACACTTCATAAGCAGCACAGACTGGATGTTAATGAGCAACATTTTTTATTTATTTATTTTTTTAACTTGTTACCTGGCGGAAGACCTCGTTGACAAAATTCACATTATCCCTGGTGGAGAGCAGGATGCCATGCACCATTTCATAGACATGGCGATGCTCCTCGTCAATGCTACATAAACTGGAATCACTGGGCCGTCGATCTGACAGCGTGCTGCTGTTGGAATGGCTCTTCTCAGGCTCTCCTGCTGGTGCATTCACATCCGCTTCTGATGTTTTCTCCTTCTCCTGGCTGCTACTGCCTGCAGTGACAGTCTGTACACCAGAGAGGAAGCCAGTGAGGTTGACTTGAGTACTTGGCCCATGTAACAAACCGTAACCTATAGTAACAGGCCACTTTAATGGTACAATTAAGGGTTCTAGAGTTATATTGTTTATAGTAGTTGTTTTTGAATATTCATGTTCTGATTTTATTTATATTGATGAATAATAATAATTATTTTTATTATTTATTATCTCCCCTTACAGTGAAAGATTTTGTTTTCCTTTTTTGTTATTCTGTCATCTGATAAAACAAAAATATCCTAACATTTATATGAGATTTTAAACTAGTTGACAATTTTAAGAGCGAACATCAGTGAGTCATCTGCCATCTTCACCTGGATGAGTTTAGGGATGACCTCCGTGCCATTCTTGGCGCTCTGCGCCAGGGCAGCACTGCTGACGTACTTCTTCTCCAGGAAGAAGGTGACGAGCCAAGTGATGAAGGCCACACGCGGAGAAAGGTACTGATCCCTGGTGCAGAAGGTGCTTTCGTTGTTCCGCGTGACTGGCACATACAAGGGTTTTGGTCTATGGTGTGGGAGGTCTGGGTAAGGAAAAGAATGGAATTATTTTAAATTTATCACATATCATGTTGTACTGTATCTATCAACATTGATGTTGTAAAACCTGTTGGAGAAAATGAGCTGGAATTTGAAATTCCTGTGTATTTTTGTGCTTCAGATCATTTAAAAACAGATCATTTGACCATGTGTTTGACCAGGACTCTGAAATTTAGTTAGAGCAGTGATTTTCAACAAGTGGGTCGAGACCCAGACCTATTTTGAAAGGGTCTCAAACCTATGCTAGGGCAGCAGTCTCCACAACTGCCAGCCAATCCCTTATCCATACTGTGAGTCCTTCTGAAGAGCCCATAGGTGGTTATGTGGGTCAGGAGGGTGCTATGATCAGGGCACCTCAATAGCAACTTGGCAGCAGGGGGATTTGAACCTGAAGCCTTACAGATCTAAGTCACCACCAAAGCTGCCCCGGGAATAAGAAATGTTAAGAAAAAAAAAAACTTTGCCGTCTTTTCTCATTCCTTGGAACAAGTAGCAATAAAGCCCAGTATGTGTCTGTTTAAATGGTTTTACTTAATGTTATCTTTGATTAATTAATTAAGCTGACATTTTTCTTAAGTTACTACTTGTCAATAGGGGGTGATGTTGGATCCTGATGCAACCAGTAGAGAACCACTGAGATAGAGTCATGATCAAGATAAAGTTTAGATTTGTAAAGACACGGTTAGTAACTGTGCGTTACATAAAGTGAAATTGAATTTCTCCATACTGTATCAACATTAACACTATGTTCCCAAACATTTTTGTGCCACAGACCGTTTGAATGTCTCATAACTATTTTCACGGACTGGTCTTTGAGTTGTGGCAGATAAATACCCCTGAAATATTTTCCTACCTATAAAATCTTCCTACCCAATTTAACTGTGCATGCACACAACAAAGAATTCTCATGTGCACACAACCTATAATGATCTGCTACCAGACTGTACACAAGGTTAGTATATTGTATCAATGACTCATCAATGCAAACAGTTTAAATCTATCTGCTTCATTTTGAGTTTATTGTTGTTGTCTTCACTGAGAAAATATTTCCTAATCAAATATAGTTTCATTATTGATGATGGAATCCGAGCCATTCTTTTGTTGCTCTTTTGTTGAAATGGTTATGGATCAGGTGCATTAATAGCCAGATGGGGCCAAAAGGAACCATTATTTCTCTGCGGCCCGGCACCAATTCACCCATGGACAGGTACCGGTCCCTGCCCAGTGGTTGGGAACCACTGATCTACAGGGCTGTAACAATTCTTAATTAACAATGTTACAACATCATGTGTTTACTATTCTGTCATTTTTACTACCATACCATTGTTTTTAAAATACTCAATATATTGCATTCCTTCATTCATTCATTCATTTATCTGCTTGGCTGTTGCCAGTTCACAGGGGCAGCTTGCACCATTGTGCAAGAAGATCTTGCGCTAGAAGATACTGTATGTGGGTCTTGGCGATGCTATGCTCAGAGCACCTCCATGGCAACCTGACAGTGAGGGGATTCGAATCTGAAGGCCTGCCGACCCAAGTGCGCTCCCTTAAACACTAGGCCCCAATATATTATAAGGTATATCGTAGTGGTGACCCAGTACTGTGATATACATCTTATCTGCTGATTCTTGTCAAGTACTTGACATGTTTGCAAATGACTTCAAATGTATTACAAATATTCCAGCTTACCTAGTGAAGGCTTGTAGAGGTTAGTTTGCTTGGTGAACGAGGGAAACAAATGTGGAAGGTAGTACTTTTTGAACAGGCTGAAGAGGAACCTGAAGCCTGTGTTCTGGTTTTCTTTGTTCTTCCATTCTAAACTGGATGCCTGGCAGACAGAAAACACAGAGGCAGACAAGGTTAGGCTGCAGGAGGAGGACAGTGTTCCAGCATCACTCAGACAGAGTTGGTGCATTATTCCAAACACAACAGTCTGAAGGTCCCTCTAGGACACAGTAGACAAAGAGGAGAAAGCCTGAGCTGCCGATGTTACAAAGAAGCTCTTCCTTTACATACGAGCAATATGTATTTGGTGCTACTACTAGAAATTTGGGAAAACTCATTCAGGGCCTCAGTAACTACAAAGACATGATGAAATCAATTGTAGGTAAAAAAAAAAAAAATCTGTCCTGTCATAAATGAACCAAAATACAAAGAGGGTTCAGAAAGAGGTTTTTTAAAATCCTTTCTGTTCAGACAGATTTTACAAACCCACTGAGAACAATGGGCTCCAACCCAGGTCCCCCATCTCTTGAGGGACAGATACCTGTCTCTAGGACATCTGGGCAGAGTGACACAGACACAGTAAAAAATGTACTACAGTGTTAAAAATGTATTTTTCCATAGTAATCCAGAAATATCTCTTAATTTATTTAATCAGCAATGGTGGATAATCAACAACTATGCAATGTTACTAGTCTGCAGAAATGGATACTGGCTGACCAGTCCAAAACATGGAAAAAACATTTTATTATTATTTATTATTATTATCCATTACAGATTTTTTTTTCTTATAATTATTTATTACTTATTGAGCGCTTCAATCCCCACCACCTGTACACCAACCATGTAGCTGAAACTCTGAAAATTACATAACAACAGCTGACAAAAGGACATCTCTCATCTTATTGTTGGAGAGTTAGGTGTAGGGTGTCATGTGATTTGCACTTCACCTGAATGACCATGTACTTCAGCAGGGTCTCCAGGATGAAACACGTTTGGTCATCTGCAACTTTTTCTCCCACCACTGCAGGGACGAGCGGGGTAATTTCTTCGGGGACCACTTTAGCTGCTCGGATCAATGTGGACAAAGACCAGGATTAGGGGGAAAAAAAGCCATCTTCTATTTCCTGGGAATCAATATGACCACAGGAAGATGATACAATATTTCTCATGTCTTCTATAACCCTAACTCCATACCATCAGGGGGGTTTGAGAAAGGGTTGTAGATGATTGTATCCAGTGTACAGGGCCCTCTGCTGGAGGGCACAGCAGGGAACCCTGGCACCAGAGTGGCGAAGATGAGGAACTGCTCCTCAGCACAGTTGTCCCTCAGGGCCTGCAGCCACAGAAGAAATAGCCGAATCCCCTCACAGCGAATCTAGGCAAGAGTGCATTGGTGCCATTTAAATACAGATACACAGCATGACTAAATTGAAAATATTGTTTTAAGTGTCAGGATAACCACAAAATACAGAATACCACTGTGTTATAAAAGATAAAATCACACCTTGAATGAATTTCCAGTGTGAAGAAGCTTTTTGAGAATAGAACCTGAAGTGAAACGATAGGAAGACAATCAAAAAGACTTTTCAGTCTACAGAGACAGGATCACAACTTCCC
The DNA here is from genome assembly GCA_016785265.1 of Paraplagusia blochii. NCBI lineage: Eukaryota > Metazoa > Chordata > Actinopteri > Pleuronectiformes > Cynoglossidae > Paraplagusia > Paraplagusia blochii. Next base: position 42,055 of record JAFBJS010004590.1, read on the forward strand.
AGCAACATAGAAATTTTACATCAGGATCTGATCAAGGTCATTGTCCTCCCAACTACATGAGGAATAAAAAGTCAAACCCTGACAATTTAAACAGATAAAAAAAAAATTAGATCATCCTTCAATTATAGTTTTCATCTTGTTGTTACAGAGGTTCCATCTGTGTTATAGTAAAGACAGAGAATCTTCTCCACTATGGCTAAAATATGTACATTAAAAACTAAGAGTCTTTCTTCATTTCCTGCATATAATTTAGGATTGTATTCAACTAGGTTTTATACTGAACGTATGCCAAACTGTGACTCAATTTCAACAGGACATCATTAAATATCATATCATATGCATTTTGCGGTATTTTGTGTCAGTGCATGGCAGAACTTTTGAATATAAAACATGCAGTTGTGCAGTTGCCTTAGTTTGCCTGATCGAAACTATGAAAAAGTTTTCACCGGGTTGTGTAAATATTCAAGTTTCTCTTGAATTATTCTTTATACAAAAGGCTAAATTGACAACAATTCTGTTTTGTTCACGTGAAGTTGGAAAGTATTTTTTTCATGGCTCTCATAACACAGGGCTGCAGAAAAGTGACAAATTAAAACGGGCTGCATGTTGTTGTGCAGAAGAAAGGATGGTGAAAGGTGTTTTCTTCAGCTCTTTCATGGTCAGTTACAAATGTCTGACCTTGCAGTCTTTCACTGCAAGGACAAACTGAAAATCATTAGCACTTTTTCCTGGTCTACCCTTAGTGTCAGAGGAATTTAATACAGTAGAAGAAAAGCTCTGTCGCCACAGTAAAAATGACAGAAAAATGTGAAAGAAAATGTTATCCAGGAATTCATTGAAAACTTTGGTATGCAGCAAAAAGAACTAATAAAAAGGATTTAGTGACAGTGCAGCAAAGCAATCAAAGGGACATGAACTGATGACTGACAGCAACATTTTTGTAGGTTGACCTTTAAAAAAGAACATTTATTAGGATGTTGACTTTACAGACAGATTAGGAATCAAGTAATAGGACCAATCCTTGATAACAAAGACACTTGCTAGCTTACGCTTTAGATATGGGGTTCCTAGTCCACCGTATTGTTCTATAGGTCACATTGTACCACGGAGCAGTGGGTCAATTAATTTTAATTAATCTAAATAATTTCAAGAAAATTTTATTCGGACACCTAAACAAACTGAACCAAAGTTTTATTCTGAAAATATACTTATCCTTTCATCATTCAACAACAAGTTGAATGATGAGTGCTACTGGTGTGAAGTAACGGACAGTTACCCGCTGACCGGTCCTTGATGTAAGAAAAGTTGGAGACCGTTGCATTAGATGGCAAACAATGAAAACAATAGCACAGAGTTCTATGGCAGACCTTGTATTGTACAGGATCAGGCAAAATGATCTGACACATTTGTAGGTTTAAAAACAGATAAAGTAAAGAAACAAAAAAAGTGTTTTTTATTTTCGAAATGTACATATTATCTTTTTATGTCCTTTTTTTCAAGATTACAGTGACTATGAACTCTGATCGATAATTTTGAGATGCTAGAGACTTTCCTCAGACCAAAATTGAATATGCTCCATGATATGGACAATGTTTGGTTTCAACAGAATGGGCTATAGCCCACACCTCTTGACATGTGATGGGGATTTTGAGGGAGATTTTCCCTGGTCATTTGATCTGATTGCGTGGTGACATCAGATGGTCTGCCCATTCACCTGATTTAAATTTGTACGATTTTTTATCCTGTGGGGATACCTCAAATCAAAGGTATACATTAATGGCCCTCAATCTATTGAACACTGTAAAGATGCAATTTGTCAAGAAATTACTGCCATACCACATGAAATGACCCGCCGAGACTTTCAAGAACGCCTTTGAACATTATTTTTACCTATTTAACCTATTTTTAAACCTACAAATGAGTCAGATCATTTTTCTTGACCCTGTTTATAGGGATGTCTGATAATACTGGTCCAACGATACGATTGGCCCGATATCAGCAAAATCATTAATATTGGAAAGAATCGGTATCGGTTTTTACACTGATATTCCAAATCAGAGACTGCAATGCTGCAAACTTGCGGTCCCAACAAATATGCTGGACGTCCTCATGAGGTCCTGACACTTTGACTGGCACGTGATGGCCGTGGTCTGGATTTTTTTACGAACAACAGGACCAACTGTAATTTAAAATGACTGCAAAGAGCTTGCCATATGGGGGCCGGGGAGCAAGATTTTAAAACTTTATCAAGAGCTAAATAAAGCAAACAACACAGAATGGACACAGTGAAACGACAACAACACAGCTGTCTTTCAAAGAGTCAAAGTTGAATAAAATAAAAAACAGCCAAGAGCAAAAGAGATCAGACAAAAATTATGGTTTACATCATCCTGCAGAACCAGCTGATCTCTCCCGTTCAAGACACTGTATTCACTAAATGTGTGGAGTTTCTGTTTATGTTGTGTAGGCGGTAATCGTATTCATATGAATTTCTCAGACATTTACCAGCGAACCCCCATAAAGTGCTGTCTCTGAAATGCCTATTTGTACTAGACTGGGGACTTTTTAGACAATTTTGAGCTCTCTCTATCTGTGTGTCTTTTTATTTGCCTATTGTTGTGAGGCCTGAACTAACCCAGTTTATAATGTTAATGATTATTTCTGTCCAGGTATTCTGTCCAACACTAGACATTAATTGTCTCTTCAAATGCTGCACAGAGAGACATAGGACTGTTTCAGACAAAATGTTAAAAATAAATATGGCTCTTTTCTACATCTTATGTTGAAGTAGAGTTTTTATTTTGTACACAGACTGTTATTTATAGAATGCAGGCATAACAATGATTGAGGGGGAATTTACCTGCATATATTGGTACCGGTAAATATTGATATCGGAAAATAAGTGGATGGACAATATGGGTTATATCAGCAAAAGTTAGTGCTGGACATCCCTACTTGTATACTTGCAATGCAGCGTTAAAAAAACTTTAAAACTGCAAGGGGACAACACAAAAAGATGCTGGCAAAAGTAGTTCTGCATTGTTGGTTGATAGCATGGAGGTGTAAGAAATACCATAGAAGTTCAGGGAATTGTTCTGGATGCGCAAGGATTTTAATTTTAAAAGGAAAAGTTTAATGTTTTCTTTGAAGAATGAAGAAGAAATATGAACACACACTGTGCTCCTTAAAAGGGATGCACAGTATCAGACATTTGAACCCCTCGTACCTACCTATACTGTGGAACTGCCAACGGTTGTAGATTTTCTCAGGAAGAAGTTGCAGGATTTTCTGAAAACAAAAATAAAAACATCATCTGTCATTTTCACAAGTGGTGAATTGGTATCAACATTCAATGCCCCTGCACTTAATGTGTATCACATCTCAAATAAATGCAAACAAACTGCCCTGCATTTTCCTACAATTACTATTACCTATGCTTTATGCTCAGGGGAATTGGAACAATGATTACAAAATAAATCATTGCACACAGTGTGTTGTTGAAACAATATTCTGTTCACCCAGTTCATTTTGGGTTATTTGGTGACATGTGTGTCACTGGACAGCAGAAACAAACACCTGACAGAATCAGAGTGACCTGACCTTTCTGGAGTCCAGCATTATTACAGAATACATCATCAGATTAGCATGGTCCCTCTGTCAAACCCGTGCATCATCCTTGTTAATACTAATGTCAAAGTAATGGATACATCAAAATGTCTCCCTCAAAAAATAAGTCTTGTCATGATTACAATGACAATTGGAGGTTTTGAGTCTATCTTTTGCCGCGTTATATATCCTGCTCTCACCCACTGAGCCAGACGACTAACTCTGAACACCATAACAAGCTTGGCAGCAGCCAAGGACAACACAATCAGAAAGGAAAGGGATGCCGAGGATCACAACATAAGCCAGATTTAAATTCACTCAAAAATAAAAGCTGAAGGACTAAGAAGTGAGGAGTGAAGTGAGCAGAAGAAATAGAATACAAGTATTACGCCTGGTTTTGGTGGCATTTAAACATGTCAAATTCAGTATTGTATTCAAAGCAGTCAGCGTGTGTGTCTAAGTTGTTGTGCAATCAATGTCAGTCAAATAGATTATTATACCAACAGTCAAAGTAAGACACTTGCCCACTGTCTGCAAAATAATCTGCAATTATTAAATAAAGATTAAAATGCTCAAATGCTTTTAGCCTTTTCCAAAGGAAAGGAGGAAAGGAAAACTGCTTGTCATTGTGACATTGTGATTCACTTTTTTTTTTTTTTTTTACAACTTAATTGTAGTAAACCTCTAATCACTCTAAATGTTCGATGCAGTTCAATCATAAAATCAAGGTTACAAACAATGTAACATTAGAGAGAAGAAGAAAAAGGCAAAAAAAAGCAACACTTTGAATATTTGACTGGTAATACTAATATGAAGAAAATCCAAACAATGATGAAGAATATTGATACAGATTTAAAATAAATAAAAAATAAATAAGAACTATATTAATCCCTAGGGATTATCCTTCGGGAAATTATGCCTCTGCATTTAACCCATCACTGTAGTGAGCAGGGGGCTGCTGGCTGGGCCAGTGTGTAGGAGACCATGCTCAGGGCACCTCAACACTAACTTGACGGTAGGGGGATTCGAACTAGGGGCCTTGTGAACCCATGTTCGCTTCCTTAACCATTAGGCCACCAACTGCCCCAATATGGGACACTAATGTACATGTTGTTCTATATCAATACATGTTAATATGTGTTTGATGAATAAAATGTAAAAATATTTTCATAAAAACAATAAAATTAAAAACATGAGCCCCTCCTACAAATGAGGCTGTGCCCTGCAAATGTGGTGCTTATCCATCTTGGTGGTCCTCCAGAGGTCATTGGAGTTTTAAGAGTTCCTTGCCCTCTGAGAATAAATCCCCGTCATCTTCTTTGAGACATGAGATATTGAAAGTCACATTATGTGAAGGGGGAGAAGGATCTCTGCTGCTCAACTTCCCTCTAATCTCACAGGTGTGATGATATGCATGTACAGGCATGTGTCGCTGCACGATGCTATTGATCCCTCCTGGGATTATGACTCCTGCACACTGGCCTCTTCCAATCTATCTCCTAGCCATGGCCCAGACATTATACTGGGCAGTGACACAGCAGGATACAGAGCTTAAGCCTCTCCCCAGTGTGTGAGTGTGTATGTGGGCAGACACAAAAACATCATCTTCCTCCTTCTACAGCACCAGAAAGGGGGAGAGTGGGAATGAGATGGAGGAGGTAGCTCACAAAGACTCCCTGCAGAGACATGGCGACATCAACAATGTGGAATTTACCGGACGATATGACGCAAACACAGACTCTGTTCGCCTGGAGGCTGCTGGAGTTACTCTAATCTGCAGCCATACTCCAGCATAAAGATAGGAGCATTACAGCAGCTTAAATGCTTTTATGATCCGCACTTAGGTTTCCATCCGTACGGCCTGAACATGACACTGAATAAACTTCTTCCAAAGGAAGTCCACAAGGGCTTTTAGAAGGCAGGGACAGACATTCAGCCTCCTTCAATGGAAATGCAATCATTTAAATATTGTCTGGGTTTTGGATGAGACACCGCTCTAACTTAAGATGATAACATCTCCAGACACACAGGGGAGATGAGCTCAAAAGAGAATGGAAGACGTTCTAATGTGGAATTAGTGTCAAAACACTTTGGTGAATAATTAGAATGTGAAATTAAAATTCTCTTGTTTTTCTAGGACAAAATCAAAGTGGACACAATGATGTGGTTTCACAAAGGTTTATAATCCAGTTAACACTTATATAAGGCAAAGATTCAAAGGTCTATTCAAGTCACAATTACTAATCGTTTGGGAAAAAAATAAAATCAGTCAAATGTATTCCCTTAACAATCTGTTTAGTTCAATTCATCCCTCTTCATTTATGAATATATCAAGGTTTCTACTTTCCCCTTTGAGGCCAGTAGATGGCAGCAAAAGCGAAGCAGTAAAACTAACAGAATTCCTTGTCAACCACCAGCCTCGGATTTACACTCCTGCTGCAGAAAGTAAAAGAAAATGGTCATTTTAAAATAAGAAACAAACATTTGACCAAATGTGAGAAATTATAAATCCCATCAAAGTTTGTTTTTAAGTATAAAACCATCGTTATTTATTTAAAAACTAGCTCAATTTTATGGACTAAAGTTTCAAGTGTCATGGCTGACTTATTGATTTAACCCTGACCTTTACCTAGTGTGTACCTTCATACATTAACCACCAGAGATTCTGAGTAATTATTTTTACTTCTTTAACAGTTACTTAAAGCTTTCACACACAGCTACGAGATTCCAAACATTATTTCTAAACAAACCATGTTTAATTTAGAAGCCCATTCTAGCACCAGTGTTGTTTGTTTACCAGCAAGAAAAACAAGGACCAGGACTGAGCTGGGCTGCTTTAGTTTTTCACATACAATTCCACATTTCCAAATGTCTTTTTTGGGTGTTGAGTCCTGTCCAAAAAACCTTTCACTTTTTTTTCTTAAGCTTTCATGTAATTGTTCACTTAACATTTAGAAAGATGTCTTAAATCTACTAAATTGTCCTTGTTTGAGGTCTGCTGGTTTGGTTCCTTCATAAAAAACTATGTTAGATACTGACTGTTTTATTCTCCATTTACATTATTATTGTATATTCTATATTTTACTTAAAAAAACGTTTTGTTAATGTGTGTGGATTATCTATATCTGCGATTTTCTTCCCAGATAAACTGTTAAAAATAACAGTGACTTCACCCACTTTAAAATTAAAACATTGTTTTTTTTTTTTTAATTAAATCATTTTTAGTCTTCTAGATCTAGTGTCAAAATGACTGGTTCAGTGTGAAAGTACAACAACTAGGGGAAAGTATTTTAACACAGAACGGTAAAGGAAATTAAGAATGCTGAGTCAGGTCCTGGTAACAGAAAGCAGGATATGTCACAGCAAGGTCAAATCCTGGAGCAAATGTTTTTTTTTTAAAGACCCCAGAGTTGCTGTAACCTGGCCCACAACCTCAGTGGCACCAGGATCATGTTTTTGAGTCATGTGAAAGGAAACAGACATAAACTGCTGCAGGTCTGCAAGTTGGTTAGGATTCACATGAAAAAATACCTCCATCTTGATTTGTCACCAACAGTAAACAGATCTCACCCAGTTTTGTTGGTGCTATATCTGCACTTCTATTCCTAGTGGGTTGAGACAGTGATAGATCTTGAAGGTTAAATTAATCTAAATGATAACAAGGTAACCACACTGGAACTAGTTCCACAGACACCAACAGTGTGTACAGAGTTCCTGTAAAAATTCCAGATCCAGTTCCAGTTCCAGTTGGGTTCACCAAGCTCAGGATGGCTCACAGTATGGAGCCGTGTCCTTTTGGTGAAAGTTGTAGAGACTGCTCCCCAGTCCATTGAGGCAAGATACCATTGAGGCACTCCCCACTCACTGCCCCCGTGCGCTCAAAGCTGCCCACTGTTCACTTTGGTGATGGGTTAAATGCAGAGATCACACTTCTATTATTGAAGACAAAATACATTTGAGGAGGTTCACTGATCATTTCAGTTGCTAATGGGATTTTACACAGTCCTGATAAATAAAGGATTATTATATTTGTCTGGAGTTCATTTTGTCTTAAATGGTACTGTAAGTTGAGTGCATTATTCACACAGTAAGAAACTAATCGTGCAGTCAGTGGTAAGATCCTACAGATTTTTTCCCCAGATCATTGTAGGAGGGAAGGTTTTGGTTTTGAAGAGTACCTGGTTCCACATGGCAACACTTTTGTTGTTTTGATTCAAGTGATTGTTGGTACTTTAGCAGGAGTACCCAAGACGATGTCTGTTGCCTTTGCAGCACGCACGTCTGACACCAGTGAAGTAACTGTAGCATGTTTTAGAAGTTTATCTTTTAAGTTTGGAAATGGTAATTGTGGAAAAATGTGTAAATTGTCCCTATCAACAATTGGGGCAGTTGGTGGCCTAATGGTTAAGGAAGATGCCCACTGTTCACTTTGGTGATGGGTTAAAGAGCATTTCGTTGTGTGCTGTGGTGTGAATCACAATGTCACAATGACAAGGAGTTTGCTTTCCTGCTTTCCAATGTGTCTGTCATTACACGGAAGAAGTAGAGGACTGGTTTTTACACCAATGTTTATGATTGGGGTCTCCTTTATATGCAGTTTAAACTGACTTTATGTCCATTATGCTGTGGGTTAAAATTGAACTTTTTTGAACCCAGAAATGAGGCGTACACATGAGAAAATGAATTTGGTGTTGTAGTGCAGTTTGTCAGAAATAAGTCATTCAGCTCTTCCTCACTTATACTACTCTATCAAAAGTGAAATGTTATATGACATTCTCATAATGAAAATATATAACATTATTCTATAAAAATTAATTTAGTGATCCCTCTCCTATCAAGGCTGAGCACAAGGAGGAAAAAAATAACTAGAGGCAAGATTGTTACTATGTTATTTATATATACATATATTGACCCTTTGCATAGCTCCCCACTCTGTAATTTATCCTCCCTGCATTACTCTTCTTACTGTGAAAATTGGAAATATGAGATATACTGTATAAAACACAACCTTGAAAACACAAAGAGGTGAAGCAATCTTGGATGCAGTTGAAGATTGACTCTTGCACTTTTGCATTCATCAGATGCCATTATCCAAAGTGAATGACAGGGGGCGACTCCCCTTATCAAGTTTGTGGTACCTCTGGGAGTCAAACCCAACACTCTCTGCTCTCTGTTTTAGAGGCAGGTGTGTTAACAGCTACATCATGGAACCACTATTGCACATGTAGATGTATAAAAAATGCTGCACATGTTTTTATTTAACATATCAAGGGAACTCCACATAAGGCAACTTTTATTCACTGAAAAAAGTGATCAAGCCCCTGCTTACATTAGTACAGTGGTTCTAAACCTGGATTCTATTAAACCCTAGGGGTTTGGTGAGTCTGTCTCAGGGCTTATGGTGGAGCCTCTGCCGTGGAGGTCAAGACACCATGGTGGTCAAGACACACCAACTCAACCTACTGAAGTAGGGTTCGGTGACTGTATATATGAAACTGGTGGGTTTTGGTAGCCCCAACAAGGTTAAGAAACACTGCATTGGTGTAAATTGGGACCAAGAAGAGAGAAACAGTGCAGTTGTGCACATTAATGTAAAGAAAAATAATTGCTCCTAACTATCACCTCTGTCGTTGAGGAGACATCATTTTGTGTTACTCTCACCAAACTCAAGAGCAGAGAGTATGCTGCAATGACACAGAGCAAATGGAGCGAGCAACAGAGATGTGGAGAAGCTAAGCTATGCAATGATGCATGTTCCATTCAGAGTGAGGAACGGAAGAACATGCTCAATGATGTGTTCAATGCCTCGTATATTTTTACAATTACATTTCTTCGGCTGAGATACAGGGAGGAAACTCAGGGCATCTTCAAAGTTCCTCTGAATTCACAAATTAATAATACAGTCTGTAAAGGAAAGACCTGTTAAAATTTCTTATAAATGTTGGTGATTGTCACATGGTTGGTCCAAGCCACGACACTGGCAACAACAAATAAATAACAATGGGAAATAGTCAAGAACATAAGATATATTGTTCAATGTTCTAACTTTAGGTTAGGAATTTTGTTAGACAACTTGACATTAGGTTTTTTGGAAACGTTTCATCTTTGACCATGACTTGGATGACTGAGAATCTCTGCAGACACTTCCCAAAATTCTTAACTGATGTAATTAAATTATGTGTCTTCCTTGACAACTTGTTTTTGTGTGTGTTTCTGTGCCTATGTCAGACAGTACGAGTGCAGTGAGCATATGCATGCTCCTGTACTACTAGGCTTGTGCCAAATTTCTCTGATATTCAGGTCTACTCTATTTTGGGAGAAGATGCAAATCTGTTGCCAGGGCAAACGGTGTATGGAAACATGCAAAGGAGCATACAAGCGCTATTAGCTTCTTTGTTTTTGATACCGTTAAATAACATTACCAAAGATTACTGAGCTTAATGGTTAGTAAACAGCCCTCCAACATGTTAGGCACACTGGTCCATTCTAACAAAGATCAAGTCTCTCCTCTGTCTGTATTGGTGAAAAGAACCAACTACAACATAGTAGTCTGTGGCAGCAGACACAAAGAAATCCTGGAAGCCAATGAGGACAGTGGTTGGTAGTAGAAGGAGGTGGGGGTGGAGTGTGGTAGCTGTTAGGGGGAGGGTGAGAAGATTATTCCCCCGAGATATCCATTACCCAAAAGCATGGTTCAACGTGAGGATCACGGTTCCTCAGAGAGGCCCGAGGAAACGGGGTCACATACCTCATCATGACAGTGAAGTAATCTGAATATAGGCAGCTCAGGGCAACCGCACAAGCACACGTATGCGCGCGCACATACACACTCACACACAAGACCTGCTCTGTGTATGCAGGTATATTTAAAAGCTAAGTAGAACTCAGGTAAGTGCAATAGAAGGCAAATTCCAATCTGGTATAAGAACTTCTCTGAAAAATTTTGGGATAAAATGTGTGGTGTTTGTTAAATTATTTACCTTAGATTCCATACAGTTTAATGGTAAGCTTAACAGAGTGGTCAATGTTGTAGCTAATAGCATGTCAGTGGATTAATGTATGACCCACATTATAAGATACTTGTCAGCTCTTACTGGTCCTCGCAATTAACATCCATTTAGAGGATTAGCTGGATATAACAGGAAACATTGGGAAGGTTAACACAAAGTAACACACTTTGATTTGAATCTTAGAAATTTGTTACAGAAATTGCATTTAAAACCAATAATCAATTTTTCCTGCTTTAATTTTTTATTTTCTTAAAAAAGCCACAATGGACAGAAGTAAAGGTCCATAACAACTGTTAACATTTTTAACTAAAGACTTCTTGTGGTCAGTATTACTTGAATTGTATGAATTAATTGGTCAAATAACTGATCCACATGATCAGAAAATCTAGGACAAGCAGCCCAAACAGGGAGGGGACAAACAGACTGCTCTTTATTTTGCTGTTTTGATTTGCTGCTTTCCTCTGCAGCCTGCCCTGCGCAAATGTAACAAGAGAGCTGACTGTTTGTATTGGAAACTGGAGCTGCTGTTGTCGTCAGATGGGAAAACAAGGTGAGGGACTTTAACCTGAGCAACATCAGTGGGGAAAAAAAAAACTGTACAGACGGAGGTGCTGTTGAGCTGAATATGCGGTACAGACATTCAAATCACATGCAAACCTCATAAGCACACCTTTCACAAACTATTGCTAAATAATTTTATCTGTACCTTATTCCTAAGTATTTAAAGGCAACAACAAAGAGCATGAAAAAGAACCAATGACTTACTTCAAAAATAAAGAGGATGGAGTCCAGCTCCTCTCTTTGAGATTTATTCCCTGGAAAACATAAGAGTAAAAATTTTTTCTTAGACATTAAATATAACACCTTAAGCTACATTGTGTCCGATTTAACAGTTAAAATAACGTTGATCATTCATAGGGTCCCATTTAAATAAAAGCAAATTGTTTTTCATAAAATGAAAAGATATACTACCAGGGTAAACAAGAACATTTACATGTATTTTGCAGATGCTATCCAAAGCAACTCACAGAGGATACACATTTATAAGATGGTGGTTCTACTGGGAATCAAACCCAGGATATATACTCTATATATGAAAGTATGTAACTATTTTGTCATTTCACATTTTTGTGATTTAGAACGCTCTGTAATTTATACTTGTTTTCCTGTACACACCAGCCAGAGGTCAAAGAAAAACTTGCAGTGGCACAGACTAGACGGAACAGGGAGATGATTAATTTTTAAACCGCTATTAAAAGATGTGGCCAACTTTGAAATGCTGATAGAACAAGGTCAAGTCTTTGTCTACAGGGCTCGAGACTGCAAATCATGTCTTCTGCTTGGATGGAGCTCGGGTGACGCCACTACAGTATTATTGTTGACTGAAGTTGGGAATATGGCCTCTTAAGCATTAGGGGTTAGTATTAGCAAGTATCTAGCAATATAGTGCAGTGCATAATACAAAACTGGACAATGACAAAATATATTGCGCTATATACTGTATACTGCGACACTGTGGCACGTTGTACCAAGTGCTTTTTAAACAATTTATGTGTATTATTACCAGTGTTGGGCAAGTTACTTTAAAAAAAGTAACTTGTTACTTTTACTCGTTACTGCTCTGAAAAAGTAACTAGTTACATTACTACATTATAAAAGTAACTAGTTACTTTACTTTAAAAACACATTAAGCCTTTATAGGGCAAGTGACTGCAGGTACCTGGAGTGTACCTGCTGATTGGTTGAAGGAGTCTGCATTGGCACTCATGTTCTAAAACTAATATTCTAATGTACATGTTCCTTTCATCTTATAGGTGTTTTTATTGTAAATTTTACATATACATATACGGTTATTTCGTTTTATTTTCTCCAAGACAATGGAATATTTTGAAAAAATATTGAAACAGAAATAATCTCTGGTTATGTCCCCCAACAACACTCTAAAGTTGTTTTTTTTGTGCCCTACAAAGGGTTAGACAGTTTAGTGTTGTGCTCTGTAGCAACTATCATAATGAAATCTATTGGGACTGTAATGGTTATAAGGTTTTATACAGCAGTTATAGGGTTAATGTTTCCCAGTGTGGGGAGGCGTGGTTAGAGCTGTGTGGATGTGAGAGAGTGAGAGAGTGAAGCTGCTCTGAACAGCGCTGCAGTTAGAGTCTGGAAATAAGTTATGCGTTTGCTGTACATTACAGTACAATAAAAACAAAATAGATGTTTAGACATTTTAACAGGCATCTTTATTGTAACCTCAACTTGACACTTGCTGTCGCCTTGCCTGTGGGTGTGTGCTGCTGTACCGCGTCATCTATGTGTGTGACTGTTTATTTCCCTAAAAGGCAAGAAGACCCGCCCAGGTCTCTTTCTGTTTGACTTAGCATGAAACGTTAACCTATGTCAACCAATCATCGCCCCATTTCAATGCAATGATTTACATAATGCACGAGTTTTAAATAGTTTCACACCATGACTGTAAGAGTTATCTCACACACAATCATAGGCAGCACACACCTTTGCCATAGGGTCCTCTCCCAAACATAGAGAAACAGTATAGATGGTCCCTAAATAGTAACTAGTAACGATAACGCATTAGTCCCCACACTGATTATAGCTGTCATCAGATAAAAGACTACAAAAATGCTGCTCCATCTTAACATCAGGTGACAAATATTAGAACAGAAGGATCTACATTTGAAATGACTAGTGGAAAAACGACAAGGAAAATAATAATATCAAAAGGCATGAATATGCGCATGTCGATTGTTAATTTTATTAGAAAATGTTACACTTCTGTAAAATGATTATATAGCATTCTTGAATAAGATACTGTGATGTACTATATAATGCAGTTAAAAAAAACAGTTAAAATTTTTGGAACTCAGCAGCATGGATTTGAGCTTGAATCTCATGTTTAGAGGTTTGTCCACAATATCAGAATGGAACAAATACCTAAATGTTTCCCCTTTATTTGCATCACTGTCATTGTAAGGAAAACAGAGGATGTGCAGCAGGAAGTAATAAAGCAGAAAGACTGTTGGGAAATAATTACGATGTTATGGATTTTTTTAACATAAATAAATGGTCATTGTTTTGACTAATATGTCCATTCATCAAATCGTTGTCAACAATAATCACTGAAGAGCCTAAAGTTCAAATTCCACCAACTGACACATTTAATAAACATATAAACATGACTTTGAAGAGTAAAAGGCAAACAGCACATGACCTGACCACATGACGAGAATCCCTATTTCATTAGGTCATTTCATTTGCATGACCTGAAGATGTCAGCCTGTTCTCATACCGAGTATTTGCATGTTGCGTCAAAAGAATGTGACAGACATTGAGATTAGTTCAATATTAATTTGTAGCAGTTCTCCTTCTTAACTATTTAGATTTTTTTTCTATAAAACAAAAGAAAACTAATGTGGCACGTTATGTAGTTTTGACATGTTCGTACAGTATGGTATATATCTGCAGACAGTAAGGTAGTTTGAAGAGAAGGAATCACAAACACATCTTTGCTTACCTTTTTGTTTAAGGTTGCTTTCCAGTGTAATGAAATTTTCATAAAAGATAAAATAAATCTGAGAACAGTTGCCTTCGAAGAACGCCTTGAGGTCACTCTTGTCGAAGATATCTGTGGGAGGCAGAAGAGGAAAAATGTAATCTTTGAAGAAAATAAAGAAGGCTGTTTATTTACGGACCACAATACAGTTATTAATTGACTGAACTACAGTCCAAACTTGAAACTGAATTGTGTTAATGCCTTTTTCTCAGCAAATTTTTCATCTTAATATCATGAGAAACGTAAATGAGACACAACCTCATTTCGTGTCTAATTTATATTATGTTGCTTGCTGTGCACAAATGACCTCCTATTCCAATTGACTAGTAACTATTACTGCAAAGTGTCAAAGGGCAGCTAAATAAAGGGCTAAAAAGAATCTTCTATCTGCTCCAGACTCAGACTCAGACCCAGTGTTGGATTTTAGTATGCAATGTAGCCTGGAAGTCCAATTATTTGCCCTCATATGTCCAAATGTGTGTTAATTACACTGATAGTTTTACTACAATTAAATGGTTAAAAACAAACATCAATATATAATTGTGGCTATAGTATTGCAGTATATTTCGATGTACTGTATCATTGTCCCTGTATTGTGATAAATATTGTGTCAATACACACCCGAAGAATGTCTATGAACCACATGTTGCTACAGTAGAGCCATTAAGAATGAACGACACAGTGCGTTTATTATGATGTGTTTAAACTCAACATTACATTCTCAAATACAGTACACTTTCAGCACAAACAATTCCTAATGCCGCATTACTTCTCTGACCCTTCAACCAATCTTATCAAAGCTATAAAACCCACACACAGACATTTATATGGTGGACTCTCTTATATATTGAGCAGCAGCAAAACTAATCACACACACAGTGTCATTGTTCTTGATTAAGTTGTAACTAGGGTTGAGAATTCAAGCTACTTAACAATGAAGAAAAACTGCCCTTATTTATTTTCCTGTGAAATAAATCCCCTAAATAACCTGATGTTGATAACATCAGTGCAGACAGTTTCAGTTTACCCAGAAAGTTCACCTCTATTATAGACAGATAAGATGAAGAGCTGCTATGCTGAACTAGAACAGCACTCCTGGCTTAGAGTCCCAGGGGCCAGTTTTCTAGAGGAGATGTGCAGTCAAGTGTGGAAACGAGGGGCAAACTTACTAGCAAGACAAACATCAGCACTAGAGCCTGCTAACGTGTCAAGAGTGATTCATTATTATCTAAATGTACTAAAGGCACAAATGAATTACATTTTTTTTTTTCTAAAACAAAATATTTTTAAACAGACAAATGTAGCAGTGGATTGATAAATTGGATCTTAACAAAACATTAGCCAGTTCTGTTGTATGTGTAAGGAGAACAAGCCTGAAAATAATAGGCCTAAATGTAACACACAAATTAACAATAACATATGAGTTTTAACAATAAAATATGAGTTATGCCAATGCATGCAATGAATTTAGAATAGTTTAGTTTAGATAGTTTAGATTTGGAAGTCCCACTGGACATGATAAAGTGGTGCTGTTAACTGCTGTACATAATAAGTAATATACCTACAAGCCAGTCACTAGACATAGGGTTATGTATTGTCTGGTAGCATCTAGTAGTTACTGTACACTAGGGAGCGTCAAGGGTATGTTTTTAAATAAAACTAGATAATGAAAGAGCAAAAAAAATCATACGGTTTCTGTGCTTTTGATATTATTCAAACAGGTTCAACAATGACAGTAAAAAGAATGTCTACTATTGCATATCCTGGAAATAATTCTTAATTGTTATGAAAGTCTAAACAAGTAGCTCTTCCTGTAACTCATTAATTGTCCTTAAAGAATCCCTCAGTTTAGGAAAGTTTAATGACCCCTGCACTAAACCATGAGCCAATCCAAGACTACTCAGCAGAAACAAGTTTTTAAAAAGAAGCTTACAGTAATCATTGATTTTGTACAATAAATGTGAGTGTAATACCAGTATCTATTCAGAATGATCACTGTAATACCTCCTGAGGTAACATAGCACGTTGGCAAAAAGAGACAGAACCTGTTCTCCAAGCTCTGGAAGTGCAGAGGATGACACTGTATCCTCTGAGTTTAACAGGGTAATTGTTTGCCTTTACCTGACACCCCAATGTCTGCCGCCCGCACAAATCAGAGTTGGATGAACAGAAGCAGGCAGCACACAGAATTGGTGTGGTGTTGAAAACCAAAACCTTGTGTCTTACTAACAATTATAGTGAAAGGATCAGGCGATCCTTTGTTGTAAGTGAAACTAAGTCACCAGTCAGTGTAGTGACTCACAGAATATCATAAAAAACAAGAACACCTTGCTACAATATAGAGATTAACAATTCTAAAGTTTCTGTAAACATCACCTGATCTTTGGGAATTTCTTCAAAAAAAGGAATGGACAACTAGAACTAGCTAGGCTACTAAACTATGCACAACTATCCTGCTATGAAATCAGTAAGATTGTGTTAACTACATGATCTGGTTAGTGCTGGCAGTGAAAACCTAATAATACCATCAGCAGCAATCTTTTACAGCAGTGTTCCCCAACCTTTTTGCACCACGGGCCGATTAAAACTTTGGACCATTTTCACGGACCAGCCGTTAATTTGTGGCAGATAAATACCCCTTATTAACATTTCCAGGATTCTGAAATATTTTCCTACCTATAAAATCTTCCTACCGTAATAAACAGTGCATGTACACAACAAGGTGCACACAGCCTACAATTATCTGCAACCCGACTGGTATAAAAAGTAAGAATCTTGTATTAATGTCATTTTTAGTTTATTGTCATTGTCTGTTGAGAAAATATGTCCTAATCAAATATAGTTGCATTATTGATGATGGAATCCTAGCCATTCTATTTATAAGTTCTTCTGTTGATATGGGTATGGATCAAGTGTAAGTAATAGTCAGATGGGGCCAAAAGGAAACATTATTTCCTTGCAACCCAGCACTGATTCACCCACAGACCGTTACTGGTCCCTGGCCCAGTGGTTGGGGACCTGTTCTACAGTGAAAGCAATAAACACATGACAAACAGCTCTGGCAAGTTAAAGTAGGACAACACAGTTCTCTATTGTGTGCGTTTGCTACACACTGTCTGGAAAGACACACATTACTGCCCCTATCAAAACAGTCACTGTAGATAAATTATGAACAGTCAAATCATAGTAATACCACGGTCACAGTAATGTCATAACAGATGTTCCATGGTTTTAAGCATCATCATTTTGCTGTGCCTACTAGAGACTCTGACTGGACTCACAGCATTTCATGCTTTTCCTCATAAACAACTCACACAGTAAAGTTCACCACCGTGTGTCCACACTTCTGCTTGCTCTTCTAATGACCTGGAGTTATAGTGGGTTTGCTGAGTAAGCACGAAGAGTGCATACGACCCTGTTCACACAAGGATTAATAGCAAAAACGGGTAAAGGTCAAACTGTCAGCTGAAGTCTGCAGTGTATTTACACAATCTACACCCATCGACAGTTACCCACAGCTCCCTGTTTGAACTGGATCAGCACACAAGAGAGCAAAATTGAAGGGGGCTTGGGTCAAACTTCACTTGTACCCTCCACTATTATAGATATTCTTTTTCTGCTACCTGAGACCAGGTCATTAATATGCCAAGTCATGCATAAATAACCAGCCTAATCAGGCTTTTGATAAGACTATTCCTCATTTATATGAGCAACACTGCAGGTGCACTACTTTTCTGGCAGAGGCATGAAAAAAGACTAATTGGTTCTTTTGGCAGCAGGCTCAGATTAGACACAGACAAGCCTGTAGAGGCCTCATCTGAACGATGCCTAGGGGACACTGATGACATAGAAGTAAAATGGGGATAACTACTGCCAAAGCTAACTGATTTACCATAGACAGACACAGGTGACACACATGATGTTGAGTAAACGCAATGTTGTCAAACATATGGTCCGCTGGACAATGAGTGGTTCACTCCAGTGCGCTGCATTTATTTTTTAAAGTGAAGAAATGCATACGCACTTCATGTCGGTGGACTTAGAAGTTTTTATGTTTTGATGGCATGGTTTTAATTGTACACTTGACATCTCATCAGGGCCTGTGGGGCCCATAAAACAAATAAAATTAGAATCACCTGAGTTATGCAGTATCTGAATATTACTATTCAGGCAAGTAAGAAAGTAAGACAGACATGTAAAATCAACTTTAGCTCATAGGTCACTAGGATTATTGAAAAAAAATGACAACAATAAAACAGCACTAAAATGTATTTGTAAAATGTTTTTGCTGAAAGAGCACTTTTGCAGCATAGAATTGTAATATGAGTGCAGTGAATAGAACTGTGCCTGGCTGTCTCTTTACTAGCAGTTGTTGGTGTCTAACTGTGCAACAGATTGGAGTTATAATTCATAGCATAATAATGTGAAACAGTCTTGGCAAGAATGGTTAAGTAAACAAAAATGGCACTTTACTAGGATTTTGCATAAAAAACATGAAAGTGACATTTATGGACAAAAAAATGAATAGGAAGATGAAAACGTATGATGTTTGTACAAACAAGCATAGAAATAAGCTCAAATTAACAACAGTTTGTTAAAGCCATAATTCACCTCAGAGCTCATTAAACATTTAATGAGATACACAGATGAGTTCAAGCTGTGTCTTAGTATAAATTAACCTGCTCTGTGGAAGCATAGAAGAGGTGTGGGGGCAGGGAGCACTGCAGAGACCTCCAGCAGGGGTCAGGACAGACAGGTATGTAACACTATTCTCTTAAGCAGTAAGATTACAGCCAATCTGCTGCTCACATTGTACAAGGGAGTCACTTGAGTTATTTATTCACAGCTTTATGTTCTTATTTAGGGCTGAGCGGTAAACTGGTTCATACTGAATACATATTTTTATTAATATAAAACACAGGGTGTCAGATTGTTGGCTGCTGGACATTGTTCGAGAGGAACTATGTTTTGCTGCCGTACCAAAACGGCCTTAGGTGGCTGCATAAAAGTGTTGGAAAGGCCATGGGTTGTTGAGCAACATGACAAAGAAAAATCACAAACACAGTGGAACAAAAAAGGAAGCCTGTCAGCAGTATGGAAATACAGGTACAGGTACAAAAAGTGTGAAGCTGATCAAAGAACCATGTTTTGCAGATGGCAAACGTTAAAGCAACCTTCGTAACAAGCATTTAAGGATTAAGAAGAATGCATGAAACAAATACCTATATCCTCTTCTACAGAACATCTGTAAGTAACATTAAAGTAAGTGCTCCAACACAAAACTAGCTCAGATGGAACTCTAAGTCAGGTTTGCTGAGGGGACTACGTTTGACAAAAAAAGCAAACGGTACAACAATATTACCAATTACATATTGTCTACATTATAGCCAGCTTAAACAGGGTTTTCAAATTCCAAAACTTGCACAAGTAGGCTTGTATTATTGTATTATGCTGTATTTGACAGCAACAGTCATGCATTCTACTTTCCTCAAGTTATTAGAATTATGACTGGCAGCAAAAAATGGCATCAAAATACTGTGACACCAATAAAATTAGAAAATATACTATGACAGCCATTTTTGGTCATACGCCCCAGCTTTACTCACACTAGTTACAATCCCATGCACTTGTACCATTGGATTACTCACACTGTACGGCCATGTCACGTGTGAATCTTGTATTCTGAACCGCAGTTACCCTCTGAGATTAGATTTATGGTCAGCAAACCATAAAATGCATTTCGCTGGCAATTTTTGCTGTTCTAGTTGCAGTCACAGAAAAGAAAAGGCGAAGGTAAATATAGACAAAGAATTGTCAGTAATGTCATGTTATTATATATGTTAACCTGTGTGCACTGTGGGAGGTGGAGGTAACAATGTAAGGTAAATTGGCAGGATTTCAAAGGTAATCAGTAGGCGATGACACACTACACCAGTGGTCCCCGACCTTTTCTGTACCACGGACAGGTTTAATGTCTGACCATATTCTCACAGCCTGGTGTAGCAGATTTTAACAAAATAAAAACATAATATCGGCATTAAAAACTGTTGTATTTTCTCTATAATAATAAAAATGACCGTAAATCCACTGTGTAACCATGTGTTACTTTATTAGCGACGTCCCTGTGACGTCGCACCAACAACAGAACATGACATGAGCAACATCCTTTCTGCCCAACGCAATGCAACACACTCTGGTCGCTGCGGTAACATTTAAACATACCTTCAAAATAGGACACAACCCAAAAACAAAGTGCATGAAAATACTCGCGACTCCCAGCAGCACTGAATCAATGGGAGCCCTGAGCTTGTTTTGCTGTAACGAAATGGTCCCATCTTGGTGTTATGGGAGACAATGAAACCCGAAGTGCGCTACTTAGGTCCAGTTTGTTCCGTAATCTGTTTTGGTTGTCGTTACTGCAGAAAACCCTGCTTCACACAGATACGATGTCGGAAATGGCAACAGGGTTTTCAGTGCTGTTATAGCGATCTCAGCCATGACTTTAATCCGGAAAAACGGCAGAGTTGATGTCTCGAACAGACGTTTAAGGTCCCCGTCATTTACGATCTCCAGCAGTTGATCTTTTTTTAATTTAGCGGGATGTATCACGTGACCTACGGTGTCTAGGGACTTGACATGCGTCAAGTGAGAAGGATGTAACAGAGAGATTCCGGCCACGTTTCAAAATAAAACGTCATTAAGACTCGGACAATGTTTCTTTCTGTGCGGCTCTGTACCAAATGACCCACGGCCCGGGGGTTTGGGGACCACTGCTTTACACGATGCAGAATGCATGAGTAACCAAAAATATGCCCTGATCCCCAAAAGAGTCACACAACTGAAAAATCATGGTGAAATCAGCTTAAAATTGCACAATGTATGCCCGACTTAACAAGACAAGACAGTGAAGTAGCCTGCTATGGTTGGAAGTGGTTGGGCCAAATCATTGGACAGAGGACCAAAGTTGCACATCTGTGAGGTTAAGTGAAACAATGAAGACACTGGGTAGGTCTAATTGTTCAATAATCATGATTATAAAGGTGTGGCATCAAAATAATTAGCAGGCAGTATGTCACATGGCACCAAACCTGTCTGTACAAGCATCCCAGAACCTATTTTGAGTGTTGGACTAGGTTTGCCTTTAATCGAAGCAGGGCAGGTGCATTGTGTGACTGAACAAACTGGTTTATCTCGTGCTTAGACCAAAATTAGGCATATGTTACCTGTGCCCACACAGATACAGAAAAAGATAAACACTAAGCACTGGTTGTTATCTCCATTGATTAGTCGCCAGATCATATCGAACAATGCTGCAACCACAACTTGTAGAACTTCGTGTCTAGATGAGAAGTGTGTTCAGGTGCTCTGATTACTTTTGCTTACATTAAAAACTCAACACGTGTTAGTGTGGAAAGAAAAAAGCAGTACAACGTGTAGTGACACCGGGATACTAATGCCAGATAGTTTGCTCTCTTACAGATAATTTGCAATTCTCATGACCCAGAAATAGCAGCACATGACTCATTATACTAACAAACCAATAACCTGACACTCTTCAGCAACAGCCATGTCAGCCACAACTGCAGTAGAAAATGTTCCCTTCTTACAACTAATCAGTTATCTTTTAATGTTTTAGGTAGCCATAAGTCTGCACAACTAAACAGATATAAGTTGTATGCTACAGCAGTGGTCCCCAACCACTGAGCACTGGTACCTGTCCGTGCTTGAATTGGTACAGGGCCACAGAGAAACTCTGTTCTAACCTTTCATACCAATCTGGTAGGAAGAAATTATAGGCTGTGTGCACTTGAGAACCCCTTGTTCTGTGCATGCACATTTAAGATTTTATAAGTATAAATATTTCAAAACACTGGAATTTAACTTTTAATATGGAGTATTTATCTGCCACGACCGGTCCATGAAAATAGTACGAGACATTTAACCGGTCCATGGTGCAAAAAAGGTTGGAGAACACTGCGCTACAGGATCTCCAACTTATGAATTTATTTTATTGTATTTACATGGCTTAAGTCGTGTGTAGGAGAAATGGATAATTTCAACTTGGTGCTGCTGTAGTTACACTGAACAACACTTAGAGAAAGTCTCTTAAGATATCATGCCCACAGAGTGTGGGATGTGAGACGACAAGAGGCTGAAGTTGTTCACAAGTCTAATGGGAGAGCTCTACAACGGTGGAGAATCAGAAGTCGAGTGATCTCAGCCTCCAATTCAACCACACAGAAGTCCTTTTTAAGAGGCCCTCCAGTGTTGTGCTCATTGTTTACTCATGCAGTCCACCTTGTGATTTCCTTTTAACCAGCACTGCTTTCAACTGACCCTGACCTCAGCAACACTTAGATCCGGCAAGCTGACAGAACTAAAGTGAAATAGCAGTATATTTTCAAGCTAGTCTGAAGATGAGTGACAGGCTACCTCAAAATGCAGGACCTCTGGACTTTGAACCTGCACACGCAAACACCAAGAAATAAACACATCTGACTTTTATGACTGATAACACATTCGATGTTGTTGCCACGCTGCCTACAGGGTAATCCTTAGTTTGTTTAATTCACACAGAAGAAACAAGTGATGAAAATACTTAACTAAAGAGCAATGTTTATTTCACTGTTTTTCAAACTGACTGTGGATGTTGAGTAAAGTGAACATTGGGCAGAAAAACCAGGGAAAATGCAGTGTGGAGTGGAAGATCAGGTGGTTTGCAGGGCTCCTGTAATTAACAACCTCAGTTGGATGAAGCCAGGCATGACCAGCAAATTAACATGCAGCAGCTATAGCACTCTGTCCTACAGCTCAGTGAGCAGAAAACCAATAGGGGGCTATACTGAAAATAGAGTATCCTTTAACCACAAGAACACTAACACAACAGATGGGTACAAAAAAACTTGAATTCTACACTCTGGCCCTCGTACTTGGTCCAATAAAATACAAAGAGATATACTTTGGTCTTTTGTTTTGTTGCTTTGTGCTAGATTCACACAGTTAAAACTTGATTCTAATGCTGCAGGCCAGAATTTCTTTTCTAAATGCACTGTTTTACACATTAAACACCTGACAACAACTATGACTGTTCTACGATGAAGGCCTAATATTGTTATTCAAAATCAAATTCTATCATATAATCAAAACAGGATATAATAGGATATAAGGGTCTAGTCCAATACAGACCAGTTGAAAATGATTTTCCATTGTGCATGTGAAGACAGGTTCAAGCCAGTAGAGTTGATGTTTGTTTTATCAGGTGACTTGATAATAACTTCCTGGTTTGTTTACCATGTATCATCCTCATGTAAACCTGCCATGCAACTCACATGATGCCCAATATTTTATTTTTTACCTTCTAAATTGTCAAAATGATTATACTAATGACAGTTAAATATCATAATACAACTATTCACAATCAAATTAATAGATAGACTCTAAAATTTCCTAAGAAGTACCCTTTGGGAAATTAGGGATTAATGTAAAAGGATAGCTGGAGCTGGTGGTGAAAGGAAAATGGTAAACAATATGCCAGGAGATAAGAACTCTATAACATATCTTCTTTTGTTGTTTCCACAATGGAATTCCTCTCTTGAGGAATCAATATTCCTAAAAATGATCTTTGTTTTGCATACCTAAATAAAAACCAGGCTTCAGCAACTTTACTGCAACCAATCAAATAAATGTAATGGCTGCTCTGATTTCAAAATTGTCCATGTCCTATATCAGGGCTGCCAATCTTTCATCACAACTTCCTGTCCACACAGGAACCATGCACCAGAAGGATATCCGTCCTGAAATCATCATGAAACATGTTGCACTAGGAGTCCGTTGGCAATGCAGCAATCATTATTGACTGCTGGACACTTATCTAAACTGCACATGAGGGGGAAAAACACAGAGGGCAAGCAGAGCACCGTGTTGACCTTGGGTTGTGCCAGTCTTGACATTGAAGGTGTGGCATCAAAAAACAGCTAACCAGAGATACAACTAATCTGAAGTCAAACACATGCTTTAGTTGAAACTCTCAAAACAATTGTTGTTGAAACTTTGAGAGGCAAAACCTCTCTGCTTTCTTTTTCTATGAGATATTTTCTGTAAATAAGTTACAATTCAAAATATAAACTACGGAATAAAAGACATGCTCCTAATTTTCACAATAGACAGAATATAATGTCTTTATTATTGCTGTACAAAGGTTTTTTATTTTCAATGCAACAAATAATATTATCGCACTTTTCTTTCTAAACATGTTTATTGAAATGGAAGCAGGTCATAAATGATGTTCCGTTTGTAATATATCATTTGCAGCTTATGTACAAACTCTATATTTCCCTCTTGGCAATCTCCTTCCTCTCTGTTCTCTCCCAGCACACTGACCCACTTTTTATTTGTAGTGCACCGAGAAAACACAAGTGCTCTAGTGTTATGGTCCAAATACTACAGTTCTGCTTGTAGCACCACAAGACTGTGTCACAAATCGTCTCTGAATTACCAGAATACTGGTTATATAAGTTTAAAAGTATGTGCAAAACAGTTTCTGCAAATCAGATAAAAGAAGACATAGTCTACGCCTCACAGTGTTATCGTAGCAAAGTAGAGCTGAACAAATTTTGAGATATGGCGTGTAACTTTTCACTACCAGGAAATTACAATGTTGTTGCTCCTCAACTTCACATTTGAAGTATACACTGGCAGAATATTGTCACTTCTGAATGTAACCAAGTGATAAAGAGATACAGCAAATGACAACGTGAGAGGCCTGTTTAACATGAGGTTATTGTGAGTATGTCTCTCACTGTCTTTTCCAAACAACGGCAACAGCTAGTTAGCCAACTTATTTAGAATGTTTCTACACAAGAAAAGCTTGAGCAAATATTAATACTAAAAAAAAATATCTAATCTACCTGTATTATATATAAACGTCTATTTCTAGGTGTCCGTGGTAGGTTCACACACGCATATATACATATGTATGTGTGTGTGTGTATACATGTATGTAAATACATAAATGAATATATACATATACAGTATATTGCCCTTTCATAATTTTGTTGCAAAATAAAAAAAAATAAATAAAATCAAGCCAGAAAAACGAACATGTAACAGATTTTCTAGAATCCGTCTCTCTGTTAGAAATAACTTTGCATATATTCGGTAGTAATTTTTTCTTTTAGGGCTACATTTTATGTTCTCGACACTCTGGGCACTAATGAATGTCTTTAGCGCGTCATTTTTGGTACTTTCTGTAAAATCGACAAATTCTTTGTATAGTAATATTACTAATCATAAAACAGTCTGACAAAGGGTGCACTGACACAAGGAAAAACAAAAACAGTGTGAAGCACCTGCTCGTCTGAACCACTGAGCATCATCATCATCACCAGTTAGCATTGGCTGACTGGCTAGTTAGCCTGGCTAGCTCGCATTCATGCCTTGTGACAGTGTCACTTGACTGATATTGTTCGCTTAAATATAATTAATAAGTACAGACACTAAGGAAGAAAACCCCACAAATTAAGCCATACTTTAAGGTAAAACCTAAAATGGCCGAGTCGTTTGCCCCCTGGTATCGGATCAGTGACACACAGACAGACAGCCGGCTGAACCTCCACTGATGCCTGTTAGCCTAGCTCGGCTAGCAGGACGTTTCACTCACCCAACAGGGAGCGCAGGTGTTTGAGCCGGGTCAGCACATCCTTCTTTGGGTCCAGAACTTTCTGTGTAGATTTCTTGACGTCTCCATGCCCCCTGCGAGTGAACATCCCGCTGTGAATTACAAGCCCGGGGAGCAGAAATCACCTGTGTCGGTCCACACACCTAGCCTCCAGGGTGGCTGCTGTCACTTTCCTCACTACCACCGCTGTGGCTCTGTGCTCGCTGGGTAAACATTCATCTGACCGCCGCCACACTCCTGTTTTTTTCTCTGTGGGTGTGTAAACACGGAAGCGCATTCACACAGAGGAGGGGTCACGTTACATGACTACGGCTCCTTGTTTATAACAAATACACCTTTAACTCCTATTCTTCCCACTTTTGACCGTAATTGAATATTATACCTCGATGATACCTCGGTAAATTATACATTTATTTTCTAAGCGAGTGACAGGAACTACGTCTCATTTAATACATTTGCCAGACAACAGCAATGGGAACATAATGAGCGACTATTATTTGATTTTTACGTGTAAGATTAATCTTTTTCTCTCACACAAAGAGTTGTTTACGTTGACTTGAGCGTGGGACCTGATCTGTAATAGCTGCCAAGCGCCCTCTGGTGTTTAAAACAACACAGTACAAATGGTGTACGAGGTTACGCAGCTTGAGTTATTAATACTTAATAATATTAACAACAATAATAACATAAAAAATTATTATTGTTATTAGAATTATTATTATTGTTGTTGTTGTTATTTAATAGGCGACCTTGAGCATCTGGAAAAGCGTCTATTAATAAAATCTATAATAATAATAATAATAATAATAATTACTATTATTATTTAAATTTATAATGATTATTTAAAAGTGCCTTTCAGGTCACTCAAGGACCCTTCAAACTGTCTTGATTTACTGATTTTACTTGTTTAACAAAATTATGTTTACCTACTTATTACGTAATACTTTATTTTTATCTGCCACTTTAATGGTTTGATCATTTATATACTAAGTACTTACAGTCTACTCAGCAGTCACAAACAGTTATTTTTCCTTCAAGTAATGTAGCTTATTTTTTGGACAAGTGTATTTTTGTCAGTATAATTTTCAAAAAAAGAGCCATATTATAACAAAGTGAGCGCAAAATCTGGGGTTACAAATGTTTTAGTAAGTGTTTTACAATTCATCTGATGGTAGTAGAAAATGATGCTAAGTACAGTCAGTTTTATTTTAATGTCTGAGAATGGTTCATCAACTAATAACTCAATCTTTTTCCAGAATTTTCTTTTACTGTCTCATATATGCATACTTTCTACATCTCCTATTATGGTAAATATACAGAAATGTGTTTTTTTCATTTTTCAATTTCCACAACAGACTATTTAACAAAGAATCTCTCCAAACTTTCTCATGCTTGTCGGGTTGTAACAAGGCCTTAAGGCTAAAGAATATCACATACATGATTTTTTATTAAGCCCTTTTCTTCTTTTTCTCTGTTCTGCTTGTCCCTTATTAGGGAAATACCCTAATAAGGGACATCTCTTTTGTATCTTTTACTCTGCCTCCAGCTACCTCCATGTCCTCCCTGCATCCATCAATCTCCTCTTTGTCTCCTACCTGGTAGCTCCATCTCCAAAATCATTCTTTTACCAATGTATCCACTGTCCCTCCTCTGAACATGTCCAAACCATCTCAATCTGTCTTCTCTAGCTTTCCCCCCAAACCTTCCTGTCTGTGTTGTCCCTCTAATGACCTCATTCCTGATCCTGTCCATCCTTGTCTCTCCTAAAGAGAACCTCAGCATCTTTAACTTCTCCACCTCCAGCTCTCTCTTCTGTCTTCTGCCTATTGCTCATGTCTCTAAACCATACATCATGGCTGGTGTAATAATCGTCAAAAATCATGAGACTCCTGTCTGACTTCATCTGTAAATTTGTCTATTACCAAAGTGATCAAAAGGGAGCTCAGGGTTGATTCCTGATTCAGGAGCAACTCCACCTTAAAGTCTCCTGTCCTTCCAACAGCACACCTCACCACTGTTTTACTGACATATCCTGCACCAAACATACTTCTCTGCCACTCCTGACTTCCTCATTCAAACCCACAGTTCCTCCATTGGCACTCTGTCATAGGCCTTTTCTAAATCTACAAACACATAATGCAGCCCCTTTTCTGTACTTCTCCATCACCATCCTCAAGGCCAAAAGTGCATCTGTGGTACTCTGTCCAGGCATAGAACCATACTGTTGTTCACAGACACCCATTTCTTTCTCAACCGAGCTTTAACGACTCTTTCCCAAGTTTTCATCTTATGTCTATTGTGTATTATATTATAAATCATTATAATTCCTAAGCATTTTTTGGACCCATGTCTGTTTTACACTAACAGTAAAGTCTGTGCTACTCATGCTTTATAAAACACACCACACACTTTGCTTTATAAAAAGTGCGTGGTGCAACTACTGGCACAAATTAGTCAAGGATTTACTTTCTTAACCCAACTTCCTGTCAAAAACATCTCTGCCATGGCGAGTATTAAGTACACAGAGGGAGACTGCAGATACACTTACACCGACATTGAAAACAGCGTTTTCTTTTCATTCACAACACTGCTACTTGACCCTCTAAACTGTCAGACTTTATGAATATGAGTAGGACATCAAGAGATTGCTGAAGTGGAGGTGCTCTCTTGTACTTAAAGTCTGAGTTTATGTCCTTAATGGATTTTATTAAGAAAAAAAAAACACCCAACATATTTTTCATATCCCCACAGGTAGTGAATTCTGTATCTTTTTTTTTATTTTTAGAAAGAAACATTTGTGTTCTAAGATGGGTATTAACTTCAGTGTTACTCTTGCCATCACTTATTGAGATGCTACTTACAATTTAACATTTTACTCCTTTTTACTTCAAAGCTATTTGTCCCATTTGGAGGGAAGTCCTCGGCTGAGTTGAGGTCAAACCGCAGAAACATTTAACAGCAGACGAAAGGACACAGGTCGAGTTTTAACTGCCCAGTGTGAAGCAGAGGATTTGTGTCTCTACATCTGTGTGTTACAGTTCCCAGTACCAGCACCAGTAATGTGCTTTTAGGGCCACGTAACAGTAGATTATCTGCATAAACAGGTTTATTGGCCGGTTAATGTGGTCAAATATTACAGGAGCAAAATCTTCTCAGGGGCTCTGGTTTCTTAGCCATTACCAGCAGATGGCGCCGATGCTACTTTTTAAAATACGAGTCAATAAAACAGACCATTTTAATACTTAGACACTGTCAATGCGCTCTAGTTAATGTAGTTCTATGGAGATAAAGAGATATGCTATGAATACATGCAGTAACACGACTAAAACGACTAGTTTCTATCTATCTATCTATCTATCTATCTATCTATCTATCTATCTATCTATCTATCTATCTATCTATCTATCATATAGAACGTGTGGAGTATAAATAGGCAAAATTAAGTACAAATATGTATATGGTATATAAGATTATTTTACAAAAAAAGTGTGATTGCATTTAATCTTTTTAAAGACACTGTTAACCCAGTGAGTTGTGGCTCTACAGTATAAAGATTGTGCTATTAATACAAATAGAAACAACAAATGACCCAATTCCATTTAAGAACATTACATCTAATTACACACACACGCACACACACACACACACACACACACACACACACATACATAAGAGATGTATACATATATAATGATACGATGTGCGGATAGACATAATGATATATTAGTCGAAAATATATAAAATATAATTGTAAACATAATCATTAATGTGCATAAAGGTTTTGAATACATATGCAAATGTGATTGTATTTAAAGACATATACTATAAACTTTTTTTTAAAAAAGTAATATTATTTAAAAACATTTCAGTGTGATCAATTTTCATCTTTTAGAGACATTGATTAGAATTACTCAGTTATTCAGTCTACTGTGTGTGCCCAATGCCCTCCGTGAAGGTTCCACTGTATTCCATTTCATCTGCCACCCACACAGATTGAGCAGGCAGTGTTGTGAGAGCATTTGTCTCTCTCTTTTCTCAAGGTTCTCCTCAGTGGACGTCTTGAAAGATATGAGAAACAGAGGGTAGTGTGAGAGTGGAGGCCAGAGAGGAGGAGTAAAAAGAGGAGTAAAATCAGCCTTTGCCCTGCAGTTTGGTATGACACTCATTATCTGAAGTGGGCCGTTCTGAGGAAGGAGGAGGCTGCCTGTCACAACAGATGTTGATTACACAAAACAGGCTAGTTTGAAGGGACGGAAGAATATAATACAAGGACACACACACAGCTGATACACACACAAACCAACAAACAAAGACCCACTGGGTTATTGTTGGTAGTTTGTCACTTCCTCGCATCCTTGAGAAACAGGTTATCGGTCATTATTAGTGAAGTTAACATAATTTACCAGTAAAACGGATAATCTTATTAAGTCTTTGTCTCTGAAACAGCTCAAATTCCACTCACATTCTGAAATAGAACACCCCGCACTGTTCACGAATCAGCTTATTATCCAGCTGTGAAGAGCATCCAGAGGAGAGTCCAGACCATAATAAGACAATGACGCCAAATGTGGCATTAATTTTTAAATTAGATCGTTTTGTACCAAAATGGGATTTTCAGATTATAAAGTATTATAAATTCCATTCAATATTTTTTCTTTCTCTTTCTCTTTCTGCATTGAAAAGCTATTCCCTCCATGACCAAATGGTGGCACTGTAGCCTTACAAATGCACACCTTCCTTCTCAGGCCCAGAGTGTAGGACTGATTCCATTCCAAGGTTTGAAAAGCACTTGTGTGCTCTAGATTGTTCTTGGAAATACTTGACTTTTCTCCTTATGTGGTTATGGATTTCCTTTTTCTACAATTAAGTGCCATTAAAAGCTAATGTATCCTGTTAAAGGTGTTGGGGTGGACACTGAAACAGTTTTGCATCCAGAGGGTGACCAATTCTGGTAACTGTTAATAAAAGAATCTGGCACCATTGAGAAAGTTGAGGATGAGAGGATGAAAAGAGAAATGTCAGCGGGGCTGGGCGACCACCCACAGCTGCACATGAGCTTCAGAGTCATTAAATGACAAATGTGTCTGTTTGAGGTTCACACCGTCACAACACTGCAAATAATACACAGGGGTTTATTACCAATGTAAAGGCTGGAGTAATGGCAACAACAACATAAAATACATTTAATATTCATACAATGTGAATTAACTTAATAAATATTAAAATGCAAAAAAATAACTTAAACTGGTCTAAACAGAGAAACACGAAGATTGCAGCTCCCACCAGGGGTCGTCATAGTGTCCTCGCCTCCAGAGGTTTTGCACAAGATGATTTTTTGTTTATTTTTATTTAAAAATAAAAACACTGAATTAAAATAAAGGATTGGTTTCTGGTTCTGACTTAAGCGATATTTTTCTTGCACCTTATTCTTTTTTAAATTAATGACTGGCAGTAAATACATGAAGTAGATTTTTTTTATATTCAAATGTGTTGTGAGGCAGAGTGTTCTGTGGAGCACATCTCCAACAGGTTAATGAGGGGCCACTCTGGAGTAATTGAAACATGAGCATTATAAGTTTCTCCAGGTACTCCCTGCAATATATTCTCTTCTTAATTAAAACTTGGTGCCTAAAACATTTCCTATCTCTGCGGCTGATCTGCTGTGAAATTAATAAGGAGTGGGAATGAAACGACTGATGCTGGCCTGGGGAGAGGGTTTCTCAGCTGGCGTACTCATAACAGGGGTCTCCTACTGAAATTCATGATCCTTACTGTGGTGGAAAACACCCGGCTGGGTTCTTACCATAATCTGATTCCAATTTCACTTTCACTGTGGTGTGACACCATAGATCCATGTCAGGGAACATTAAATTGAAATGTCTGTGTTTTTAATTGGACTGCTTTAGGATAGGATATTACTTCCTAAATTGCGGGCACGTGGCTTAGAACTCTTTAACATATATTGGTTTCCATCAGGTTCCAGTTCAAAAGCTAAAAATGTAGAAAAAAAATCTTACCCTGGCATTTCAGAGACATTGAAATGGAATGTCTAAATTGAGAGTGGACTTATTTCCCATAATTTCATGATACTCCTGAGGGATTAATGAATTTTTATCTACCAGTATGTATTTTTTTAATTTTTTTCATAATGTAACAGTGTCTGTGAATCACAATGTAAGGTATGGATCAGTGTAGTTTGAGACCACTCCATCAGGGTCCTGTTGGCTAACTAAACAACACAACTTAAGTCGAATCCAAGTCCAAGATCGATGCAACTGGGATATGTATATGTATGTATGTATATGTATGTATGTATATGTATATGTATATGTATATGTATATGTATATGTATATGTATATGTATATGTATATGTATATATATACAGTATATATACACATATGTATTCTTTACCTTTCAGCTTTATCCCTTTATCCAGGGGTTACCACAGCGGGTCATCAATTTCCATCTCCCCTTGTCCTCTGTATCCTTAACTCTAACTTCCTCTTCGTCTTCTACCTGGTAGCTCCATCTCTAGGATTTTTCTTCTACCAATATAACCACTGTCCCTCCTCTTATATATTATATATAATAATAATATAATATGGCTCATTGATTTTTTTTTTACGTATGAAAGATCTATAGAAGATCTAAGAAGATGTTTGGGTTTGAGGGCACAGGTTTTGAAATGGCGACCCATGGTATTCTCCAAAAAGATGATGAACAGCTTTAAAATGTCTGATAGCTAGATGTATATGTACATGTATATGGAACTAAAAGGACAAAATTAATAAGTTATTATTAATTGGTTCACAGATGACAGCTAATACCAGCCGACTGGACCCGGGTACGAAAAGCTTCTGCGCCAAGTCCTAATGTCACAGTGGATGAAGTTTATGTTAAAGCTAAAACATAACTTACTGCTCGTACCTTACTGGCTGTTCTTAGGACTACGATGGCAGGGACAATTGTCCCCATCCTATTTTCTCTCTACAGAAGTACTTTAATGTTCTGTGTTGAGTCGTCTTCTCTTCACTGTGTAACCCATCTCACTGGGTACAGTCATATGCTGTCATGGTTGCTTTATTGGCTCACCTTGATGGCCACCTTGGATCAAACGTCTGTCAGTTGTATAGTACTATAATGTCACGTAATGTGTTATCAAAAATACATGTCAATATAAGTCTGTAGAAAAACTGTAAGAAGTTAAAGTTGATGTCCAGCTCAGTCTCTGGTGCGGTTTCTGTTAAAAGAATCATAGTTGTAACAAACTCCTACTCCACGTACAGACTTACAGGTAGCTCTACAAGTGGAGTTAACCTGTCACTCAGGATTTCACAGTCGGCCTGAAGGAATCAGTTTCATCCTCAGGCTGTTCAGCTGCTGTGTGGGATGAGGGGCAGCAAGGCTTCATGGATTGTCCTTTTCCCACCTCCTACATTCAGACATGAGAATGTTACCGGTCTGAGGTGATTGTCACCCTGCTGGGGCCGTGCAAAACATCTCTGTCCTCCCACTGCCACCTCCTCCACCTCTACCCATGGCCTCCTCTGATAAGCCTGGAGTTCAGCCCCTTCACTGATTAGTTTGCTGGCAGACTCAATGCCCGTGTCTACACCTGAGTCACCCAGTCTGGCACTACCTGTGTGTGTTTATATTAGCAGGGTGCTAGCACACTGGCCAGCATGATACTGAAACCATTATTTATACACAACAGTCCTCCAGGTTCTCAGCCAAAGACCCCTCTCTGAGCCCACCTCCCCCAGACAACAGAGAGAGAGATTGGTGATTCATCACATTCTGTAGCTGTAGAATTTTAAATAACATTAAAAAGGATTGTAAAAGAAACAAAGTAGTTAGAAATAAACAACAAAATATGTATTTTATTTCCTGAAAATGTGATGTCACTGCAGCTCAAATCCCTCTCCTTTTTTGGGAAACTGTATACAACTGTCCTCTTTCTGTCTCTCCCTCGCTCTCCCTAGTGTATGTGTGTGGTTTGCATGAAAAATATGTTGCTCTGTTTACTCTGGACCAAGCTGGAGCCACAGGAGTGTGAAATAACAAGCACAAGAGGGATTTCACACATTTACAGAGCTGAAATATATATATGTGTGTGTGTGTGTGTGTGTGTGTGTATTTTCAATATATGTCCAAAAAAAGTCTTTTTTGAAAAACTTTACTTCCACTGCTTACTGCATACTGATTTTCCCACTCCTTCAGCACTGCCCCCCACTGTCCCCTACCCGAAACAATTAGACTCCATCATTATTCCCGTTCCCATGGGTCTGATGTGCCCAGGTTAGCTGATGCTCCTGCCTCAGTCTGGTCCATCAATGTTATCAATGACACATGTCGCATCATTAAGGAACAAAAAACAAACAGCACTGTTTCCTTGTAGAGTGTGCTGAGGGTCGGGGTGGGGGGTGGTGGGGCAGACACGCTGACACAAAATCAATTCCCAGCTTCCCATGAGCACCTAATTAGGTGGGCCCTTGTTCGCTGTAGCAACTCGGGCCAGATCTCTCTGTCTGCCCAGTCGATTGGATGAGATTGGTGAGAGACAACTTCAGGTTGATAAAGTGTCAATAGGGTGGGGATGAAACACTCATGGTCTAGAATGGTCCACATCCACCATGTGGGCAGTTGTGATGCAACACCTAGATGTGTGGACCATGTGCTGCAACAGTGACGATGAGTTTCTGTCTGGTCCTGGTCCATTTTGGAAAGTACTTTTATAGAACTTGAGAAGAAAAGAGTTGGGATGAACAAAATTTAATTACAGATTAAAATCTTGCATATTTATAACCATAACTTGACTGTTAACTTTTTTTTGGGTCTAATACACAAACAATCCATAGGCTGATCCATGCAGGATGCACTGCAGGCTACTACAGAGGTGTCAAACTCAATTTTACAGTGGGCCAGAATTGAAAACTTGCATAAAGTCACAGGCCAAACACAATATAAATTGAGAAATTAACTACAGAATTAACACACATGTTTTCCCTTCTCTCCAGATATGAAATAGTGTTTTCGGTCTCTTTGCTGTCTTTTCAGATCATTTTCAATATAACTCTTTCTTTAGAGAATAAAAATGTATGCTCTATAACAAAAAGCATTCATTATCAATATAACAACAACAACAGGATCAGGAATGAGGTCATTAGAGGGACAACACAGACAGGAAGGTTTGGAGAAAAAGCTAGAGAAGACAGATTGAGATGGTTTGGACATGTTCAGAGGAGGGAGAAGAATGATCCTAGAGATGGAGCTACAAGGTAAGAGAGGAAGAGGAAGGCCAAAGAGGAGATTTATGGATGCGGTGAGGGAGGACATGGAGGTGGTTGGAGTTGGAGTTGAGGATATGGAGGACAGGGTGAGATGGAAATTGTTGACTTGCTGTGGCATTGTTCGATTGTTCAAGACTCTGATTAATATTGTTGAAGGCAACCACTGGACTAAAGCCTACAAAGAACCATGTTTCACTCGTTCTAACAGACACTGTCCAGATTTACAGTCATGACTGAAACACACTGACTCTATAAAGAAAGAGCTTCACTCTGACTGACTGGACCTTCGTATTTGCATTTGTCCAGAATAATAATTCTGTCATTGGACAAGTCACAAATGTATGAAAAACTTGGTATATGTGTTTTACTTATAAAAGACTTGGTTTGAAGAATAGTTGCAGAGAAATTCAACATTTCCTTAGTGGGAGTAAACTTTTCCGTTAACTGTGCAGCTGATGTCAAGTTCTGTGAGAATTTGTTAAATTGGTATTTTTTTTTTCATTTCCATTGAAAAAGCAGCGTTTCCATTCATCTGGCTATCACACAGGGTCAATAAAGAAGTGCTGGATGTGGAGTGTCATGCAGGAGGCAGTTTTCAGAAATGTCTCCAACTCAATTGGACTCTTGCCAGAATTTCTAAGCATTCAACAAAAAAAAAGGGGAAAAAAATAGCATAAATAAAAATCCCAGCCCTTTTCTATAACCTGTTAGAGTGACACTTGCGAATTTACTGTCTGGATGAGGTGGCAGTACAAACACTGATAGTCGAAAGGGAATAAAAGGGTCGTCTCACGACAAACTTTTTGGAAATGTCAGCCTTTCATGCTGTGGAGACCTATTTCATATCTGTTACAGCAGGCATTCTGTGTCCGACATTTCAGATTCCCGTTCTCCCCGTGCCGCAAATCCTCTGCCAATCTTCCAGCCTTAAGCATCTCTGCTTGCACCGATGCATTATTCGCCCTGCCTCCCCTCTCTCTCTCTCTCTCTCTCTCTCTCTCTCTCTCTTTTGATGTGACAGAACAAACTGCGACCTATTAGGATTAAGGCTTTGAAAAGATCTTTGAAGCTGCTCAAGGTTCCTTTAAACTGGGGGATGACAATATGAGCGGTGTGGCAGCAGATGCTGAATGGATTTTTTTAGTGAGGTTTTCTTTGCTGCCACATAACATACACACACACACACACACACAGTTTTAAGCTTCCGTCCTTTTGCCCACAGCATGGCAGCTGTCCTTTACAGTGTTAGCATTGTGCTCACAAATGCAGATTTGCTTCAGCTCTCTGTCCTTGTTGCAGCATTTTTGCCAGGATTGGTCAGAGCTGAGTGTGTTTGTGAGTCTGAACTGCTGCCAGGTAAGGAGACAAACACACATTTGAATGCTTCGTTGTGTGTTCTTCCTTAAATCTATTTTTACAAATGCCAAAAGCAATGCCAGTGGCATGAGGGGCTGAGACACAAGGATGTGACTGCACTGGAAACTGAACTGAAACAGAGGAGTCTCAAATCCACCTCCTTCTATGTGTGGTCCCAGATTTTGAGTGGCGTGTGTGAAAAGCGAATTTCAGGGCTTCTTAAAATAAAGCAAAATTTCCCTCCCTTTTTTTCGGATTCGCTAACAGCGACAATTTATCTGATGATGCTGGAATGATGGAATGTCACACCGTGGGGGAGTAAAAGGAAAAGAACAAATTGAGTAAAAATGACATCCTGGATGCCATCCGTTCCCTTCAGATGCACCGTCAGAGCTAAGAGCAAACACTGCACATTGCTTTTTTCCCCAATCATATTTTAATCACTCCTCTGAATATCTCTTATCACCTCCGCCTCACCCCTGAGGTGGCCCGGGAGACACGCTGTGTCAAATATTCAAACCAGCGGATAGCTGAAGACATTCATCATGGAGAATTCCACAGGTGATCCCATTTAGATATTCACTTTCTGTTTTGCATGGTGTCTAGGGTTAAATGATCCCCAGCGTGAGGCGCTGCAGAGACTGGCACTGTAGATAGGACTGGATATAAACTGAGCCCTGGGGCAGGAAGGGTAACGACTCCTCAGTGCACAGTGAGAACGACACCTTCACAGGCAGCTGCAGCCATAATGCTCACGTTCATCTAACATTCCATCTTATCTTTTTTGACTCCAGATTAGAATTCTTAACATCCGCTCTCCCAACCTCTCTGAAGGTCTTTCTGTGTTTCTGAGTGGAGAAGCTCTAATCTCCACCGCTAAGGAGTGGGAGACTGTAACTGGCAGGAGAAGATGCAGTTCTGGCTGCAAACAACAGTAAAGTCTAGGAAATGTATTCTACCTGATTGTTTGAAGTTGTCATTGGTTCATCATATGACTTATTGTTACTGTGTCAAAAGTCGACTGTCTTTTTTAGCCCTGTATCTTCAAAACACAATCCAGTGCAGCATCATGTGTCCTTGTTTTGGTAAATGCCTAAAGACGAGACCCTCCTGAGTCCTGATTGAAGTCCAGCCCATGCGAGCAGAAGAGTCTGGAGGCAGAAATAAAAGGGCAAAGTCTGGATGGACGCACTGATGAGCCACCGGCTTCAGGCCTTTGACTTTGTCCAAACAAATGTTTGTTTTTCAAAGTGGCTCGGATTAAGGCGGATGTGGACCAAAGCACCACTACGGTCCTTGCCCAACTGTGGTCTTGTCAAACGGCGCATTGGCAAATCAGGGTCGCACCTGTGAGAGCGGCCCAGAGAAGCAGGACTGGGATGATATTGAGCAGGGCTTTGTGGGTATCGGAGTCAAAACAAAGCTGTCAGCCGGGTCTTATTCATCTTTGATGTTCATTGATGAGGAAACTGCTGGGCCTCAAAAGGCCATTGTTTCCTCTAAGTGGTGCCCATTGATAGCCAGAAAGAAACGTTTGTTTTTAGCCTCTGACGGGTGGAGCTACATTTGAAAGGCTTAATGGTGCGTTTAACTGGTCCAAAAACACTGTGGTTTGGATCCTTCCTTGCACCATTGGCTCTGCACTGCCTTCCGGCTTCCTAAACGGCCCATAAACAATCATGAAATGCTAATCGTGTGTGAATGGTGGACATGCATGAGTCGTCAAGTCTTGGGCTCTTCTAAATGTCTGCGACAATTCCAGCTCCAGGAATAGAGGTTTTCGATGGCTCACTTCCTGGCTCGATTCCCCACCTCTCCACTCTCCCTCATCACAACCTGGATATCCTTCACAAAAACACATTTCTCATGCTATTGTTCAGCTAATCATATCCTCCAACAATTTCAGGATGTGACAAGATAAGAAGAGGGGAAGAATATTAATGTCTTAATCGCATCATCTACAATGATGAAAACCCTTTGTGGTGAGGAGGAGGGAGGATGGCAGCGGGCGGCGCAAGGGGCGGTGTTGGGGGGTTGAGGGGTAAGAAGTATAAATCAATTTGCACAAGACTCATTTGTACATTAGCACAGAAAAAAGAAAACAGCAATTTGCTGGGTTATCTACCTGCAATCCAATTAGAATCAGGTTAATTTAGTGGCATTTTTTTTTTTGTAAGAAAGGCATCATGTTTCCGGCCGAAGTCTCTGAGTGCTCTCTGAGTGATGAATGCAACTGCTCAAATTCAGCCATGTCAGATTTCATATCTGACTGACAGATGATCAGTAAACAAGTCGTGCAAGAAAGAGATTAAGTCCCAGATTATAACAAATGAGTGATGTCAATTTTTAGCTAAACTGCTTTTACTAATGTCTTTTTAAGTTACCTACAGCTCACACAAACTTTAATTATTCTTGGGTATTTTTAAGAGAGAAGCGCCAGTGCTGGGCTCATGGTTAAGGAATCAGACTTGGGGCCTAAAGTCTTCACAATGTACTTTACCAGCTGCTAGGTTGCCACTGCGGTGCTCTGAGCATAGCATCATTCTGACCCACATAACTTAAAGTGGGCTCACCACCCAAAGAAAAGCATTGTTTTATTTGGGTGGCGGTGGTGGAGACTGGTGACTAGGGCTGGGTTAAAAAAATCGATTCATCGATTTTAATCGATTTTTTTATCGATATCGTCAATAGGACGATATCGATTCATAAATCCAAAAATCAATCTTTTTTTTCCTTCTTTTCCCATCAACTCATGCTGATTACGTATTTACGTGGTTACGAACAAATGTAAAACGAAACAAATGTAAAAACAACATGGCACTAAAATCTAAAACTAGAGTTTGCCTTGTAATTTTGGGTCAAGTCATGTTACATAAAAATGCATGATGGATTAATATGACTGCCTTGAGTAATTTGTGATGGAAATAAATGCTAAAAAATATATATTTTTATTAGCAAATGGATTAAGTTTCAATTTTAGCTTTGATTCTTTTGAGAATAACTTTGGTACTGAGCTATAATTGATATGACAAAAACTGAATCGAAAACCAAAGCGAATCGTGAATTGAATCGAATCGAACCCTTGTGAATCGAATCGAATCGATTTAGAAAATTTTAATCAATACCCAGCCCTACTGGTGACTGTGCAGATAACGGATAAGCTGGTGAACCCACGTGGGGAAATTTCTCTCAATTGGCCCACGGGATAAATAAAGTTTTCTGAATCTGATTTAATTCATTTATTTTATAGGAATTTTTCCAATATGCTGATGTTGTTTGGCAGTGGTGGCCCTGTGATTAAGGGAGTGGAATTGGGACCGCAAGGTTCTAATCCACCAGCTGCCTGGTTGCCACTTTGCTCTGAGCATAGAACTGTGATGACCCACATAACTTCTAGTGGGCTCGCAGTATGGAGCAGTGTGACTTGGGTTATGCCAGCTGCACCTATAACCCGGCAACAGACAAGCAGATGAAGATGAATGAATGAATAAATGCTGATATTGTCCAAACACTCATTTTTGATTTTGATATCAACCATACAGATGTGCCAGTGGTGAATTAAAGCAATGTCTCTCAATTAATTTCCATGCATTTCCTACATCAGTGGTCCCCAAATCCTAGGCTGTGAACAATGAAAAATTACCTTATACTCACATGTGATACCACGTCTGAGTATTACTCTCACTTGTTACATGCCAAGATACTTGCCTGCATTACAACAATAAAACAAAAGGTTAATTGCACAAGCTAAACGAGCCAGTGAGAAGAGAGAAGAGCCTATGTCTTTCAGGAAAATAAAAAATAAATGCACCTTAGAGTCAAATTCAGGAGTCTTACTGAAATCTAGTTTTATTATGACAGGTTGTTTCCTCTCTCTTTTCCCGTGCCATACATGGTGGATTGCTTATAAGACAATGAAGCCTTCAAAACTACCTTTCCATTGTGACAAGGACACTGCTAAAAAGTTATTAAATTGAAAAGTATTGTCTTTTATTTATTTCATACCTATATATATATTTTGTTTTTGATTATCTTTTGTAAGGAAAAAATCTACCCAGTCTGGGATGCAAAAATTTGATGACACTGCCCCAGGGACACGTGTTTTTTTACTAATCCTATGATTTGAAATACTATTGAATGCCTGGTATTTCTTTATTTACATGTACAGACAACTGTATGTGTTGCTGGCACCAGAATTCTACTTAGATTCCCTGCTTATTAAAATATTTGTGATGTATTTTTTTCCTACTTAAAAATTCAACCTGACTAGATTGCACCTGACATATTTCCTATCCCCGTTCTTAATTATGAACTGTATATCCTTGGTTAATAAATACAGAGACTCCTTACTTCAGGAGTGTGTGCTCTGTTCTTGTAAAAAATATCAAGGACTCTTGCACCGTGTCAACCCAGAGTTGTATCAAGGATGCGTAGCCACATTGTTCCTTTAAATAAGAGTCTCTGTTTACACCTTCAAAGTCCTGGCAGAAGACGCTATCACAGAATATTTTTTCATTTTTTCTTTCTACCTCATGATTGTTTGCTAGTACGATTGGCTGGGATTCCTAAATGATAGGCTCATATAGAGTCTGTTCGTCTGGGCTGTGTATTGGTTGGCTGCCTCCTTAAGCGTGAGGAGATATGCCGGAGCAATCAAATATGTCTATGGTTTGTATAAATGATGGGGGAGGAAGTTTGAGTTTTCACTACTCATTTGTGGTTCAATTGCCAGAGAGTCTATTGCCTGTTTTTGCTTCAGGAAAATAGATGTCTTTGTCACTCAGTATGCATAAAATGTTGGCCCCTGTGTCGTACACTGTCAATGCAAATGACAGCAATTTGACTTTGTCTTCTTCAAAAGACAGCGAGACAGAGACTGACACGGGTTTTCCATAAAAGACATTGATTGTCCGTTAGAAAGTTATTTCCCTGAGACCTTTGGCCCCCTTTACACTGTGATGATATGATACCAAGCAATACCATGCGTGATGCAACGTGATGCGATGCGACGTAATATGATACAATATGATATAACACAAAAAATGCACTTGATTTCCCTTCTTTCTAATCTGAGAATCACTACCTTGTACCATGGATGATAAGATAAGTGAAGTTTGCAAGGTCTCAGGTTCAAATCCACCAGCTGCCACTCAGGTGCTGCAAGCACAACTAATGGGTAGTGTGATTGGGTAGTGTGATTTACTTCTCTGTCTTTGTCTTAGCAAAGAGTCTAGTAGATCCAAGAACTGTAGTCCTACCATGTGGACAAGGTCCATAATATATGTCACGTCACCACCTTTCTGTCTTTATCAAATATGTATACATTCATTTATTGTTCCGTTACCAGGTCTCAGGGGCAGCAGTCTCCACCACTGCCATCCAATTGACACTGGATGGTACTGGTGGAGATCCTTCCTGTGGGTGGTGAACCCAGTGGAAGTCAACCGCCCTAACTGGGATTTGACATCTCCCTGCAGGTGAACCCTGGAGTTCTACACCAATGACAGAGACAATGGTTCTGGGCCAAAGTGACGCCTGGTAAGAAAATGTATTCATTTTGCACTTCTTTTTTATTTTGATTTAATATATATTTTTTTGCATTTATGTTGAACGATAACATTAATGCAAAGCTTCATTATGTAAATGAAGGTGGAGATTTTTCTCCCATTGAGACGATTTATTTCTCTGGTGGAGGACGGTGTTAAAACATTAATGTCAAACTCATTTTAGTTCCTTGGCCAGATCAAGTACAATTCTAACATGATTAACTATTAGAAATGAATAGGATGCTTTTCTCCTTTTTTTCATTCAACGAATCACAATTTTTTTAGATATGGATTAAAATTGTATTTATTGAAATATAATTTAGCAAATATATCATTCTTATGGAATTTATCCTCCTCCTTTTACCTTTAAAATTCATTAAGCGTGCCAGATGGAACACCATAGTTGGCCAGTTTGGGAAGAAGAAGGGGGAATAAAAATTTGCAATTTACAAAGCTGCAAAGACAAAGTAGTTGAATATTAAAAAAAAAACCAGAACATGTTGAATTAATGAATTGGCTTCTATCCCAAAAACAATTGTGTTTCAAAGTGTATTTTGAGGACATGAAGATCTTTTTTTTTTATCTCTCTCCCAGATTGATAAAGGTTTAAGTCAACAACCAATCACTGAGTTTGTATTTGATTGTGTTTTTGAAAGTGTTTGCTGTTTCATCCAGTCTAACAGCCATGGTATCATTCCACACTTGAACCAAACATATATTTCTACCACGCTGCAGAAGGACCATCATCCACCTGCCGCAGTGGAGGTGTGTAGACTTGCATGGTCTACAGGAGAGTGTGAGGCAAAGGGGAGGTGGGGGGAGGTGAAGTGTTACCTCTCTTTCCTTCACCCCCCCTCTCTAACTGGTAGTGTTTGACTTCCCCCAGCCAGGAGTGGGTAATTCTGGAGCCCTGTGTGAGGTTGTTAGATCACTGAGGCCCAAGACAGCACCATTCTTTGCAGACCCTTGACAGCAAATATGTGGTAATGATATTGTCTCCTGCTGGGTAATAACACACAATTCAGACTGCCACATACTGCAGACGCCGGGGAAAAATGGAGGGGAGAGGGGAAAGAAAGAATTACACTGAAGTACTGCGAGAAAATGACAGGAGAAATGTCTTCAACCTGAAGAGCTGTGTTGAAAAGATTGACTGCGGCAGGACACTGCATCAGGTCCAACTGTTTTAGTCCTCACTTCACTGCTCTGCACTGCTGGAACCCCGGATATATATATAAATATAGGATAAAAACATTTTTTTTCAAGTGTCGAATCTTCTGAATTTTATATATATTGGGATGATCTGCTGAGGTGTCCCTTTGATAGAACTGTTTATTCCAGACTTCCCTCACTGAATACTAAGGCGCTGTTCACACAGTGATGATATGGATCAACTTCCCTACTATAGCACTGAGTTGGCCTGGTGTTTAGATCTATGGTATCAAAGTCACTTCAACCAGGGGTGTACATCAGCATGACAGTCATATATTGCTGTTTTGATTACCCATTTATGACTGTGTCTGGTGGTTAATGGATAGATATATGGCTGTAACTACTCCATAACATATAAATATATCTTTATGCAGTTGATTTTTATATATTCAAATTACAAATATTGTTTGCTGCTTTGTAATAAAACACATTTTTAATGACTCAGAATTGTATCCATTTGGCCCAGAGTCAATGTCTCCCTCACCACCTGGAGGAAGGTTCATGAGGGGCTGATTACCACGTAACACATAAGCAGATTAATTTGGATAATATATGGATGGATTTGTCAGATAGGGTAACTCCGGACATGGACTTTATTAAATACTTTTTCAGCTTTTGACAGAAAAAATGACTTTGAGTATGAAATTTGGCTTGAATGAAGACGGAAGAACGTCAAAGAACTGTGTCCTCACTGGATACAAATTTGGAAGGAAGGAAGGGAAGCGAACTCCTCGTTATTGTGTATGCTCTGTAAAAAACGTTCTAGATTCTCAAACTTATGCTTAGCATTCCTCTAATATTAGTATGCTAGTGTGTTGGTAACACAGCGCCACATGCAGGTCTGACATATGTACCACCAGGACCAAAGTTGTATTCTGCTGTGTTCATGCTGGGTCCATGTAAACACCTGTGGAGACTAGTTCAATAACATTATATCTTATTGTATTTTTTTAGTATCGTTTTGTCAC
This sequence comes from Paraplagusia blochii, assembly GCA_016785265.1. NCBI lineage: Eukaryota > Metazoa > Chordata > Actinopteri > Pleuronectiformes > Cynoglossidae > Paraplagusia > Paraplagusia blochii. The sequence continues at coordinate 86,289 of JAFBJS010004590.1, forward strand.
GATACAAAAGCTAAGGTCTTAGGGAAAAAAGTGTGTATATAAATGTTTCGTTTCCACAGACTACTACACTTGTATCACATTGTATTGTATAAGAAAGCACTGAATTGTCAAGGTAAAAACAGGGCCAACATCTTAGAGAAATAACAACGCATATAAATGTTACTATAGTTATGTTGTGTTGTCGCCATGGGAACAGGGCCTGTACTGTTGGAATTACACCACAAAGGTTTTTACCTTCATATTTGTTGACTATCACCTAACTTTCGTAAATAATCTAAATTAGTGACACAAAATACTAAACAAAGATCCAAACATTGTCTGTATTGATGCAACTCCTAGCTAGCCTTTATCCATTGGCATAAAATGCATCTTCCTACCATGGTGACCCCCCTATTGTGAAGCAGACCACACTGGCAGCTTCAACCTTGACCTTTGTGTTGCTCCACTTGCTACACGGCTTGTAACTGTCAACACCATCCATCACGGCCAAACCATAGCCTGGGACGGGCGGGAGACTGAAAGGCTGGGGGTGGGGGTCCCCCTGCTGTACTGTGAAATTGTGGCATGTGATCCTTAATGTGCCTGAAGTAGACAAGACCTGGACACAATGGACAAGTCTTGGGGAGGAGGCTGCTCTGTGCGGGTCTATTAGCCCCCTGCTGTGACCCTGGCTGACTGGATTTACTTCTGAGGACAAGTCAGAATAATAGTGTTACGTCTGCCTCCCTCCAAGACACCAGCTGGAGGCCGCACGTCAATCAGACGCCCGGCCAGTGAGACAGGACGTCACCTGACTGTCGTACTTTATCTTCCCATTCCAACATAGCACTTGTGCGTTAACAAGCTATATTTTCTCTCCTCCCTTTCACCGCCGCCGACGGCCGTAGAGGCTTTGAGCATTTCTCCAAATGAAACCTGTTCTCACGTCGTCGGAATTATCTTAGAAACAGACATCGCCTCTCTGCAAAACCTGTCAGTGTGTGTCTGAATGTGTGTGTGTGTGTGTGGGAGAGAGTGACTTTCTTTCCTTATTCATACATTTGACTGCTGGAGCAGCATTGTGCAATGGACTAAAATAAATGAGGATATGTGAAAAAAAAAAAACGTAGCCTTGATACCGTGTGCCTGGGTGAAAGAGGGAGGCAGAGTGAAATGGAAGAATTCATCTTTTCTATCAGCCCTTCCGCTCAGGAGTTGAACCAGATATTCAAATAGGTTCAATCTCCGCCGCTCAGATTTGCATATAACAGACAGAGAAGCTCGAGTGATTGAATTGGGCAGGTAGTCAGAAAAAAAAGGAAAGAAAATAAAATTCCAAGTGAATTAGGAAATGATGGAAAAGGCAATGGGTATATTACATATTTTTCACACCGAAATATTTATGGAATTAACCTTTCTCTCCACGGTGACGGCCCTCTGCAGCCTCTTTATCACCAAGAATGTGATGCACTGGCTGAAAAGAAAAATCTGTATTTTTTTTTTTATATTACTACTGTTACTCTTTTGCTTTTGCAACCAAACCGGAGTCTATTTCACCATTGGTCTCACAGGTCAGCTGCTGGACTCTGACTGATCTCTGTTTTCTGTTGTCCATCAGTGATGTAACACTAATGCCCCGGCCCCCCTGCCCACAGCACTGCAGGAGGGGAGAAAGCAATTTCATGGTTCATCTTGTGGTTAATGTGCTGCTGTAATCTTCAGAAAGTGGAGTTTTTTTTGTTTAAGTCTCACAGAATCGAGGGTTTTACTGAGGCTCGGACCAATTAATCACTGGGTTAAAAGGTGGTAGCAGCGGATCACCAGTAGATGGAGGGGCATCGACTGGTGAGTGTGTGGATCTTTTTTTTTTTTCTTCGTTGGCTCCAGTGTCTTTGAGTGTCTAGAAAGTGCTTTACAGATGACGGGTTCTTCTGCTGTGTGTTTGCTCTGGTCACACAGTCAGGTGAGAGTCTTTAATAGCTGCAAGGTGCATTAGCAGCTACTAGCTCCCTCCCCAACCCCACCCCCACCCCCCTCTCTCTCTCTCTCTCTCTCTCTCTGTGTCTTTCTTGCACTTGTTATTGTTTTTCCTGTCAGTGCTGGTCCACGGGCCAGAAGACAATCAGACCAGAAGGGTAATTTTCTGCAAGAGCTTACCTCCCTCCTCCAGGCCTAGCCGCAGACACGCTCATGCTCAGTAGGAGCCTTAAATTAACACTTGACATCTTCGGGGCTCAGGCCTGATGAGAGAGAGAAATGGGGGGGAGAGAGAGAGCGAGAGAGAGAGAGAAATGTCACAAAACAAACACCCCATTATTTTTGCTTCATTTCCGTTAGCGCTGCAGAAACACTCTTACCTGAAGGGCTGCTGAGGGCTGTGGTGACATTTATCACCTCCTTACCTCCATCACCCAAGTGTTGGTGTGGCTCAATCTGGGGCATGCTGTAAAGAGACAGGTAAAGACTGGAGGTGGCGCTCTGTCTTTCAAATCCAGTAGAGTGAGGATCTGTTGAGCTAGAATTTTAACAATTACCAACCAAACACCTATAAAGGATTATTAATGCAAATGTATTAAAATAACACCCTTCACAAACCAGTGGTTTTTAGTACAAAGCCCCAAGTCTGGATGAACAGTGAGGGTTGTGCCAAGAAGGGCACACAGTGTACAAAACATTTGGACAAATAAAAGGCACAAAAATGATTTCCATACCTGATTGGTAGGTGCCCAGGGCAACAAAGACCATCAACAGGGCTGTTGACCTACAGCATTGAAAATAGGACTACTGTTAGTCCGAGACAAAACATCAACATTAACAGGATCAGGAATAAGGTCATTAGGGGGACAACACAGACGGGAAGGTTTGAAGGAAAAGTTAGAGAAGCCAGATTGAGATGGTTTGGACATGTTCAGAAGAGGGACAGTGGATACATTGGTAGAAGATTGATCCTAAAGATGGAGCTACCAGGTGGGAGACAAAGAGGAGATTGATGGATGTAGTGAGGGAGGACATGGAGGTAGTTGGAGTTAGAGTAGAAGATACAGAGGACAGGGGCAGATGGAAAACGATGATTTGATGTGGCAACCCCTGAAAAAAGGGACAAGGGTTAGAAGACTGTATATGGACATATATTTTTTGAGACAGTTCTACAAGTGCACTGTAGGAAGGTACTCTTTATGTGTAGTGTGCTTCATCTCTGATATTAGACTGTTATTCCTATCCAAACAATACTTCTGTGGTGCAGAATACTATAATACTATTTGGAGCCTACTTCAAATACTGCCACAGTGATTTTTGTTGTTGTTGTTATTATTTGTGTTTTATTGGTTTACATGAGAAAGAGTGGGGGTTCGGTGGTGTCAGGATACTGCAGTACTGCTGTGCTTCAGTTGGGAATGACTGTAATTAGCCTGCTCTTGAATGTTGAACGCTCTCCTGATGGTTTTGTTTGTGCGCAGCAGCTAATCTGTGGCCTGGTGCGGGGGCGGTCCACTGGAAGGTTAAAATCACTGGTGGTGTCAGAGGTTGTGATGATGAGCCTGGAATTGGTCGCTGCTGAGGAAGGGTTGTTGAAGTGACAGGTCCAGGTCTCCGTGACTGTCAGGTTTGGTGCAACACTGTGACATTTTTTTTTTCAGTTTCGCTGGTGAAAATGTGAATGTGACTGAGGACCCTCTCTGGTTACTGGTGTGAGTACCAGGAGTTTTGAGTTGCAGGATGTTGACCGTTCATACAGATATTTTTTGGATGTAAAAATAAAAAACACTTTTTTCCTTGGTCTTTTGTGATTTCACAGGTTAAGGCAGGGTTATTGTATTTTGCAGACTTTTTTTCCTCCTGTTCATGAGACTCAGGTGCAAATTTTGTATAAAAATATATAATTTCAAGTTTCAAGTTTTTTCAACAACAATCAGTTTTTAAATTTAGTTTCCCAGGCTCATTTTGTTTGCTGTTTATCTCTGGTGTCCTTCTGTTCTTTCCCGATGTCTTTAAAATGTGTGGTTATACTGAAGTTTGGGACAAATGTTTTGAGGGCCTTTGTTTGCTATTGTTTTTCTCAACAACAAAAAAATATTTTCATTGCATTGAGTAACAGAAAAGCCACTTTTTTCTTTGTTTATAGAATTAACAGAAAATATTTAAGAGACAGAAAAAACCCCAGCAGAAATAAAAAAAAAATGATGTAAATGACTGGAAAACTGCAGGTAGAGAATTATCTAATAAAATAGGTCAGAAGAACCTGTCACTACTGTCAAAACACAATGGCTCCCTGTCTTGAATCCTTGACTTCTGTATCCATTCTGTAGGTTTATAATAAATCTGTTTATATGATTTTTTGTTTATATAAAAAGGTCACATCTAAAAAGGGAAAGACTTTTGAGCTTGAAGGATATCATGTTTTTTTTAAATTGCATAGCTGCAGCTTCATTGCTAGTAATTTCACTTCCTGTCACCGATAAAGCGTGCAGGCATCCCCGCTCCCACACATACAAACAGCTAAAGTTAATTTCTGTCATCCTATATCTGCCACAGCACATGCTCCCTGATGCTCATTACAAATCAATTAAAACTGCTGCAGTTCTTCACTCTGTGATTATATTTCACAGGTAGATAATGTCCAGCTAAATTAAGATTTCAATTGAATCCAGCCCCGGTGGCGGCTGCGTCTCCATATCAAATCACGGTGCTTTTGAGATGTTATCCTGGATCAAAGTAGGAGACATTAGCCCTGGTATAAAATATTCACATGGAGATTGGGTGAAACGGACGGCTCCAAAAACTGCTGAAGAAACAAAGAAACATGGTGGAAAATGAAGAGGTTAAGAAAATTCAAATGACTCAGAGACATTTCCTCAGAGTGGCAGAGGAACTGGACTGGAAACACTGTCTGAAAGTGTTCTTCAGGAAGATGAAAAGGAGCAGCTGAAGAGAAGGAGGCGAGGAGGAGCTGAGAGGAGGCAGGAAGTTAGGACACCCTGAAAGGAAGGGTGGGGGGGCCGATGTCGTGGTCAGGTGACACTGGGACAATGTTGTGCTTGTTCAAAATGGAAATCTTCCCAGACTTCCTTCTCTCGTCTCTCCTCCTCACCTCCTCCCGCAGCCCCCCCTGTAGCCCAGTGCACCCACTAAGCTTCAGCGTCTGAAGTGGCAACACTTGAGATGCTGAAAGTGACAACATCTTAACATAAGCTGAAGGGCTAAAGTGAAAGTCAGCGCGAACCCCTGACAAACCTTGCCTTCATCACCCGCAACTCTGCTGCCCCCCAGGGGCATGACCCACCCTCCCCACACGATTCAGATGCCTAGACATGTAAGACGAAGCCACACGGTCATTGGTGAACAAGGGCATAGTGTAAAGTTAGAGCGCCCTCTCCTTGGTCCTGTGTTTCAGTGTAATTGTCGCTCTTTCTTTACATTTTCAGTCACAGGTGCTTCCACACAGAACTGGGAGCTTGTAATCCACCAAAATCCAACCTCTTCCGAGGAGTGTAAAACCCGGAATGTTCCGTGGGGGTCAGTGGATTAGACAGAATTCATGGTGGTAACTTGGCTTGAGAGGCAGAATTAGAGGAGCAGGGGAGGAGAGGGGGAGAAAAGGGAGCAGAGACTGAACTGGTTTTGTATTAAAATGAGCTTACCAGGTGGTCTCTCTCTCTCTCCCGCTCTCTCTCTCTCTCTCCCCAAAAGTGGACACAGTGTGTCAAGTAATCTGAAAAGCCCCTGGTGTTTGGTTCTCATTGGCCAGAGGCCTGCTAAAAAGGGAGAGTGAGGGAGTGAGAGAAAGCGAGAGAATGCAAGGGAGGGGAGGCAGGAGGAGGTGTTGGCTGGGGAGGTGGCACTGATGGAGGCCCCAGTGAAATGTCTGTCAGGCTTGGTTTACCACAATCACAGCAGTGATTAGGCCTCTTTTGATGACAGGTTTGGTTTTCCGTCGATTGGCAAGAAAGTGAGAATGGACCGGGAAGGGGGGTTGGGAGCGGGGGGGTGTTGGGGGTGGCAGGAAGAAGGGGGGTGTAGGTTGGGCGGAGGGGTTGTATATTAATGTTTTGCACCAGGGAGCTCCTACGTAATTTCCCAGCAGGTCTTGGGGTCAGGTTTGTATTTAGTTAGTGGTAATGATCTTGTTAGGGATCTGAATGGACCACCGTCTAAGCCCATTGAGGGCAGCGAGTGTGCACCCCCAGCCCCCACCCCTGCCTGCCTTGTGTGGGCTTACACAGCCCATGAACTGTGATTAATGGACTTCCAGGGCTTAATAACTTGCAAAACAGTATTAAACAAGGGAGGCCCCAGGACAATCGTGGGGGCTGCCCGGGCAGAGGGGGACGCCGGCCGTAAACACTGCACAGCAACAATTGCAATGCATGGAATTAACTGAGATGGGCCGCTCACAATGCTAC
>JAFBJS010004590.1:92808-209032 GCA_016785265.1 Paraplagusia blochii
TAGGCTTTTTATTTTATTTGATCATTTATTTGCGCAAAAGACAGTTCCTAATATTTTATTAGTAGTTTTTAACCAATCAACATGTTTTCTTCATAATAAATAAATAATAATAATAAACAATAATTCATGTTATGCATATCTTCATATCTATTTTGTAATTAAGTTTAGACATTTAATGCCACATAGCTATTTTAATGGAAATGTTTTCATATTATCCACTAAAAATCTGATCTGTAAATATTGTTGAATTTATTGTCTTAAAATTCATGACATTTGGTCATTATCTGAGTTTCAGCTCACAGGTGTCAGCCTCACTCTCTTACCCACCTCATCCTCTCTCACATCAGGGTCCAGGGCAGCAGGAGCTCTGGCCCTGATGAGGATCCACTGCTGTGCTAAGCCTCTCCCTCTCATCCCCACCTTCCTACATCATGAATAATGGAAGGGAGAAAAACATTTATCTTTTGATTGGCCTGCCACCCCCTGGCAGAGACTTGTTTGGTCTGGTCCAAACCTGCCTGGCCCAGCGCTGAGAATTCTCGACCCCCGACCCCACCCACCATCACCAACACTTCTTGCCCCTCCCATCTGTGCCACCCCACTGGTGATTGTCTCTGCTCCATTTGAAGTTGTGTGCTTCTTAGTGTCCTAGTGATGGGTAATCAAGCCTGATTTTGGAAGGTTCAGGTCGTCCTCTGAATGGACACTCGCCCACAAGTTTCACCACCACCGACTGTCCTCACAGTCCGTGTCAGAATTACAGTCATTTCATCAGATGTCCTCACTGTTTAACCCACCACTCAGGAGACGGAGACAGAAACTTTTCATGCGTGGAGTAGGTTAGAAGACAAGTGAAAAGTGTTGTGTTTGAGGACTAATGGGAAAAGTTATTCCTGTCTCTTTATTTATTTGTTGGATAAACAGAAATTCATCTATCATTCCACCTACGTATGTATTCATTCATCCCTCCATCTATCCGTTATGCACCCACCAGTTTCTAGCCATCCACCCATCCAACAATCAACTCATCCTCCCATCCATTCATCCATCCATCCATCCATCCAATTATCCATCCACCAATCAATCAATCTACATCATCAACTTATCCACCTATTGATCCATCCATCCATCCATTCATCAATCAATCAACCTATTTACACATGAACTCATTCATAAAAACCAACTCATCCTCCCATTCATCCATGTATCCATGAATCCATCCATTCATCCACCAATCAACCATCATCCCTCCATCCGTCCATTTATTATGCATCCAATGATTAGCAGCCATCCACCATCCAACAATCAACTCATCCATCCACCTATCCATCAACCCATCTAGCCACCCATACATCAATCAACCCATCCATCCACCAATCACCAAAACACAGCCAACCTACAGAACACTAAAGTTTCCATCAATCACCTAGTTTCAACAGTCAGGTTCTCAATATACTCTCTGTCCATTCACCATTAGGTGGCGATAACAACATTTTTCTATTTCTGTTTAACAAGGATCAGGAGGATTTCTGCTCTGCCTTTGGTTCTTTGCACATCTGCGGCTGAATGTGCTGTAGTGAGAGGGTGGGGAGGGGGGAGACAGGGTGGGTGCAGATGGAAACCTTAATCCACTGTTTGTCGACTCTGATTTAAAGCTCAAACAGCCATAACTGTGAAAACAACCAGAGAAGGAAGTGGATCAACTGACGGCAGCTTCCACCAGATTTTGATGCTGAATGTGACAAAGCGAGTATTTACTCCATTGAGTAATTATCCACACAGTACACAGCTGTACTGCACTAATGTGTCGTGAGAATCATACAGTTTTACAGCAATCCGCTGTTTTCCTCATTGTTGTTGAAATGTTTGTAGAATTTATGAAAGATGGGAGTTGATATTTGCTGCAGGAACATTTCCTGAATTTCATGAAAGGAACTCCCAAGAAATCAATTAAGTCTGTCTACCTATCCATGTATCTACCAATTCATCTATTGGTTCTCAATCCCTGGTCTCAAATCTGTAGCTGACCCATGTCATATCGTACTGGGCCATAGTAGGAAACAGCGAGAAAAATGTACTTCAGTTAAAATAAATATTCCCACTCAACAATAATATGTCAAGATTTCAAAACAACAGGTCATTCAGTCTCTGACACTAACAGAAGGTAGTCTCAAAGACGTTTTATTTTGAAAACGTAATAATCCTCCAACGACAGTGTGGTTTTACTGGTATCACTAACGACTCCAGCCTAACCAGCAACCACTGATGAACAATATGATGACATCACTCCTTAACAAAACGCCGCCATCCTGCTCCGCTCCACCTAAGCTGCAACACAAACACAGACACATAAGTACAAACACCACCAAGTAGCAGAGCAGAACTTGTGTCCATATCCCCTTACCCAACTCAAACCCCTCTTACCCACCACTCCCCAGCACCCCACCACCGTGCAGCGCCCCAGGGCTCGTCCAGTCATGTGTCAGTAGCCTGGTGCAGGGGATGAGACCCTGCTACGATTAGCTGTTGCTGGGACGTAGCCAGCCACTCCTTAGCTCGCTGCTTTGCTCTGTGGAAGACAGAGATTCTGAAAGTACCATTTATCATCACTTGTGTGGGCAGCATCACCACGGCAACGCCCAGGCTGGCAAATGCCACTGCTGTGAATACTAATGAGGCTCTTGGCAGGCCTGTGTTGGCGTCAACAAGGCCAGAGCTGGACTGGGTGTGTGTATGTGTGTGCTGGGCTCCAGGAGAGGTGCACAGTCCAAATGAAATCAATTAAGTGTTTTCACAGTGTTTGGCACGGGCTCTAAAATGAGGCACACAGTAGAAAATATGGATGAAATCTACCTTTAAAAATTCCCTGTGTTATGAATGACAACAATCAAGCTCCACTAAGTCTGCACCTGGAGAAAACACAGGAGAAGTCTCCATTAATGGATCTGTCTGTCTGTCTGTCTGTCTGACTACAAACCAGGTCTCTTTTTATTTTGAAAAAGGAAGTTGTCTTTGCCACACACATTTTTTTGATTTCTAACTATAATAGTAATAATCACTTGAGAAATAATATTCCAATATAAGCGTGAATAATAAATGTGACTTTGTAGGTCATGAATTGACACGTTTAAAATAGTTTACCTACGGAACTGTGTCAATGTGTGAACTAGTGCGACTAGTGTGCTTTAAAACCCTGAAGTGAAGCTCAATCTGAGGTTTTCATAAAACATCTTGACAAAACTAACTCCCAAACTGTAGACAGAACTAAAGGGAATTACAAAATACAGTAATTAAAAAAGACAGACACATTACAGACACAACTGACTGTTTGTATCATAGTATAGACCAGACCTGTACCAGTGCTGCTCAACTGAACCTGTGCAGGCTCATATGGCTGAACATGCACAGTGTCCACTGATGAGAAAATTATGAAAATATGCATGTTGCTAAGTGTTTGCGATGATATTTTGAGCAGTTTACTGTGACAAAAACAAGACCATTGGCCTCATGAAACTCTTTTTCTTTTAACCTCAAAGGCAACAAATGAAAAAAGCAGATAACAACATTTAAACACCAGGGAGGTAAAATCACACTAGTTCAAAACTAGTATGGATCAGATGGTGTTTTTGGACCTGGTGTGGTTGAGGTGTAAGCCTCGTGCCCTCAGTTTTATTCTGAAAGTTACACCATGAACAAATTCAGCTCTGGTCTTTATTGATTGGGACACTTGATTGGACAGGGATCTAATCAGTCCTCCAGTGACAGAGAGACCATGGAGTCAAAGTATTCTCAGGCAAACTCTCCAATCGACCCGTCATTAATTTGCCTCTTTACTGCCACTTGTTCTCTGGGATTAAGATGTGTTTTGGGTTTTCTCCATTTATTGGCGGGGAGTGGGGGAGAGCTCCTGAAATGTTCATGGCTGCTGAGCTTCAGGAGGGCAAAGAGAATATATGTGTGTGTGAGTGTGTTTGTGCTTCGTGCTCAGAACTGTTTATTGCTGCGTGAACTGATGGTGATTGGACACACTGTGATTGCTCGTCCCTTCAGAGTGACTTATTAGTGCTAATTGGGAAGGACAGTTCAAACAAGCACAGAGGAGCAGTTGTCACACGGTCGTGACTTGAGTGCAGAGAGGCAGGCGGTGCCGGGTGCTCTCTCTTCACACTTCACCCTCCCTCCCTCACACAAACCCAGCCCTCCTTGAATCACCTCCTCCGTGGACACCCCCAGCCCCCCTCTTGGTTGCCCCTGGCACACAGCCTGGCCCCACAGAGTGGCCACAGAGTGGGCTCTTTGTCTGGACACAGCCATTAGCAGTCAGTGGACTTCAGAAATGTGAGCGGGACAAGGCAGTGGACAGAGGCGCGGACAAAAATACAGCTGTCTCAAACACTTAGGAAGTCAACAGCTGACGGAAGGGCCAGCACAAAGAGGAGCTGCTAGCGCGGGGAGCGTGAGCCGCATCTAAAAAAATAGATCTCTGTCTCTTCACCGCTCAGCAGGAGGAGCGTGAACATTCACAAACAAACATCTACATGCACGCATCAAACCTGTGGTTCCCAACCAAAAACTGCTCTGAATTTATTTTTATTATTGTGTAAATGAATCAGTGACTGGTCGGGCAAAATGCTCATGGACTAGGCGTGAGCACATGGCATTAAAACGTACACTTTGCTTTCAAGGCTGCTGTGTTGAGGGCGCTGCTTTAATCGTACTTAGAAATTGTAAAGAAGTAAGAAGATTTTTTTCTTATTGTAGCACCACTGAGTTCAACAGAACAGGCACAAGTTTCATGCTGGGGCATTGAATTCTAACCAAACTGACACTATCATTTTAAACATGAATATATATATATATATATATATATATATATAAAGAATGATAGAGAAGTATCAGCAAGGTGAAGGGAAAGGTTTGTAAGACCAGCCATGATTAGACACTACCAAGAGGCAGAAGACAGGAGGCAGAGCTTGAGGAGGAGGCGTTAATGATGCTGATATTCTCTTTAGGAGAGACAAGGATGGACAGGACCACGGATGAAGTGATAAGAGGAACAACACAGACCTAGAGTAGACAGATTAGGATGGTTTGGACATGTTCAGAGGAGGGACAATGGATACATTGGTAGAAGAATGATCCTAGAGATGGAGCTACCAGGTAGGAGACAAAGAGGAGATTGATGGATGCAGTGAGGGAGGACATGGAGGTAGTTGGAGTTAGAGGTTGGGATACAGAGGACAGGGACAAAAGGGACAAGCTGAAAGGAGAAGAAGATATAGAAGAATATGCGACAATACAAATGTACACACGTATAACAATGTCTCCATTAGCTGAGGATACATTGACAGGACAATGATCCTGCTACACTACATCCCCCATGTTAATAATGAATAAATCTACATTCTATCGCCATGAAGACCTGGTCCAGAAAATACTCCACACTTCTATTTAACATTTTTTTAGGATGTTAATGCAAGTTATTATTTAGCAGCATAATAGCTGCAATTATATTCGGCACAAACTGATATAAGGTATAAGCACCAATTAGCAACTGGTCATTATCTTAAGCATTTGGTGCCGGGAGAGTGAAGTAATAGGCAACCATTCAGTGACCCCTGCTCGAAAAAATGACTGTATAGAGGCTCGGTAATTAATGGAGCTTGTTTGCCTTTAGTCTTGAAAGTGGCTTGTATATTCACATTTTCTAATTGTAGAGAAAGCCTCGCAATTAATGGGCAGCGCGAGGTGAGAGCCATATTTTATCGTTTTTATGAAAACACTATGCTACGAGTGAAGGACCAGCGAGCGTCTCTGCCCTGAAACACTCAGCTGAAACACAACGTTCCATGTGATGATGTTGGAGCTAATGTAATGTGGACCGTTTTGTCAGAAGACAGAGGGAAAAAAATATGAATAAAGAACAAAAAATATAAATTTACATACAAGAGATGAAATTGTGAGAATAATAAGAGGAAATTCTGGTGCAGATAAAAAGCCGAGTGTTCAAATGGTTTGTGATGGCCACGGCCCAGGCTCTGGACTGTGTGTGTGTTCTTTCTCAGAGCCACGTCAGCAAGGATCACAAGAGCGCTATCAAAGCGCTCGGCCACCGTGCGAAATGTCTTCTCTCAGCAGGGGGTTATGGGATTGTTGTCACCATCCCAACTCTCTTTGAATGTCCGCCTCGCTAACAGGGCAGCTGGACGACACCGCACCGCTCTGCCGACAACAGACACACTTTCAACTTCCCTCCTTTATTTCTTCCTACATGGTTTTCTTTTACTCAGCACAGCGCCACTCAGTGGTAGAACAGATGACAAGGAAACTCACCAAAGACAATTCACTCTAAACTTACTGGGCAAACTCAGTCTGTTTGAATGCTTGAGAAAATACTCATCAACTAAAACTCTCTTAGGGCCAATAACATGCAGAGACCATTCTCTCTACTGATTTTTTTTTCTGTACTGGTGATTTATGTTACCCTAGAAAGGTTTTCAATGCCAAAGCATTCTTCTCCTAGTAAAGCATTTTTAATTGAATTTAATTAGCAAACCAACTAGGGATGATATAGGTATGATAATATTAGCTAATGTTGTCAGCAAAATATTTGCATAATAATATATTATATGTAAGATCATTGTTGTTTTTTCTTCCAATAATCTAAAACCAAATAACACAATACCTGGGTTGCGCTAAATATGACCTTAAACAGTTTGGGAGTAAAACAGCTGTACGTGAAAGTGAAAATCACTAGAGGGCAGCAATGCAGCTAAATTCAATTATCCATTTCAATAATAATTGGATTGCATGCATAAAACTGGTGCTGTCAACATACAGTACACATAAATAAATAAACGTCAATAGACTTTCAATTCGTAGATGTTGGGAGTAGGGAGGTGCAGCATCCAGCATAGAATTTAAGCAACAGTTAGTTGCTGTATCTATCAGTTATTGAGTTACTAACTTGAGTCAAGTAGAACTTACCCTGGAATTGGCCGACTCAAAAAAATAAATAAATAAGGATAGAAATGAACAATTTCATAAGCCTCCTATACACACATTTCTACGAATTACCTCAAATGAAGTCAATTTCTTGAATTGATTTAGGGCTACAAGGCAGAGGTGTCAAACATAAAGGATGTGGGCCGAAACTGGTCTGCCAGGGGTTTTAATCGGCCTGCTACATGGATTTTGATAGTGGAAATGCACACTCTCCTGCTGTTGATGTTGAATTATATTTCATTTAATATGCATATTTCCCAATATACTTTTATGTCTTTTAATGGAAACAATGGGAAAAACATGGACTTTACTGTAAATCAATTTTTTTCTAATTAGAGACCTAATTAGGGCTCTATGTATGAGTGAACATCCCTGCTCTAAGGGAAAAAAGCCCAACACAGAGTTACATTGTCTGGGTTTGTGAATGACTGGTTACCAAGACAAATCTTTTGGAGTTTGGAGGTTTCATTTAGTTTCTAACTAAATGGATTGAACTTTCATTAATGCATTAATGTTAAACGTTGAGTCAGAGCCGTATTTCTCGTCAGCCCCAGATTCAAGACTTTAGAGAAGGGCAGCCCACGACGATTGTGAGCATCAGGACAGCTGAGCACAACAGCTTTGAGCATAAATCAAGCGCACCCCAACACACTGGCCCTGTCTAATAGATGTTTAACTAAACCCCTCATTTGACCCTGGTTCGCTAAAACACAATGTGAGAACTCCCCGAGGATTAGGCCCTGACCTCGAGGGGAAAAGAGGGACCAGGCCCACACTGGCTATAAAGGAGCCAGCCATTGTGTTGTCCAGGCATGGGGGAGGACAGTGTGAGGGAGATACATGCCAGTGGGTGGAGATAGCGTTGTTGTAACGACATCTTGATGGAGCATCTTTCCCACCCACTGGAGCAGCACCGGCTCTGTATGTATTTTAATGAGGCTTTGTGTCTGCCCACATACAGCTCCTCCACTGACAGGGAACGTGTTAGCGACATGCTCAGCCTTTGTCATGACGCCCAATCACATCATCGACTGCTCGGTTAAATTTATCCTCTTGACTCTGTGTGACTGTTTGTCCATATGTGCAGGGATGTAAATAGTCGCAGTGACCTTTTTACACTTAGTGCACTGCATAGTTGGCACTGGCTGTAACGCTGCTGGGTTGTTCCACTGACTTTAGTGATTGTTGTGTCTGTGTGTGTGTGTGTGTGTGTGTGTGTGTGTGGTCGCTTAGCATGCGCTGTTGAGCTGTTACTTAAGAAGTAAAAAAAAAGGTACTATAATATATTGCAATATTTAATTTCAATATGGTGCCAGAATTCTACAGTGATGTATAGCTGTTTTGTCCAGATTGTAAATGTAAAAACAATAAATTATCTATATTTTTAAATAACAATAGTGAAATATTCCTTGTCTTGATTCATTCATTTTTTTTGTCTTGTGCTTCTAAATGTTGATCTCTCAGTTCCGATATAAATGCTTATGTTAAGATTGAACACCTTCTTGCCTATATATACCATCCCCGCAGAATATCGTATTGTTTGCTAACAAATTGTAATAGATCTACAATCGGAAGTTTCTTTGATGATACACAGACCTTACATTGAATATGAATATTTAAGCGTCTTTCTCTGTATTCAGTGAAAGAAGGCTCCATGTCGTCATGTCTATAGTATTGCAATACGTTGTGTCACTTTAAATATAAAATCAAATTGTATTTTTTCTACGATCTATACGATAAGTGTTACTTCTTCTCAGTTCAGAGAGTTTCTTCTGAGAAGACAGTAAATATGTTCATCGTGTTTAGGGAAAGGGCTGGTGACATGGGGAAGGAGGAGGGGGCGCTATTTTCTTCAGCAGAGATATGGCAGGGCTTCAAGATCCAATCGTTTGCCAGGATGCAATTCAGATTTTTATTTTCTTAGTTACTGACCTTGATCGGGGGAGCTGCAGGGTCAGAGCCTCTTCATTCTCTATTGTCGCTCGGAATAGAATGTTAATGAAGTGCCGCACTGAATATTAAAATGCAAAACGTCTTTCACTACACAGTCAGACTACTGTGGCATGTTGAGTGTTTTGGCGGCGAGACGTGCACAGTTCTCCTTGCTCAGAGTGGGTGTGCGAGGGAGAGGCGGGGGGCACCGAAGCTGTTCTATCTATTTGTGGAAGAGTGAGGCGTTTTCACAGGAGTTCACGGTTCACAAAAAATGGTGCAAGTCTGAAGTTTGGCCAATATTTGGGTGTTGTTTGATCCAAAGTGTGTTTAGGAAGACTTGGTCCTCAGTGTCCCAGGAAGCGATTCACTGTCATCTCATTGGTGGCCTGGTGGGCTTCCTTACATATACTGTGTCAGTTGATTGGCCTGAGAAAAAGTTGAGTTTCTATTGTTTCAAACACATCCTGGCCCTCTGTTGGTGGAGGAGATCGCAAAACAGAGACGGGACACAGTCAACAAAGAAGAGCTGGGACGTCCTACAAGAACTGACATATTTTTGTCAAATGTCCTTTTGTGGTCAAGTGTCATTAAAAATCACTGAAGATGAGTGAGTGAAAATACAAAGCTGGTTGTCAGCAGTTCCAACGAGGCACTGTCCTGTAATTGACACGTCTTCTATTTGCACTGTGGGAAAATCTCTTTAACATTTTAATCACAAAAGTCAACATGTCATGAAATAAGACTCAAGTCTCAACAAATAGTGTTAAAATGGTTTTTAACCTAATTAAAATAAAATGTGTTTTAGACAGGCTTTATATTATAGGCTTCTATAACTTTTTTTTCTTTTTACATTTTAACAATAGGAAATCTATTGATATGTATATGATTAAATTGATTTCATTATTACAAAAATGATGTCCAACAGTGAAGTTATAATAAAAGTGGTCCATATGGTAGCGGGAAGCACAACTGTTTTAGAAGCAATGGGTTCTGGGTTGAATTCTGACAGTTTCCAACCTTTGTCTACATTAAACAATTAAATATTAAATTTTATAGTAAATATCTGGCTGCATTATAGTAAATATTTATCACATATAAATCTCCCTCTGCAAATATGTATATAAACATAAAAAAGATTTATTTTCTCCTGGAATAAAATCTATTTTTGGAAAAAAAAAAAAGTAAAAATTCTTAAATTTTTTAAAATTCTTAAAATTATATAATTTTCATAAAAGTAAATATTAGATATATGTATTATATGTACGTTATACATAATATATTTTGTATGAACATAGGAAGCATGTAATATAGAAAATGAAAAATATAGTCTAAAAATATATTTACATCTTTATGTATACTGTGTCTATACTGTGTCTATCTAAATGTATGTATGTATATGTACATAAAATCATACGACAATTATATATTTATATTCATACATATATATACACACATATATATAAGCCATCCTCTCCTCCATTCACATAAAACTAAATATTAGATGTCTCCAAACTGACAAAGTGAGCCAAGTCTCACCTTGCATTTGGTCTCTAAATGGAAACGGGGGGTTATGCTTTTTTTTTTTTTGAGTTTGTCTGAAAAGAGCGGATCCCAGACTTCTTTTAGCCATTCCTATTTCTATTTCTATTTCATGTGGCGAGTCTGTCTATACAAGGATGAGTGAGTTGTGGCCTCGTGTTCGCTTCTATCTCCCTGAAAGAGGGCTGGGAGAAAAGGCAGCACATTAACAACACATGTCTGGGGAGTCGCTTCTCCTCCCAACTCCATCCCACTCGTTCTGAAGCAGCTGTGCAAAGAATGTCAAAAATTCAGAGTGTCCTTTTTAATATACCTTTCTGTCAAGTATTTCTTTTTTCCCGCAGGTTCAGATAGAAATGTCTGATGACACATCTGAGGTACTCTACACTGACCCGGAGAGGAAGGAAGAGCAAGGGAGTGAGAGTGAGAGTGAGAGAGAGAGGGTGTGTGTGAGCTCCTCAGTGAGTGTGCACCCTACTGTAAATCTCTTTGTTTGTGTGTGTGTTGTTGTGTGTAAAGAAGGTGCAGATGTCTCTCACAAAAAAATCAACAGAAAAAAAAAAACGTGAAGAGGCTTTCCCTCTTTGTTAAAGATATCACAGACCGTCCAAACTGGAAGAGTCAGGGTTTTCCAAACATAAATACATAAAGAAATAGCCAGGGACGGGTGGTGTATCAGTAGCCAACATCTGCGGATGATGATTAGCGTTTGGGAATTGCGTCCTTGAAGGAGACTTGGGACGCGGACTGACAGTCATCTTTCATGACAGCGACTCCTATTCCAGGGGAAGTGGATGACGGCGCTTTGTCCCTAAATTGGCTACAATTTGGAGAGAGAAAGAAATCCTCTTCTCCCTCGGCCCCTCTGCCCGTTAAGATGTGCCGTGTGAACAAGAAAGAGACACCGTTAATTGTGCTGAATATGAATAGCTGCATTCGGTTAACCAGTTTCAAAGAAACCCGGCTCACGGCTCTTCTTCTTCTCCTTGTCATTCTTCCTCCTTCCATCCTCTCCCTCTCCTCTCTGCCCGTCGCTGCTTTTTCTTCTCCCTTTATCAAGATTTTTTTCTTTTCCCCTCTCCTCTAATTTTACACTGAGCTGGCAGCTTCAGTCAGGCTGCATTATCTTATGTATTCAGCTTTCAGCTCCTCTCCCTCTCCCGATGAGGCGAGGCTTAATTGGGCTCCGGCTTTAAAGTCTGTAGAGCTCTCCACTGGCTCATAGAAACACATTCAGGGGCTGCTCATTCACTTCGAGTATGTGTTAGATGTACAAATATTATTTACTTTTATACTCCAAATCAAAAGGCACACACTTCCTGCCTCTCCACACATGGTCCGTGCAGGAGAATTCACGGTTCAGTTCAATTCACTTTGGGCAATTTTCTCCTGTTCCTGTGACGTTCCTGATGCATTATTTAAAAGAACTGCTTTGTATCAGGGAACTGTTCATTAGAAATCATTTAAGGGGAATAAATGTTCAATGTTACATGTGGGGCATATTGAGGAGTTAAAACAGTTTTAATTCTGAA
This sequence comes from Paraplagusia blochii, assembly GCA_016785265.1. Lineage (NCBI taxonomy): Eukaryota > Metazoa > Chordata > Actinopteri > Pleuronectiformes > Cynoglossidae > Paraplagusia > Paraplagusia blochii. The sequence goes on from JAFBJS010004590.1 coordinate 104,820, forward strand.
TTGCACATATGTTCAATACAATTTAAAATCCTTTTTCAAAAAACATTTATTGATATTTGTAGAAAAATGTATGTTTTTTAAAACTTGTGTCTTTATGGAACCTAAATGAACAATGGATAACAATCAAGCTTAGAAAAAAACGAGTCTATAAAACTGTGCAAATGTATTATTTTTTTATTTATTGATGAACAAGGTCAAATCCTGAGCATAAGGTGATTAGAGACCAGAAGATCTGATCTCAATATGGTCTGCAACAAGGCTAACAACATGCAAGTTGTACAGCAGAACACCTGTTTGTGTATTATATTACTTTTTGTGCCTAACATTGAACAGTGGAGTCCAGATTTAAGGAAGTACTTGAGCAAAAAAAAAAGAATTTCATAAAAGCCATTCATGGATGAAGGGACTCTCTTCAACTGAATGGAATCTAAGAACAGGCTGTGGTTTACAGTCAGTCACTGATGATGAGTCCGTTCAACGCCACAGCTCAGGGAAAACAATTAAATTTAACATTATAGTTGAGGTCAAATCCGAGGAAATCAAGGTTTACATTTGTTGTGGATTGTTGTGAATGGAGTGCTGATGTTGAGGTGGAGATCAGGTGGAGGTAAACACAATCACCCCAGCAGCAACATTCCACACAACTAAACAACCGGACCAATTAGCTGCATCATTAAAGTCTGGAGAAGAGAAACGGAGAGAGAGGGGGGAGAGCCGGGAGACAAACCCCGTGACTCTTGTTCCGTCTCGATCTCTGTGTTGTTGTGTCGAGTGTCCCCGCCGATGACGCCCAGGTTGTTCCTGAGCAGCTGATGGACTGCCGATGAAGGATTTCACACTTTGTTGAGACTTTCCGGCTCACAGACCTCCCTCTCCACTCTCTCCCTCCCGCCGTCTTCCAACCTTCCAAAAAAACCAACCAACTTCTCATTAGTTTTTGTCGCTGCAATAAATGAGAGCACTATCAGCTGCTGCCTTGATAAGCTGCCTTATCTCATTAGGTTTCACATCAAAGTTAATCAGAGATGGGAACAGTAATTGGCCGATAGACAATGACACAGATCACGGGGGCTTTGGCTGTGTATGTCATCTCCAAAAACATCAGCAGGCTGGGGCTGCAAGATAGGCTGCATCTGGTGGAGGGAGAGAAAGAGAGAGAGGTGTGTGTGTGTGTGTGTATGTGTGTGTGTGTGTGTGTGTGCATGATAAAGAGCAGGGCTGAGAGAGAGAGAGAGGATGAGAGGGGAAGGAGTAATGGCAGAGGCATAACAAGCAAGCTGCTCAGAATTAATGAGCTTACTCAATAAGAAAAGAATAACCAATCAGTGTGTGTTGGCCAAATATAATTTGGGAATAATTGCTTGATTGCTTTTCCATAGTCGGCTGATTTGACCACACACAAGAACTGAGAATTAAGATGTCAAGACAAGAATTAATTTGGCAAGCAAGGGCTCACAAATGTTCCCTCTCGCTCCCCACTCGGAGAGGCCGGGGGAGGCACGGGAGCCGGGAGTCAGAGCGCGCTAATGATGAAAACACAGTGGTAGATTGCTTATTCATTTCCTTGTCTCTATTTTACATAAAGAGAAGCGCAGCTAATGCCACAGATGTTGGGATATCATACAAAAAAAAAAAGAGGAAGAAATAAACGGAGTGTATGCTAACACATTTAATTGGCATTTTTGCATATCCCACTCCATTGTCGATAGCTAGTTGCAGTTGATTTGTTCAGTTTGTGTGTTTATTGATTTGAGTGTGTGTGTGTGTGTGTGTGTGTGTGTGTGTGTGTGTTTCTTGGAGGGGTAACTGTCTGGGGAAAGTAATTGTTGCATTTTGATGCTCCCCCTCCCAAAACAGTGCTTATTTCTGAAGTCTTCTCTCCTCTCTCGATTGCCAATTTGTGAAAGCCTAGAGTGTGTCTTTCATTACTCGCTACCTGCTTTGACAAATCAGTGTTGCCCTCGGTCGCACACACTTGTGCAGGAGGCAATGAGGAAAATGTTTTGCCCTCTAACAAAGTGCCGGTGGTCAGAGTGACACATTAGAGAATAACCTCCAGGAACTTGGCGGAGGAGAGGAAGACCAACGGCCGGCTGCACCCCCGCTAATGACGCACACGCCGGAACCTACATGTGTATTGTGCGAGGGCTGGGATGTACACATGGCAGCGGCTTATTAATAGTAATAAGGACACGGGATGCAGGACGGAATTCGACATTAGGGGCTACATTCGGAACGGGCTCCGTCTGCTCCTGTTCAATTTGGATTTGAATAAGAAACGCATCCCAACTTGACCACATGCATATAAATGGACACATATATTTGCTCCCACATGTGTCTGCTACTTAGTTCCAATTAGGCTGAAAACAGTTCCGCCGCGACCGAGGCTGCTCACACCGTCTCACTTATCATGTCTCTGCAGGTTCTATGGCTAAGGCTATTCATCGTAAATGTGTGTGTGTGTGTGTAGGGGGCCTGACGGGGGGGATCAGGGTGTTCATGTCCGTGCACATGGGTGACTATGATGATTATTTGAACACCGGGTTAGTAAAGGGAATAAATAAGCAGGCGGGGGTCCTGACGTGACCATGTTATTGCCGCCTTGGTTTTTGCTTGCAGCATTATGAGGACAGGCACACGGCCACATCCCACACACGGCGACACACAGGGCACATCCTCTAGATAAATTTGCTTTGATCTGCATTGCATCTAATTGAGTCACAGGCACCGTCTCTATTCCCACATCAAGGAATTTGAAAATGTTAGATTATTTCGCTCGGGGATTAAAGCTAATTTCTGTGTGTTGTGTACAAACCTATTAGGGCTGCTTCATCTGCAATGCTAATGTCCTGATGCAGACAGCTGTCACTGCCTCGGATGAGATGGAGAGAGGGGGGAAGAGAGTAAGAGAGAGAGAGAGAGAGAGACGGAGGGAAAAAAAAGTGCAATCCTTGAATGAGTGATCCCTGTACCGATTAGTGGCAGTGAACTTCACTGAGCCCCGGTGATAAGGCTGCAAAATTCCCTCGTCGCCAATAGCTCCGAAAAATTATCTCACTGTAGGCTAAGGAGAAATTTTGCTCGGGGGCTTCGGCGTGGGGGTAGGCCCATGGATTGACATTATTTAAAGCTATGGAAATGGGCTTTGGCTATCTGGAGGATTGCTAAAATAGGAATTTTCCCACTGGCATTTATGCATACATTGACAGGCGAGGATATGGGCAGCAAGAGATGGAAGAAAAAAAAAAAATAGAAATAAAATATATATTTTTATACGTGTATTTCTAATCATATATGCTCAGAGCATTCTTAAAAAGCAATTTTAGGGTCATTTCAGGATTTTACGATCTAATCTGTGCAAATAAATAAACAGATATGTGTGGCGGGTAAAACCCATATGTTTGTAATTTCCTTCAAGAACCTCAGCATCTGTACAGACAAGACAGCGCAACAGGAATTACTGTCCAATAATATTAGAAAGAGAAATCCATCAGCCAATTGGCAAGGCAGCAGTTGTGCACTTTTTTTACTGACATGATTTTTTTTATTTTAGATTCAGTAATGGTCCTCGGGCAATAAAGTTAATATAATGTATTTCTACATTAGGTATTAGGTACTTGCACTGCTAATACAACTACACCTAAAAACTTTAATAATAATAAGAAGAATAATTACTTTTAATAATCAGCATTATTGCCCTTTTATTATTAGTAATGCTGATTTTTATTTTAGAGACAATATTTTACAAACATCCAGAGTTCCCAGCATGCACCTGTGCTCGTCCAGAGCACGGCGGTCTATTAGTCCTATTTATTGTGTTTTTTCATGTTTGTTTAAATGTTATGCAAATTGGGGATAGGCACGCTGGAGTAAGTGTTAGCCTCAGTGCTGTGCGAATGTGTTATCGGACACTTGAGCGTGCCTAATGGATACAACTTTATTGGATACGGTCATTATGGATGTTCAAGAGCCAAGTGACCTCACATTACCACAATGGATCCCACACTATTTTCATCCACAGTCTAATTATGGCTGGGTGCTGGGCGCTGAGCAGCAGCCCCAGAATGTAAAAGCAGTTGATTTGGACCCAGCTGGGGGACAGTGGAGGTCCATGTTCATCCTGAAACGCTGAAGCTCAGAGTAACTTGTCGACTTTAGTTGACACCTCTATGCTGAAACGCGAGACAAAGCACGGGATAGCAAATGCTAACTTTAGCCGTCGCCCGTTGGTGAGTCAGGGGCTGCAGTCTGAATGTAGGGAGTGGTGGAGCACAAAGGCTAATCACTGTCAGGGTGGAAGCGGAGAATCCCCCCGGCCCACCCTATTTGACTTAACTGCTCCGTTTGTGCTCCGACTGATCCTATGGTCTTTGTGTACATTGTAATGAGTGCTGACATAATCCTGCGGATTTTCCTAGAGGCCAAACCTTTGCCACCCCATCAGGCCCGGGGTCTCTTCTGCGATCAGAATGGTTGCCAGAGGGTGGAAGGAAAAAAAAAAAACGACCCCCATGAGATACTTAAATTTAGGGATGGTTTGAAGCTCTATGTGATTGAGCTAGTAACCAGTTTTAATCCTATTAACACTAGCCAACAAAAGCTAAATCTGCTGCAGGACAGGCATGGCTGGGGCATGAGGGAAGAAACAGGGGTTTGGACCTGAGGGATATATGGGGAAAGTATGAAATTGTGTCAAAAAAGAAAATCATGCTGAATCGCAAAGCTCACCCTGAGGATGCTGCTTTTTTTAGTAGCTAGAATTGAGGAAACGGGAAACAAAGAACAAGACGAAAAACACAAGGAAAGGAGAGGAGACAAAAGGGCTCTTTGTGCCAAGTGAGCCTCAAAGAGTGGACCACCAGTAGCCACAGTCAAATACAACAAAGTTAACACATTCAGTCGACATCGATCTCTGAGCGGGAAGCGTATGTTGAGGGTGATTAATGTACAGCTAAAAACAGAACAGGAAGTCAGGGCAGCGCCTCCTGGGTGTCAGTACCTCAAGGTCGGGGAACAAAAACCAGAGCGGCTCTCAATGCACTTTTGTCTCGGGTGCGTCGTGGGGCAGAGGGGCCAAGTGTGCTGGTGGTCCTTGCCCTCGCACCATCGGGGAAGGAAGGTTTTACACATCTAGTGGGGAAGCTTAGAAGCAGCTATTGTACCAAACAAGAAGGAGTGGGTTGTGGTGGGGGTCCATACAGACTGATGAGTCTGGAAGGACCAGGGATGGAAAGGAACAACAGTGATGCTGTAAATATTAACTGAAAATTAATGACTGAAGAACAGAAATCAAGGCTAACATCGACATAGACAGGAAACAAAATATTCTGAAGTTATCAGGAATCTTAGATTGATGTTTCTCGCAATGACAGGTACATAAAATATTCAACTGTTCTAAATACAGCACTGTGTATTGTAAAATACTTTAACTACATATACAGATTATTTACAATACAATTACCTGTAGTTTACCTGGGCGTTTACCTAGGGGCATTGTGAACTGGGTCAAACTGCTAAAATTGTTTACTTTATGTATTTGATTTATACAATTGACATTAGTCTGTTTGTATGACATTTATTTAATTTAATTTTACTTTCTTATTAACACAATTTATACATACATAAAATAGAATTATATATATATATATTTATATAACTATAATTTAATACTATATATGTCTGATTATTTGTTATCTTCTGTGCCTGACCCCCACAGTTGGTCCCATAGTGCAGCGATTAGTCCACCTGCCTAAAAAACTGCGCGAGCCAAGAGCCCTGGGTTCAATTCCCAGAGGAACCACAACCCTGTCAGGACAACGTCTGCTGTTCACATTATAATTTCCTGAATTGGAATCAAATCTGTTCAACTTTTCTGCTGATCTCTAGAACATTTGTCCTAATAGAAACCAATCAATTGATCCAAAATGTTATTCGTTCAACACAACTTCCTGCTTCTTTTCTTTCACCATGTAGCTTTAGCAGATAGTGTGTGGTGTCTGTTGTCCTTATACCAGGCTCGGCCACATTTCTGTACTGTAACATAACCCAGCTCCTTCGTTTACCCCCACCTCCCCCCCACCCTCAACCCCTCCCATCTCTCATCAGAGCATCAATTTGTTCTAATAGCAGTCTGACCCGGCAGCCAAAGCCACAGACATGATTATAATTGTCAGTGTGGGGTCTAAGTGATGAGGTATGATACGTCATTATGTCTCCGCAACACAGTCTTTGACACGTCTCATTAGACACAGGAGCCCTAACCAGAGGTGTGACGGGCCGTGAACCCAAACTCCAAGGGGAATGGTGTGCACCCCAGTTCTTGGATCCAACATCATTATTTAGACACAAGAACACAGAAGACTCTGCTTCTCTGACTCTTTCCCTGTGGAGTGTCTACGGTGTGGTGTGAAAAGTGTGCATAATCAGCGAGGTGAAGCTTGGGATTGGCTGACTGAGTAGCCAGTGCCTGTGAACCTCCTGTGAGGTCTGCCCCTCTCTTCTCCCTGGGGTCGGTTCCTCTAAGCATCCACAGATCCTCCTCTGAGATGCTCTGGGCTTGTGATCGCCCGGTATACATTTATGTATGGGTCTGACCTTCACCATAATGAGTTCACATCATAACCATTGACCTAAAACAAAATCACAAATGTTCTTCACCACTGAGGTGCTGCTGGGAAAAGAGGAAAATGAAAAGGAATGTGGGAAAATTCACAGGGGAGATGGAAAAAAAAAAGCCCAGAAGTAAACAGGACAGACGACGTCAAGTCTTAATTGCAACACTTTCTGCTCAGTTATTAGCATACATGTTAGTAAACATGTGTGAACTACATATAGGTTCATTTATAGTTAATTGATATATTCATTTATCAGTATTTAGTAACTTGTGACACACTAAGTATAAGATTATTTTCAACATTAGCATGAATTTGTAGAATTGCCAGGAACCTTTTTTTGTTTTTCCTCAAAGTAAAGACCTGTCGACAGGATGCATGGAGATGGTGAAATGATGTGTGAGAAGAAAGTTAGAAGGAATAAAAAAATAAGGTTTTGGACAATAGTGATATATGAGATACTGGCCTATTATACAAATATCCCTATTTAATACTCAATCAATGATATAATTAAGCAAAACAGTGTTGGCACACTGAAATATCATCAGTGTTTTGACAATCACCTGTATTGTGGATATCTTACATTAGGGCATTGAATTTCTATTAACAAAATTAACTGCAGGGGGGTAATGAGTGGAACTACATTCCTATTGAAATAAAAAAAACTCCACTTCATACTGGGTATTTAAAAGTAACCTAAAAATATGGCTAATCCATATGTTGTGCTGTTATTGTAAACTATTTTTTGGTGTGATCTATTTTTTCTGCTTGCAAATTGTCCGACGGTCTGCAGTTGTCTTGTCATTTCACATTTTTTTTCCATCTGTAAACTTTCTAATAGATGTAAACTCACAAGTTGTCTGTAAACTGTGATCCTGGACCCTCTCCGATGAAGCCAGCCTGTCCTTTTCTTCCTTTCTTCCACACTAGGGTTTTGGGAAGATTTTCCTCAACCGATGTGAGGGTCTATATAGTAAGGACAGGGGACCTCTGTGTTTAACTATTGCATGTCTTTAGCTTTTCTATCCATGTCTGGGGGGATTACAAATGGAAATGAGCCAAAATGGCTACCATGGGATGCATATACATTTGTTAATATATGTTCAGTAATGTACATTGTCCCTCTTTAACAAATATTCCCTTCAACATCTAGTTGATTGGATATGGACTGCATAAATTTGCAAGTATTTGAGATGTTAGGTCAATTACCATTTTCAACAATTAAATTGTTTAAAAAGAAACAATACATCAGTTAGCCTAATTTATCACAATATATTCTATTGACGTATCCTAATACGCGTTATATCGCCAGATTCTTGCCATTGCGCAGCCATAATAAAAATAATACTGTACATCATATCATGTGATTGAGAGAGGAAGTAGGTGGTGTAAGACAGAGTGAATCTGAATGTGGGCCTCTTAGAGAAAACCTTGACAGCCCAGTGTATGCCCTGTTCACAATAGCAGAGACCACCCTACCAGTTAAGACTGCAGACTCAACCTGGTGGGCGTGGGGTTTGAGGAGGGGGTGCTGGGCTATATTGAACGTGACCCCCTGACTTCAGGTATATGATAAGCACTTATCTGTTTGCACTGACACAGCCTGTGCATTCAGACGCTTCTTTTCTCTCCCACTGGAGGATTTCTACCATTCGCTGCGTAGCAGGCAGCGCCCAACACACACACACACACACACACACACACACACACACACGTCCAGTGTACAGCACACATGTTTACATCCCAGAAATATTATCTCTGGACAATGGAAAGAAAGGCAGCGAAATAAGTAGCTGCCCACCCTGCTCCTCACCCTGCTCCTCACACAGCTCCTCACCCAGCTCATCCTTCTCATAATTAGCTCTCTTGTGCCGTTGTGTGCTGCACACAGCCACGACAAAACAAGTGCTTCATGGGATGAGGTATTTATCAGCATTTCCATTTGCTGTGTACAAAAGGAACATAAGAGCCGTGTTCTCCTCAGTTCACGGACAAACTCTTTTAATCCAGCCAGGAAGTGAGCGGCTTTTCAACACGTGCACGCACACACTGAGCAAGACAAGCATATCACAAATAGTGGCAGACGTGCAGATAGGGGGCTCATAACAAGAGATCATCAGTAATTTTCAAAAGTACCGAGTTCCGCCGCAAACAGCGTTCAGCGGGTCAGAAAGTGTACTTGACAGGAAATATGCATACTGAGTGGATCCTACTCGCATGCCTTTCATTTGCATTGTGTATTGATTTTTTTGGTCCCATTTAATACAATATTACATGTGGGTCTACTGTAGCTTTTAGGTGTGTCTGGAGTGGACCGGTTCCATTGGAGGCTTAATGATAATTACAGCTGGTAGAGGAACGCCACGGCTCAGGCGGATTTCACCGCAGGGCCATCACCGCCCTCTCAGCCACCTCTACTTTCATTCCCATACCCGCTCCTTATGTTAAACACACGCACACACTCTGGTTTTTCATGAGTTGTGAGGACATCACGTAGACACAGTGCAGAATCTGATCGACTGTTGCTCCTAACTTCGGCTAACAGTTCTCAAAGGAGTCCTAAAAAAGATGGCAAATAATTTTAAGAGAAATGTCCCTACATATACCTATACCATGATTACACATACATACATGTGCCACAGACAAAAACACACTTTCAAATTCCTCAACTCTCATGAACATAATCCTAATCTCATCAGAAACATGGACTAATACACAGAAATTCTAACACAAAAACACATAATACACGTTAGGGATAAGGGATGTTTAACTTTTGCTTTTATATATATATACTGTATATGTACAGATTTAAATACATATTTATAGTAGATTTGTATATATATTTATATATTTATAAATATAGTAACAGCATTTACTACTTAACTAGTACATTTACAGTAGATATATATATATATATACATTTACAGTAGATTTATATATATATATATATCTACTGTAAATGTACTAGTTAATGCAAGTATTAAATGCTGTTACTGACTTTTGGATAGAGAATACTTATACAAATAGTATATTTTGTACTTTAAGTTAGAAGATCCAGAAGTTGGTCTTGAGCTATAGAAGCAAACAATGGTCCTTGGCCCAGGCACAACCTGCTGGGTTTCTGGCCGATGTTTCATTCAGTACAAAGAATTGACTGGAATTTCTGTTGATGCCATTAGATGGCAGCAAACATGCCGTATTATGATACCTAGCTAAAGAAAATAAAGGGTTTATTCTGATGTATTGTTATCAAACTATTTTGCCTAGGAATCAGTCTACAAACCCTGGACCAGTCAAATGATGCAGTGCTAATCACCCCCCGCACCCTCTTGTCTGCTTTGCCCAGGAGACCCCCATTATTGGCCCCATGTAATACCATTGGTCACAGTGACGCTGCTCTTTAAAGGAAAAACAAAGTCAAATATGTAACTCCATAATAACATGATAGTTATCACTGGGCTGATGGGTAAAACCGTTAAACCGTGACAACAGAATACACAAATGATATTAGGGTCCTGGCCACGCTCCCCTTGGCATACACCCACACTGGGGTTAGAGATTACTACGCTGTGGCAGACAGTGGGAGTGATAAGCCGGTATTTGGTCTACAAATTAGGCATAATTAGGGAGACAGGTTGCCAAACAGAGCAGCTGATGTCTTCATTTGGCCAAAATATGACAGCCGGCCAATCCCGTCCCTGGGTTTAGACAGACAAGTCCAACAGAGACCGAACTCAGGTGCTGAGGAACAGATAGTGACGCCTGTGTGCTTTGAGTCTTTCAGCAGAACTCACTGGATTAAAGGGAGCCGACCATAGCTGTAAAGGGCGCACTGGTCGGGGGATGAGAGGACGCATTTCTCAGGCCGTGTTTACTGTCGAGCCATGCAGCCAGCGCTGGTTCTGCACGAACATCGGTCAGATAAAGACAAGGCGCTCCACAAACACTACTGGGTTTTAGTGTGCTAAGACCATGGCTCTTTAGGTGGGAGGGTGGTCTGGGGCTGTTGTTGGCTCAGAGGCAGCTGTCCTGAAATCTTTGCCTGCTCTGCCGCCATTTTCCAAATGCTACTTTTTTTTTTTAACACTTTAAACACCTTGATGTGTATGTGGTGCACTCTTCTCGAAGCTACACCAACGGGTGCCTTGCTCATGGCCATAATTACTAAAAAAAAAACCCAAAATGTGTGTATTGTTGTGATCTTTAGCGTTTTGTATTGCGCATCAACTTCTATTAGGCGGGATTACAGGTACAGAGGCACCCTGGCATTTGGTCAGTGTCACTCTGACAGCACTTCCTGCTGGAATGTCTGGCTGTCACAGTCAGCTTTATCACTAACCCACCGCCCCCTCCCCTCCACCTCTGAGGGTGGACTAATAAGCCTAGAAATTACAAATGCCTCCCTGCTGAATCCCTGATAGGCGGAAATAATGATATCAGTGCCCCGCTAATCTCCTCGGCCCGACGCTTGGCATCGGCCCATTGAAGCACCTGTCACACTTGGGTCTGATGAGATGAATTTAATCTCTCAGTCCATGATGACAATAGGGACCATTTTAATGTTATGGATGATATTTGTCAACGTTCAGTCTAAGTCTGTTTTCTCTTAGGCTCCTCTGTCTGCCAATTGCTTCAGATGTTCTGTCGAACCGTCAGAACGGCAGCAAGACTAGAACCTGATACTAAGTCTGTGTTAATTTACTCAGTTAATAAAAACAACATGCTGGCTGAAATTAACTGGATAAAACATAACTTGTTCTTGAGAGTAATAGGATGTTTTGCACATGATTGACCCAGAGTTATATAGATATATATAAAAAAAGTTTTTAAATCCTCACTTTTAGTTTTGACACCGTTTTATTAAGTCATCCTGTGGTGTTCTCACCCTGATCAGAACACAGCTGAGGTGATAACAAGTGTTTCTTCCTCTGGAGAGCAGTTCTGATTCCATAGCTACAAAGGTTTATTTATCAGACTGGACCTTTATTTCAACCTTAATTTGTTACACAGTGAGGCTGACCTTAAATTATAGACTATTTCACAAACTCAAATTAACTGTTGGCCACTGCCAACACCCTCATGTCAAAAAGCACCAATAATTATTAAAAAAAAGCTTAAGAATTTTTTTGATACACTATACATGCAGAGGATCATGGGTTCAAGTCCCATAGGAAGCTCATGCCCCAGATGGTGCCTTCTCTAGCCTTATTTTTCATTCATTCGTCCTTACCCAACTTCTGCTACTGGGACATAGGGACAGCAGTCTCCACGAATGCAACCCAAATCACGATGGACCATGATGTGAGCCTTCCTGTGGTTGTTGAGCCCACTATAAAATATGATCTGGACGGTGCCGCGCTCAGAGCACTTCAGTGGCAACCTGGCAGCTCATGGATTTTGATCTGGACCTAACTCCTCAACTACTAGGCCACCATTGTCGCATTGTTGAACAAATAAGATTTACTTATTGTTAAAGGTCCTAATGTCTCCACCATCTGCCACTGAGACCACCCGAAGCCACATAACTTCCAATACACGAAGGCTGGTGTAGTGTGATATGGGCGGTGGTGGTGGAGACTGCTGCCCATGCGACCCAGTACATCGCCAATGAAGATAAATGAATGAGTGAATTGTATCTAGTAATGTTATGTTATTCCGTCATGTGATGGAAGATTGCCATTGTTAAATCATTATTGATGCCCAGTAATGGGGCCAAATTTAAAGGGTTTGTGTCTCAGACCTTTGATGCCCAGACTTTAATAGTTGTTACCCCACAGCTTCATACACTCACAGCACATCAGCTGATGAGAAAAGTGCACAGTTATAAAAACTCCATCCATTGGTTGTGAACCACATCCTCACAAAGCACCAGTGTCCACTCCTGAATGTCCTTTACTGTCTTTCCTTCCAAGATGCGCGAGTGGACACGCACGCGTTCTAGGCGGCAGGGGGATCGATTGTTGTCATAGGAACTCTGTCATTAGATAAATGACTGCCTCCCCGGAGCTGTCAGATTAACTTTGACAGAACAATCAACACTATGTTATTTACGCCTGGCTGACAAAGAATCATTCTAGCTTTGGCGAGAAGTGAACAATCCCACTGTGTCCCTTGCCGGCCTGTTCAGGAAAAGTACACCAGCACAAGGGCTGAGTTATGGAACAACAGAGCAGGATTTACTGTGTGTTTATTGGCCAGCTTTTGAATCACTCTCCTCTGTTATGGAAATGAGTCTCCCCCTCCATCGCTCTTCTCCACACCCTGTAATTCATTGGCATCTTGTTGGAAAGGACTTCCTGTCAAGCCACAAGCCTTAAATATATTTTTAAATAAAAGAAATACTTTTCTCTCCGTAACATATGGTGCCAATTACAGCAGCGGCAGGGAGCGAGCAGATGTGTATTAACGCGCGTCGCGTACACAGATGATGTTTGAAGTGACGGCAGAGTAACGATCACTGTGATTTGATGCCTTTGGCATCAACTCCAAGTACATCATGTGGGCAGAACATTGTCGTAGTACGAGTTCTAACGATGAGTACAAATTACAAAAGATGCCGACTTTGCAGCAGTAAACACAGCCGGGTTGTTTGGGCAACTTTACACCGAAGCTCGTGTTTTTCTGCTCCGACTATGAGTGAGGATGTTATTTTGGTTTATTTTTCGAAAGGATTGTCTTTTCCTTTTATGTTACTAATTTGAAATCTGTTTGGCCCTTGTTGCAGGAGAGTATTGTTCTCGATCGCACTGTGCCGTTAATGAGGATGCTGAAGAACGTCATTATTTTTAAGTATCATTTGGGTGTTCACAGCGGGTGATGGCAACAATAATCTGTTTTCCTGTTTCATATCCAGAGTGACAGCAGTGGGTGCCTCTTTAATACCCGGAAAATCATTTCCTCAAAGATGTGTATGTGTAAGAAGGGGAGAGAGAGAGGGAGAGAGAAAGGGAGAGGAATTGTGATGAAGACGTATTAACTACGGTTAATTTGGTTGTTCTTCAGCTCGAGTTTTCCTCCGCTCTGCAACTTGGTTTTATTTGCATTGATGTCTACTCACAAGTAGTTTGCTTCTTGAACAAAGGGGGGCGTCGTATGTTAAGTGCTTTTGAAATCACAAGCATTCCAGCCTCGAGGGTTGGGCCTGATGAAAGGGTGTGAAATCCAATGTGAAAAATCAATTTCACTATCGTCTCATTTGGCCTTGCCAAAGCACAGTTTTATGTCAGGGAAGCGGGCGTGGTGCCGCTGCGTGCCTGCACGCAAATTTAGCGCACTTCACACAATGAGGGTCTGAAAAAAAAAAAGCCTGATAAATTCATGCAAATTCCAGGGTGATGTTGCAGACGGAATACGTTAGAGCTATTTAGTCTGGAGATGAAGGCTTAACAATTATGAAAAAATTAAAGACGGAACGGCAGTGTGAAAGGATACCGCTGCTGTGTGACTCTGAAAGCCCCCGCGGCTAACGCTAAGCCACTTGTAAGACACAAAGGTCAAATACTTGATTTTCATTTCCTCAACAGCAGACACAATCGTATTACAGTTACACTAATGTCAATGCTGTCACTCAAGAGGAAGGATAAGTGGAAAGAGGGGCAAGTCACAGGAAGTCGTGGGGGGACAACAGGGGGCCGGGGGGTCCTCAGCTAGTGTATGCACATCATTATGCTCTGGCCCTGCTGAATCAGACCAGTATCAGGAGATTTTTTCCACTGTTTTTCCAAATAGCTACGCTGTTGCCATGACTTGGGTCATCCGTCCATCTGGACGTCCGTCCTCGCCGAGTGCATGTGTCCATTCAATGTAAATAACAGCTCAGTGTCTCTGCTGTCACAAAAGAGCTCAGAGATCGAAAGAGAGTTCCTCTCAACAGGGAATACAGACACAATGATATTATAGGGCCATTCTTTCCCCTCTCTCCCTTCCTTGTGTGATTAATGGCAGTTATATCCGTTGATGCGTTTTCACTTAATTTTAAATCTGTCGTTTGCAGCTGTAGTATTTTAACCTAGCACAAAGAGATCCAACGAGCTTCGCCACCATTACTAAGTCTGAGCAGAGAGAGAGCAAAATGCAGCCAATCAAGGACGTTTGATACAAAAGCAGCTGTGACGCTTGAAACAAAAGCAGGGAGTTTTCTCCACGTTAGGTCCTAGTGAGGTAAAACAACCCTTTATTACCCTGGTGGAATCATCCAAACTCCAGGTCAGGTAACGAGTCAATTAAATTCGCTGCATCTTAATAAGGACCGTGATGTGGTGCCAGAGGAACAACGTCGCAACCACCACTCCAACCTGAGCAGATCCCCTCTGTGGTGTTAGAAAGTAAATAAATACCAACACGGGGGCTTTTAACAGGCTTCGGTGAACATCCCAGGGCACCCATTACCACAGGGGTGAGGCAGTGTGTGGGGGGGGTTATGGCCTCAACAAATTGTTAATGATGAGACACTGATGGCTTGTTAGATGACGTTTTTTCTCAGATCCCTTTGTGTTTTCGCCTGGACCCACAACCTTGGCCGAGACACATTTTTTTTTTCTCCTTTTTTCCCCTCATCTGTTTGCTTTTCGTCTTGTCTTTGCAGTTTAACTTGTGACTGCGTGTGTTTTTCCCTCCCCTAACATCCAGTCCTACACAGAGAGTCTGATTTAACTCACGAGAACAGGCTAGAGTAGTGCTGCCCAGCAGGGAGGAGCCTTTTGATGCAGACTCCCCTCCCCAGGGGTCCGTCCACTGAACCAGCAGTACACATCACAGATGTGGCAGCTTTCATCTAACAGTTAACTTTTTCCTAATTAAAGTCCCTAGTCTAATCATCTGATATATTTCCTAGACGGTTGTGGAACATTTTTGGGGAAAGAGACGATCAAAGAAATGAGCATGTGGGTGAACAGACAGGGTGGGTGCTGTTCAGAGACGGGGCAGCGGGGGGACACGCAGCGTTGTTTTGTGGTCGTGTGGGTGGCGGCCTCACCTGGGTGTGGGGGGCCGTGGATGCCAAATGGCACGGCCTCATCTCATTTGTTAAAGATGACGCTCGTGAATGTGAATGAGCAATTACGAATCAGGAGGGAAAAATGGGTAAACCAAAAAAAAAAGGCATCCCATAATTAGCTAGGCAACTCCAGGCACAAGCCATGGAAATTAGTGCTGGTGTAATAAATTAGCCTGTGCATATATTACTTGAGATGAAGACCCTTGGGGCTTGGTATTAGCGATGTTGGTCGTACATGGCTGCGCGTTTTATTATGGGGACCACGCCTTCTTTACAGAGTACACAGTGTCGGACATTTCCATGAAAAACTGAATTATTTTTAATCATATCATCCTCATGTCGGCTGGGTGTGGTCTCTTTTTTTTTTTTAACCCACATGGGCTGGTGCATCCCAGCTCTTTATAATGTGTGCTCCGTCTGCCGGGCTGCTGGGTTTGTAATCACTGGATTGCCTCTATGTTCCATTGATTAGTGTTACCCATTCCTCCCTGCCATTTTCTCCAGCTCTGATAAACAAATGTGAAATTACAACCAGTTGCAACGAGCTGGGGATAAATTTGCATCAAAATAACATGCCGAGCGTTTAACAAACCAAAATCAGATAGCGCCCAAATCTGGCAAATTGCAGTATTAAAAAAAAGCATGATGTAAATGATGTTGTGTTGTTTAGTGCGTCGCTATCGAGCTCTGTGGTAGGGTGGTGGCGAGGAGTCTGAAGCTCCTTCTTTATTTAAAGCTGGAGTACTGGAGTCTGTTAAAGCCAAATACTTGAACGGCTGCTGAGCCCTCACCTTCACAAGCATCTACTTTGCAGACAAATGAAAGCCAAGTACAGTCGGGGGGCGGGAGCCATCTCTTCTCCAGCTCTTTCTTCATTGTGGCTAATACCAACTAATGTCTTCTGAAGCCTCCTCCACAAATGAACCTATTTATATTTAGTAATAGACTTCTATTTCATAAAAGTAATTGAACTGAAGATAGACCCTGTAATTAATTACAGCCATAACAATTGATCTGAAACGCCGAGACCAGAACTAGAACAAGCAAGAACAAGCAGACATCAATTAGAACCCAGACTCAGCCAGGGGAGTAGGGGGCAACTACTGTATTCATACTGTATCATGGTCCCCAGGTGTAGAAGACCAAAGGTCTTGGGCAAAAGTGATAATCTAGTTAGCAATAATAAGATTACCATTTAAGTTCATGTATGTCTGCCATCGACGGTGCTGCTGTGGAGAGAGTGAGCAGCACCAAGTTTTTGGGGGTGCACATCAATGAAGACCTCTCCTGGACAACCAACACCACATCACTGGCAAAGAAAGGGGAGAGAGAGCAGATATCGGTGGGCGCCGAGACATAGCCAGGGGAGTAGGGGGCAACTACTGTATTCATACTGTATCATGGTCCCCAGGTGTAGAAGACCAAAGGTCTTGGGCAAAAGTGATAATCTAGTTAGCAATAATAAGATTACCATTTAAGTTCATGTATGTCTTCATTCATCTTCATCCACTTATCTATTACCCGGTCACAGGGGCAGCAGTCTCCACAACTGCAACCCAAATCACACATCACACTGCTCCATACTGTGAGTCTTCCTGTGGGTGGTGAGCTCACTGGAAAACATGGGTCAGGATGGTGCTATGATCAAGGAACCTCAGTGGCAACCTGGCAGCTGGTGGATTCAAACCTGGAATCTTGTGGACCCAGGTGTGCTTCCTTAACCATAAGGCCACCACTAGGTCACTATTAAAATTTTTATAACGTACCATATTTTCACGACTATAAGGGGCACATAAAAGTCATAGATTTTCTTCAAAATGTGCGACGCGCCCTATGGTGCAGTGCGCCCTGTGTGTGTTGTTGTTGTAAGGCAGATGTAATAGAGGACACCATGAGAACTTTAAAGGGGGAAGTGTCGGTGTGGATTGTATATAAAACCCGCGCCATATGATCAGATACGCCTTACATGTGTGTTAAATATAGTGATGGGACACAAAACTGAGACTGCAGCTTTTAGTACGTTGCGCCTTATGGTCGTGAAAATACGGTACATTAAGAATATATAATAAATAGATATTATACAATAGCTAAACAAGTCTGGTCATATTCTAGTAATGAGTTATTTTCAGGTCAGGCTAAAGAGTGTTATTAAAACACAGTAAATTAGAATTTAAATTAGCTACATTTAGCCATCAGCTATAGCTATATTTGCTAAATTAGGTATAGCTGGCTAATATGAGCCAATAATGTTTTCGAAAATATTTTGATATGCCCCGTATCTGCACACCATGTCAACTTCCTACAGCATTAACTTTCAACCAACCAACTTTGATGTCAAATGGCAATTTGAGCACCAGATTAGCAAGCTTACATCAGTGGCTCAGAGGCTGGCAGTGATTTCATTATGTCATTAGTGTACTGAATTATTAAATGGCTTAGTTAATAAGGGGCAGATTGAAAATTTGGCTGTTGTTGAGAATATTTAGCTAACTGGCTAGTTCGTGCAGATCTGTATATAATTACTCTTGAGCTCTTTTGTTTGTTGTACTGCATTGTTATAATGAGCGTAATAATTGTAAGACAGCCACCGAAACACATTCACTCACAACAGTGACGCGTTCATGGTCCATTGTGAATAATAAATAATATTCTTTTTAGCACAGCTTTCCATAATGACCAATATTTCTGGTCCAGACTCATCCACTAGTTAATGATTCTACTCGGTGAATCAATAAACACCCTGATCTGTTACTGTGACAAATGCGACAGCAGCGTTCCCTGCTTAACATCTGGGCTCAGCTGTTCCCAGGAAAGAGTGGGATTTCACACTTCACGGCTGTCATTAGACTTCTGTGTTTGGAGCTGTTCCTCCTGTGGTTTAAGACTGGATCTTCAGACAGTATTTTCCTCAGGTTCAGGCTCTGCTTGTATTGACTGGATTAGTTCAGCTCTGAGCTCTCTAACACAGCATAGAGTACACTTGTGCGTTTGATTGACGGCCTGCGGGGACAGCGTGAGCCCGTTATTTACTGCACGTTTGTTTGCTGTTGCACGCAGCTATGTGGAGATCTGAGCTGGTGAGGTAAAATTCAACGGTGAGTTACATGGGCCTTTGTCAGTCCCAAATAGTTGGTGGCAAAGGCGCAATCATCCAAGCATGACGTCCCTCGACTGGAGCAGTGCTTGCCGTGAGTGCATATTGTTTGCAGTACTTGACACTGGAGCGTGAGGCTGAGTGATGCTGCTCAACCGGCCCTCAGAAGCACAACGCTTTCTTCTACTGTATCGGAGACAACACCTCACACCGATGACTGTGGCGCTAATCAACACAACTGCCACCTCTTTAAGGGTGAAATACAACCCGCAATATTAGGTGCCAGCTGTGCTCTATGTCGTTTACTTTCTGTTAAACGTGTTAATGGTTCCATTTACCAGGTAGAATGCTCCAGTAATTTCCCGCTGCTGATGGTACAGTTGTCACATATGTGCTAAAACCTTGGTCAGCCGGCGAATCCAGTACAGTCGGTATAATTACACCATTTACTCAGCAGTCGCCATCAAATGGACAAATGACTATTTGTGTAATTTTCCCTTTGTCTTCGTCAAATTGCACAAGCAGGGGTTCTTCACATACGAACGGTCACAATTATTTGCTTTTCATTTTATTACACCATTTGAGTCAGCGATGATATTGCATATCAATTGGTACATGTGTATGAATTAGTGCCATAGTTTCATGGTGTGGCCTTAATTTATTTTTAATTTATTTGGTTAAAAAATATAAATATTATTTTTGTGTCACCTGGTGGAAGATGGGTTGGGACTACGGTCAGAATCCCATCTCACATCTTTTCTATTATTGCTTTGAATTTCAATGAAATCAGTTAGAACACTAATGGATTTGATCCCAAAAAATGAGATTTACTGACAAATAAAATACATATAAATGAGCTATTTGGTTTAATTGTTGTTTAAACAATAGAAATTTAGCAAAATTTCAGCAAAATTAGGGAAGTCCCATACAGATTTTTTGTGTATATGTGATATCAGATCAAACACAATGTATACCTGTATAACACAATAATTTCACTTTCACTTTAAAAATATTTTTAGGTCATATCAGCATCCAGGAAAAGCAAAATCAGTTTTCAATGTCAGAATAAAAAAGGTTTTGTATTGACATTACATAATTATGCCTATACCGATTAGTTAATGTTCAAAAATATCTCTAACATGCAGGATTAGGCTAAGAGTTCTCTCTGCATACACAGATATAAATGGTACAAGGCTCAACTGTTCAGAGCAGTGTAGACTGTGGAAGAATAGAGTACAGACAGGATGGAACAACTGGAGAAATGTGTCAGGAGTGATCTGTGATAGAAGAGAGTCAGCTAAGGTGAAGGGAAAGGTTTACAGGACAGTTGTGTGGAGATTTATGGATGTGGTGAGGGAGGACATGGAGGTGGTTGGAGTTAGAGTTGAGGATACAGAGGACACGGTGAGATGGAAATTGTTGACTCGCTGTGGCAACCTCTGAAATAAGGGATAAGCTGAAAAGGACAAGAAGAAGAAGATAAATGTTACAATGGATGAGAGAATGAAACCCATGGGATTGTTTCTTAATGTTATGCACAAAAACAATAAAAGATGAATTTGTTTTATTCTTACTGTTATTAGTTTTTGTTGATAAAGCTAAAATTGCAAATGGCCCATAATGAATATTCCCAAAATGACCCAACATATATTTTTTAAATACTAAAACGGTTTTGCCATCACACAACATAGAAAGATGATAGAGCTAAAAGATGGCATTTAAATCCTTCAAAGTTCATAAAAAAAAACTGTCAGGCTGGTGGACGACTCCTTTTATCAGATCAGAGGGATGACGTGCGGTGGAGGCAGCGTCCCAGTGCGGCTGCCTCTGTCAGCAGCTGTCTGTCAGCCTGCCACGCTGTGATTGAGACGTCAAGCTAATCCATGTTTATACTGTCCTGTTCATGTCACGCCTGTGGCAGTTAACCACACAGAATTAGACCGTGTTTGACACTTCCTGCAACCTTCCACTTGAACCCACCATCATCGCTGGGCTCATTTGCTGTTCCGTGTGCGGCTGCTGCTCCGTTGAAGGTGGAGAAAATAAACTAAATAAATAGGTCTGTTTGGGGGCAGCAGTGGTGATGGTGGAAGGAAGAAGGTGGGAATGGCCCAGGGTAAGTGCCACTCCTGGAATGTCCTCTCTGGTTCCATTTCCCACTCGGCCTCTCTTCCACTGTCCTTCACTCCCCTCATGTCCCTCTCCCCCAGTTCCAATCTCTCTGCGTTCTCTCTATCTCCCTCCTGCTTGCCTCTCTCTCTCTGTTGCTTACTCAGAGACGCTGCCGGTGTTTGCTTCTCCTTATCCAGGTTTCTAATCCAGCGTCAGTGAAAGAGTCCACTAAATAGGTGTCTCCAACAAAGGAGGAGCGGGGGACAGGGAGGACCATTAGACCGGGGTTTATCAGAGCTGTTCAATCTGTTATCACTCCTGTCCCTCTGTCCCTCCTGCCAGCCCACACCTCCTCCCTCTGCTGTCACAGAGCTACTGATTACCCCCCCCCCATCCGCCCTTCAACTACACACAAACACAGTCACACACTCAGGAGCACACACAGCTGCAGAGTTCAGTTTAACAGCTTCGCTGGTGTCCCTGGCCATAACTGAGTGTGCATGTGTGTCACCCTGCACTGAGGTCCATCAACGTCTGCAGCACCTGAAAATGGCTGCTGGCTAAAATAACCAGCGGGTAAATAAAAACCCTCTCTGTTCACCCAGGGACTTCTCCCTCAGCTGCCTGTACCTGATCACAGAGACCGCGACAAACAACAAAAACAACAACAAACGTACGGAACTCCACCAGTAAAAAACCTGGAGCAGACGACGAGCGTCTCTGAGGAAACAAAACAAAGATGTCAAATATGACTGTGATGTTTTGTTGGCAGAGGATCCACTGGGACTGAGGCTGATGGAGTTTACCAAAGAGATAAATGTCAGAGGATCAACTCAATTGTATTAAGACATCAACTGCTTCGAATGAGTCTCTGTGTGTGTGTTGGATGTAAATGTGTTTCCAAGTTGACTGCAGTTAAGGGTTCAAAATGAACTAACTCTCTTCAATGGCACTTAATATCCGTTGCCCATTATTTCATACACTAATTTCCAGAATGAAATTCTAGTATTACAAAAAAAATCTAATATATTGTAATGACCATCACTCAAATGTATTTAACAATGAAAATATTATTAAATGAGTCCAAAAATGGTGCCACAATGGGGAAATTACATTGTAACTCTTTGAGTTACAATACAGGCTGCCACACGAGGCACTATTGAGTAAGGTAGACATGCTAACCACTACACCATGAAACAACAAAAAAAATTACAAGTTTTTGCAACTAACACAGGGTGCCACAAGAAGCGCTAAGGACACCATATGGAAAAATTTATTTTTTTCTTTGGTAAAAACAGATGATATATGTCTGGGATCTTTTTATGTGTTACATAAAAATATATTATTCAATTATATCCTTGTGTCTAGCAAGCCTGTTTTTTGCTTCCCTGGGTTTCAAAAGAATGACATCTACGCCTGGAGTTACACTATTAAAACTTTAAAAAATAGAAAGAAGAGAATTATGCAAAAACAAATAACACCACTGTTCACTACAAAGTGGAGGTCCCTGAACCTAAAAAACATTATTTATTTTTGTGACCTGGACGTGTTGACACTGGTCCAACTACTACTGGTGATTTTTCATTCTATTGTTCAGCGATATTTTTGCGAAAAACTCCTCCAAAGCTAATGAAAACCTGTCAAAACATGCTTCAATGTCTAAAGTACATTAAAACATATAAAGGCAGACACAGTATCTATAGTACACTGGTAAATAGAGCAGTAATTACCTTTAAGTCTGGGCCCTGGTGAAAATGTTAACAATAGTAGTTAGAGTATTACTGTGTACACTGATACTGTGTTGGAGTTTGAAAACTCAGACCGCAGTATCAGTTTTATATGACAGTAAATGACTGTATTTGGACAGAAGCCGCTCTGGGAATTTGGACCTGAAAATATTACTACAGGCTTTATTAGATTTTTTTTTTTTTTTCAGATTTTGATGTCTCCATCTTGTACATCACACCACAAGGCAACAAGAGGAAAATGGCTGTGTTTTAGGAGTGACATTTCTGCCACTTTGTCCATGCTGCATCATTTAGAGGTAATGGCCGTGACCACTGCCTCCATGTTTACATAGCAGTGGGCTCCCAGCACCCAGCCTGTGACAAATTATAAAAGCCAGGCCTCTGTAGCCAGGCTGCATTTCATTAAACTTTAACTTCCCTTATCTGCAGCCACAGAGGACAGAATAATAAAGGCTGACAGGTATCGAAAGCCGTGTGTTTGGACTGGCCGTCACGAACAGCATGAGAGCCTCAGCCAGCTTTGTCACCAAAGATGGGACATATGTTGTGGGCTATAAAACCTGAAGGCAGATGTTGCTGTTTCAGTGAAGCCGGGAAAGGCTGTAGACCCTGATGGTGCCTTGCACATATGTCCGCCATGAATAGCTGTCTGCTTGACTCACAATACGTCTTACTGCGTGCCATGAAAAGAAACAAGAGTACAGATGTTATTTATTCAGAGTCAGAAACGTTATTAATACGTGCTGGGAATTTAAAAGCCATTTATATAGGCACATAAAAAGATAAAGGGTTTGATGCAAAGAAAACAATATAGCATTAATATCACAGGAGGCACTAACAAGCATGCAAACATGGGAAGTTATACGTTTTAATATGTAAGGCAGACGCCGTCTCAAGCCCAACCAAACGATTAAAAAAAATGATCAACTTATAGTCCAGCACAGTCCAGCACATTAAATAAGTCAGTTGCATAAATTAAATCACACTGGAGCAGTCAGACTTACTGTGGGCTGGGGATCTGACCCCAAACCTTTGCAACCCCATGTTTGCTTTCTTAAACGCTAGACCAGGGGTGGGCAAACTTTTTGACCTGCAGGCCACAATTTCTCCTAAAATTGGACACGGGGCCGAGTCAAGAGCAGAGAGATGGAGCGTTCATGTAAGCTAAGATAGATGGCAAGTAAAAGTCATGTATCAAACCCAAAATACTAAATTTCTAATAGCCTTTATTATGTCATCTACTGGGAAAATGCAGGCATTGTAGGGAAAAGTGGGAAGTTTAATTATAATATAAATAAATTATTTAATTTGGACAGGGGTGGCGGGCCGCATTAAAAGGCTCAACGGGCCGCATGTGGCCCCTGGGCCTTAGTTTGCCCACCCCTGAGCTAGACCATCACTACACCATCCCACCCCACATAACTTCCAATGGGCTCATCACCCACAGAATGGTGCAGTGTCATTTGGGAGGCGGTCGTAGAGACTGCTGCCCCGTGACCCAGTAACAGATAATAGGATGAGGATGAATGAATGAATGTGCTAACTGACTGCATTAAAGAGATAACAGAAGAAAAATATCACTAGAAACCGCACTTCAGGGCTATATTATTAATATTAATATTAAATGCCACCTTAGCTTGATTGACATTTGTGCTCACATCCAACATCTTAGTCTATTGCAGCAATTATTTTGACTTGCGGGCCACAGGTGGCACTAAAATCTCAGACAATACTCAGACAGATCGAGTATTTCCGTGAACTAAATTAAATAATGAGTAAATTATAGAATAAAGAGAAAATGCTTTAACCCTCTACACACTATCTATTGGGGAAATGCTGTTTAAGCAGGGAAAGATAGAAGGATAACAATAATATAAATTAAAAGTATGATTTGGACAAGGCAGGCAGTTGTGGCCTAGTGGTTAAGGGAGTGGACTTGGGTCTGCAAGGTTCGAATCCCCCTACCGCCAAGTTACTGCTGAGGTGACCTGAGCATGGTATCGTCCCCACTCACTGCTCCCCGGGCGCTCATTAGCTGCCCACTGCTCACTTTGATGATGGCTTAAATGGAGAGGCCAAATTTTGTTGTGCGCTGTGGTGTGACTCACAATGTCACAATGACAAAAAAAAAAGGAATTTCATCTTTTAAATTAAAGTCTAAACACTGAACGGGCTGAATCTGGCCCCCGGGCCTTAGTTTGCCCAGGTCTGGTCTAGCGGATAGCAGACCTGCCACAGCAGCAGGGACCAGGCTTGAGTTTGAATCGTAGATGAAAATAGGAGCAGTGTTTAGTGTAGTGTAGTGTAGCATAAAAGAGTGATTATAAAAACCCTACAAATATCAACCTCTTTATTTGAACCATTAGTGTTTTTTTTACCATCATCAACCTGACACTTGTACTCATGGTCACAAGGTACTGCACTATATATAGTTCAGTTCATTACATTCCAAAGGCTGAAGCTCAAGAACTCAGAAGCAACTTTATAATTAATGACAATAATGACAATATTTGTTCAGAAAGTTTGCATAAACTACAATCATGCTGTACAATTTAGAGATGCACCTTTGACTGTGCCCAGCAACGAGGATAAATACTTGAGGTGTTGACGCTCATTATTAGCAACAATACGATTCAGCCTTGCTTGTCGCTCTCTGTCTGCAACAGTGTTTCTCCCCAAGCTGAGGTCTCCCTGTAACCCACTCCACACAAAAAGACCTCTCAGAAAAGAAACTCTGATCTCAGGCATAAGTTGGATGAGGTTTATATCTCAGAAGGACAATGTGGCAAGGCCAACATTAAACCATGTTAAGATCTTCTGAGAGAAGCAGTTGATTGATTCCATAGAACCTTGTTCATCAAGGCCACCAGGTCTGAACCGAAGATATTTGGAATGTGCAGAAGAAAGAGGTAGTTACGGCAACAAAAAGCAGCTGAAGCAGCTGAAGCAGCCTTTGTACGGTGGTGAATGGGGCCATCTACAGCAGGCCTGGGCCCCCCCGTTGTGCAGACGAAAGACTACCATGTAAATAAAAGCCAAGGGTGAGCTCACAACTTTGCCTGAATGACAAAAATGGCCACAATAACAGTACAGACACACACACACACACAAATAAAACCAGCCATTCAATTCCTTGTTACTCCCAGCAGGCACTTTATTTTATTCAGTCCTGTGAAAGTACATCAAATGATTTGAAAGAAAAAAAAAACAACTTTCAAGTCCTATTTTTAGTTTACTGTGTTTGCTTTTGGAACAGGTTTAGATGATTCTGCACTCTGAGTATTCTACATCTGTTGTCTCACTATTTAGAGTGGAGGGTGATGATACCTTTGCTTCTCCAAAGTGTTTATAAGTGTCTACAGGTTCTACAACACATAGGTCAAACACTCGGCTCGCTGGACGATTTTCACCTGTCATCAGATCGGGCAGCACCAGGCGAGACGAGTGTATCTACAGTATCTGAGGAAATCATGTTTCCCGCATCCCTTATGCCGTCTGCAGCCATGTGTAATGACCCAGTCAGTGCGTCAATAATAAAATGTGAGTTTGTGATTGCGGAAGATTAAACAAAACTGTATTTTTATCTGAAGACAAACCATTTGGTCACACAAACCTAAATCAAAATACAATAAACTGTGCAAACGTGGATGGAAGGAATGACCCGAGGAACAGTGTTACTAAAGAAAAGCACCAAAAAGCATCAAAAAGGTAGAATTTAATCATTAGAAAAAATTAAAGTATTTGTACCCTAATGCGTTATTAACTAAAAAAAATATTTCCAAGCTATTGGACAATAATCTTCACCACGTCGGTGCATCTCAGTGGCCCTCACACAATAAACAACAAATAAAAGATGTCCATAACTGGTTACACCAGAAAATGATCAAATCTGGAGGTGCCTGGGAAATTCAGCCTAGATGAATTGGATGTAATGGCCTTGGTCAACCCCCAGGGGGCTTGTTAAAAAAAAAACTTCACTCAGGTGAGTTATTGAGTTATTCAGCAAAAAGAGAGGAATTTAACTTAGTTTACTTGGTTTTCTCAATCATTTTGCCCTAATCTGTTAATAACTCCGGGTTTCCTGCCCTGTATTGAAAAGGTTGTTTTTCTGTGGCTCTACCTGTGTGTGTGTTGATAGACAGCTGCTCACACGCAGAGATAAGGTCAGATATGGCCTTCCTCATACAGTAGGGGGTGCTGATTGTATTGGCCGGCCTGGGGAGTGGACGAGGCAGCTGAGATATAACCCTCCTGCAGGCGAGCAGGTCTGGAGTACTGCTGCTGCATCATCCCACCCCTCATCTCCCCCCAGCAGCCATGTCCTATTGGAGTGAGACCCTTCACTAAAGCTTTGTCTGAGAGGAGAGTAGCCAAAAGGGCCCTCTGACACACTGGACGAGACCCTTCAGTACACAAATGCCCCCCTCCCGTAGCCTCATAACCCACCTAAACTATACAAACACACACATCATTCATTGTTTATGTGCTGCTGTGTGACACTAGACAAGTGCCAATGTTATTTTATCTGCCGTCGTTTGCGTGGTGTTTGAACAGAGCACTAAGCTCATAGACAAACACTGGGAGATGGAGGCAAGAGCACAGCGCCATCTGCCTATTTGAAACCCTCGCAGGTTTTCACTGTCTCCATTGTCAGAGATCCTGCCAATATAGCTAACGTGACACGTAAGACTTATATACCGATACAGTTCTGGGAACCAGGGATTGGGTTCCATAATTTCCCGAAGGAAACACCAGAGGGATTTATAAAGTTGTATCTTTTCTGAGCTGGAGCTGTCCACCCTTTACTAATAAGGGTTTGTATAGTCGACAAGGATCTGACAATGCAGGGCAGGACACAGGGGTAGGAATATGGTATATTTTGAGATACTGCAAAGCTTAAAGGTTCCTTTCATCACAGTAAACACTCGGCATGTGCAATAATATCAACCTGATATCACATCCTCGTCAAAGTCCACGATATCTGGTTTGTTTGGGGCAGTCGATGGTCTAGTGCAGGGGTTTTCAAAGTGTGGGGCGGGCCCCACAGGGGAGGCGCGGTGCGATGCTTAGGGGGGCGCGTGTGACCCTGGGGAACATGCTTTTTTTTTCGCCATTTTCCGCAACAAAGTGTAATTGTACATCGTTATAAGTTGAACTATATCTCTTTTTTGTTTTCTTTATGTTTACAAGAATACTATTTTACTATTATAACTATTTTAAGGACAAATGCTGTTATTTATAGTTGTGGCGGAGAGTGGGTGGTGGGGTGGGATGGGCGAGGATAGTTTTCTTATTGCTACGGGGGGCGTAACAGAAAAAGATTGGGAAGCACTGCTCTAGCGGTTAAGGAAGCAGACCTCAGTCTGCAAGGCCCCTGGTTCAAATCCCCCTACTGCCAAGTTACCACTGAGGTTCACTGAGCATGGCACTGCCCCCACCCTAAACTTTGGTGATGGGTTAAGTGCAGAGGTGACATTTCGTTGTGAATCAAATTTCACAATCACAAGGATAACATTACCATACTTTGTTAGATTACCTATCTGTAACATTTCCTATGGGATTTTTTTGTCTGGTATTGAATGCCTTGTTTGGCAAAATGCTATGTGCTTCAATAAAAAATGAAAGCCCAGGTGACAGACCAGCATTAGTACTTTAAAGATCTTTGATTGAAACATATCTGCAGTATTGTTACTACTTCCATGGTAACGGAATCAGAAATGCCAGTGTTCAGTCATTATTGTATATCAGCAGTGAGTTAATAATGGACATACCTTGTAAATATACAATGCTGTAAGATACTAAACATCATATCACTCTGTGTTTTTGTATTGGTAGATAAATAAAGTAATAAAAAAAGTTGCAAATATATGCATGTTAATTTTTAAGCTAAAAAACCAATGCAATTTTTTACGTAGAGTATCATTGCAGTACTGACGATATATTGCGATATACTGGTGTATTGATATTTTCTCACAACCCAACTGAGGTCTTCTACATTTATTTATCCGCTGTGTCTTTTGACTGCACATCTGCAAGAAGACACAGTGGAGTAATCAATAGTGAACTGCCGTTAAACAAATGGCCCAGTGACAGGAGACACTCTTTCTACTTTTTCCACCTTTTTTCCTTGATTGTTTTGTTCTTTGTCTCTAAAGAAAAAGTCAATCTTCTCTCAGTCTATGAGAATTTGCCTGCCTCAATTTCTGGGAGGTGATTGCGAATCTTCCCATCATTATCGGCTCACGGTTGTCTTTCGCTGATAACAACAGACACTTGGTTGTCTGTCTGCAGACTGAGACTTTGTCTCTGCAGACATGTCAGTCCATGTGTCACCCAGTGTGAGATGGACTATAGCGAGCCACATCTTTGATAGCAGTGAGGGAAGGGAGTAGAAGGCCAGGGGATGAAGATTTAAGGGGGGGTGATGTGTTATAATGTAGAGGGCTTTTGTCCGTAGCACAGCTCCAGTGTGGCTGTGGAACATTTGAAAGTGGTCCAGACCTGTCCACAAAGACAGGCAGAGACGCTGCAAGCGCTAACGCAGCCACGCTCTCTAGACACCTGAAGAATCCTCAGATATTGACCTTCAATTCAGCCGGCATTCAGAGCTGATGAAAAAAAAAGATAAGCACTCTAATCTACCGTCTTCTCACTCCCATTTTATTGACTAACTGACGCGACTTATTTTAGCTCCGGGAGCACACTGTCTCCACACTGCAATGTGATACGTAAACCTAATAGATGTTTATTTGAAAGAGGCTAATATGAAAATTGCCTCTAAAGACACATGAATCAATTTTCAAAAGCAAACATAATTGGATATTCCGGGCCACTCATTAAATGTGAATTGGCCGCGGTCTCCTCGTGCACTTCTCCCACTCTCTGCTGTGTTTCCTTGTGTGACATGTTATTATGCTTCGTTTCTCACTGTCACTCGTTGCCATTTAACAGAATGGCTGCCGAGGAGAAAGTGCTCCGGAAATGTCAATGGAAGAGCGTGCGCATGTGTGTGAGAGCGCGCGTGTGTGTGTGTAAAATAAGCAATGGCGTTAAAGGCTCTTCACCTACTGTTTGGTCCACAATTACTCTAATTTCTATAATAAATATAAATATTTCCTTTGCATTAAGGAAATGCAATTTGACACATACGGCTCATTTCTACACCAGCAAAAAAATTATTTTTTTTTTCATGCCAGGAGAGATATACTGTATCATGTTATTACTGTTGTATGTTCTGTCTATTTTTGGACATTTGATTAGAAAAGAGTTGTCCCACGGCCCTCATCATTGTGTTGAAGGTTTTTAAGTCTTAAGGCTAAAAAACAACTTTTTTTCTAATTTTCAGTTATTTTTTTTTATATATTTTAAATAGCATTGACCTTTGGACCAAAATGGGATTTCATTGTCCTGTAACAATGTCCCATGTCCTTTCTTTGTCCTGTAGCTTCCCTCTGGTCTAGGGTTGCCCATCTGGACATCAGCTGTTTTCCTCATTCAGACATCGACATATAAAAGAGTAAAAATACTAACTTTGTCCTTGAAATTGAAAACTATGTTCAAACCTAAAATCCAACAAACACCTTACGAATAAGTCAGAACTAAAGCTGATTTTAACCAGACCCGACCCTGGTTACAATAATCATTTGATGTTGATTAATGTTTTAATTGGATCGATTACAATTGGATCAATTACAGTAGTTTAGTTGTGTTAGAAAGAAGGCGGATACAAGTGGATGGATGCAAGTAGGACTATTGGAAACACAGGCTCCATCATTCTAACAACAAGATATATAATAAAATATATAAACAATTCAAACAAGTCGGATTTAATAAGTCATCAATTTTAGAATGTTTTGTATTTTTATTTTTTACTTTTTTCAAATGTTAGTTTGTGTTAAAAGTGCAAGTTAAATTTGAATATACCCATTCATTTTAGATACTTTGTAAAACTTGCTGCGAGAAGTGCTTGTTGAATAAAAAAAACACTTGTGTCAGTATTCCGTAGGTTCTACATACATTCAGTACTGAAGGTCTTCTTCATAGTCAGCCGGCCATTGTAGGCTGGATGGTGGAAGCACTTGACAAAGAGTAGAGGAGTAGGAGGAAGTGGATACTACAAGGCTGTGTAGAGGACACTGGTGTCTACATACTGTCTCTGACACAAATCTACCATTAAAGCACAGTCATGGGGACATAAAAACAAGCCTCCACAGCAGGATTAACAAAAAGTTCACACACAAACACACTGCAAGCACCATACATGGTCACACAGCCAGTATCAGAGAGATATGTGGTCATTTTCACATTCATATTTACATGTATATGAGAATACGCACATCCCAGGAATACAGATCTATTAAAATTCAGAAAGAATCAGTAAATAGCCACATCCAGAGAGTGAGGAGAGGGGGAGAGAAGGAGAGAGAGAGAGGGAGAGAGGGAGGGAAGAGGCCAGTATATTTATTTGAGTGACATTGTCTAAATTGAAGTTTGACACTCTTCACCACTCTAACCTTTATGCAAATGTGAAAACATCTGCATGTGATGGACAGAATTCAATTAACTCAGATGACAGAGAATAATCTAGAGAACTGAATACATCATGCAGTTGAAAGGTAACATAATCATCCTGGTAAGGAAAAGGGTTGATGGTGTGTGTGTGGGGTAGGACGGGGAGTGGAGGGGGAGTCGGCCGCAGAGACATAGAGGGAGGAGGAGAAAAAAAAAAGGAAGAGGAGGAGGCTGGTGGTGGTGGGAGGGAGGGCAGAGAGGAAGTAGATGATAGAGCCCATTTCGCTACCGTCTTATCAAATGGTACAAGCTCTATTTCTCCAAAGCGGAGTCTTCAGTCCACTAAACTCTTGATCTCAAATGAGAGACCCTGGAACACTGTTGCTAAGCAATTGGGGGTGGGTGCGATGGGGCGGGGGGGGGGGGGGGGGGGGGGGGGGGGGGGGGGGGTTATTGAGCAGCTGATTCCTGCTGCTCAGTGTCCGTCATTACAATTTCTCCTCACCTCATAGACTTCTATACTGCTGAACAGCAGCCAATGCCCAGAGAGCGTGCACTAGAAAATGGAGTCTTTAGGAGGGCTGTGTCAATGTCGGGAGGGGGCCGCGGGTGAGGCGGAGGGAGGGGGATACATGGAGTGGAGGAAAGATCTTAAAATGTGATCAAAATAAACATTTTACAAATGACACTCAATGACTTCCTATTACACCATATTAAAACACGTCTGTTTATAAATGAAACGCTTCTGACAATATGTCTGGGAGAAACTGTTGCAGTTGCTGAGTGAATGGGAGAAGGTGAGGAAACGTCTCACACTGTGAGTGGCAACAGTCTTAAAAATGGCCAGAGGGGGGCAGCCTTAACCAAGGTATGAGAACCAGAACACATTTGTGAAGCAGCAAAACACAATAATACACTCCAGTCATGTGTAGAGGACTGGTTAAGGTGGTGTTGTAGTTATAACTGAAGGAACTTCGGACATGAGACCTAATAGGGATGGTGACCAACGGGCCTTTAAAAAGGACGCATTCGAACCGATTTGTATCGTATTATGCATTATGTATATTCAGTAGTTTTATTTGACTGGTTTCGTCCTTTTTAACAGACAATTTACAAATCATATATATATAAATATACATACATTTAAATAAAATACATATAAATATATATAAAAATACATACAAATAATATATATGTATACATATACATACATATATGTTTATATATGTATATGTATATATGTACATAAATATATATATACATATATATACACACACACTCAATAAATATATTATATACTGTATTTATATAGTTTACCACTGGTCCAACCGTAGTAAAAAACTCACCACTAGGTGTCGCTAAACTCTACTTACAGATAATTTTCTACACGTGTACACGTGACAAATTTCAATATATCACCCAAATGTACTTTTCTGCCTTGCACACAATTTTACACATATTTTGCTGGAGTGCGTTAAAGAGCTGATTTAATTCTGGTCAGACCCATGTGAGAACACAGCCTCAGAACCTCAACAGCAGTGGTAATGGATGGTTAAGTGACTCCTTGCCAGATCTCTTACATATAATATAACTTCCATTAGCTACCGAATGGCTACTGTACGAATTCAATTAAATATAACCTTTCAAAGAAACCCATTGCCTATAATTTAGAGAGTGGTTATATATTAAACGCGTGCGATGCTAGTAAGGCTTTTAGCTGCTGCAGCTACAGACGGTTAATTAACTTAGAGTTAGAATATTTGCCAAGCTGTAATAATGCTATAATTTACTAAGAACTGGAGGCTTTTTTAACACTGGACACTAATAAGCTGCTCAGGCCTTGATGTTATGTAATGTTTCATTTTGTTAAGGGGAAAATACAATACATTAATATAACCAGCATAATTAGACAAAATACTATAATGACATTGGTGCACACACTCTCACACACACACATTTAAATATGTTGTATATTGTTTTCAATGCAATGCATGTGAGCGTTGACGCCCTGCATTGGTGAGGAGAGGAATGCATCATGGCTAATGCTTTGACTAATAAGGCAGCCGTAGATCTGGTGCTGAGCGGTAGAGTGTCAACACTCAAGTCCTGACCTCCTTCTAATCCCGGTAACCATCCTGGGCTGACTCTCAGCTCTACCCTCACCCACGTCCATCAGCAGACTAAACACTGGACGGGCTCTTGACCACACCTCTGCTGCTCATCCACTTTCATACACGTTGATGGAACAAGGATTTAATTTAAATGTTAATATAAAGGCATATCTTCCCTGTTGATCCTTCTGTAAACTGTCTCACACTTTGACGGATGCTACAGTCAACTAATCAAACCCTCCCATCTGAAGGTACAACAACAAACAAATCCGCTGTGTCTTTTGGTGTTGCTAATTGTACCTCCAAAGTTAGCGTTGATTATGACTTTGTTTTGCATCAAACTTCAGCAGCACCGGGATCAAAAACATCAAATCTGAATGAAAAAAAAGCGCCAATAAGCAGAAAACTCACTGGGGGTTTGGATTTATTATCGCTCGACTTCATCCCAGAGGCCTGTGGTTCGGTCACGTGCACACACATTAGCAGAAGATCACACAGTAGGCAGACGGGGCCTTTGCCGTGCCAGCTGCAGTCAGGTGACTCTATGGCTTCACCGGCAGCACGATCTCAGCGGGAGATCCGGCTGATTGCTGACCACAGACAACAATGTGAACGCCTGTGAACCCACAACTTTAATATCGGCCCCTTCTTTGATGTGACATATAATTGGCCCAGATGAACTGGGGCTGAAGCAGCTTGGGGCCGAGGTGGACTGTACACTACACAGTCACTGCCTGTGTCTAATTAGGTCCCCTCTGCCTCATATGTGTACTTACTGTATATATGTGTGTCCACAGAGCATCAACATGTATGCCTCCTATAAACCTAGTAGCATTCATTCAATGACTCGATTAAAAAATATATATACAGTATATATATCTTAACATAAATAATTGTAATTCAATCAAACAAAAAAAAATCCAACTTAAGGCTTTGCTTGATAACTTGAATAAAAAAATAAATTCTACCTGCATTTTGGGGTGTGAGGTAGAATTCAGACAGTCTCCAGTCAAAGGTTTTATCACCTGGGGGTTTGTCTCAGTGGTCACCGTAGATTGAGGAACGAGTGATTGGCTCGGATGATGACAGGGTGCAGTCTTGTAGGAAAAAAAAGAGTGAAGAGTGTCGAGGCAGTTCGCTGTCACAGGTCCTTCACTTCTCAGCATTTGGTGATGGGTCTGGAGCCTATTGTCGTCACGGTAGGTCTGCGTATGAGTGGCACTTTGTTTAACTTCCTCTTAGTACTAGAAAAACCAGCAGGCTCCAGTATTATGTCTGCAAACAGGGCTTACCAGGAACTGTGGTAACCTGGTACTTACTCATTGAGGCAGGCATGTTGAGTATATGAGTTCTGGACCGAATTGAAGAGTACAAATTGAATTGATCTAAAATTCCAAATACAAATTGAAGACCATAAATGTATCACTAACAGAAAGGAAAGAAACCTCCTTGTCATTGTGACATTGTGATTCACGCCACTGCACGCAAATTAAATGTGACCTCTGTATTTTACCCATCACCAAAGTGGACAGTGGGCAGTTTTTAGCGCTCGGGGCACTCCGTCCCTGTGAGTGGGGACAGTGCCATGCTCAGTGGACCTCAGTGGTAACTTGGCGTTAGGGGTCGTCAAATCCGGGGCCTTGTGGACCTCTTCCTTAACCACTAGGCCACCAACTGCCCTGGTAAAATCACTCATACCTACATCAGTGACTTATACAAGATGTCAATGTGTACTTTACACCCAAAAGTCAGTGTTCTTTGGCTGTGTCTTTCTAAACAACAAATCCATGAAACACCTTCAAGTATTATGTTGCTATGTGGTGAACTCAGCACCCCAAGATGACCGATTATAACAAATTACTATCCCTGTACATGCTCTGAGAATCCGCTCTCCGTGTTGTGTATTGCCCCAAAGCAGGGGAAGAGAAATTGTTCTGCCAAAGTACCATAAAAAGAGATTGGAACCCCAGCACTGAGAATTAGCTGCTCAGGAAGCCCCCTAAACCCCGTGTTTTATTCATGAGCATGAAGGCTATCGGAGTCGAAGAAACCCCTGTGGTCACAGCCACCACATCAAGGTTGCATGCCGCATCCATGGAATTCTGCATATTTTCCATGCCACATTCAAAAAGCATCAGAGATTAACTGCTGCCATCGCTTGAGATATATAAACATTTCTTTTAGTCCAATGCATTGAGAGGACGGGCAGCCCCATGGCCACGTTGAAGGATTTTTAATATGCAAACTGTCATTCATCTCATGGAATCTCGACCCATATGTCCACATCTTACATACTGTGGTCCAGGGCTTTGTTTGGTCGAACAGGGAAGGGGCTGACGTTGTAGGGAAGCAGCGGAATTTGGTACAAACTGTTGAAGCAACTCATTGTTGTCCATAATCCTTTGTAAATTGAAATAGGGAGAGACAGTGGCTTCTGCAGGGTAAGCAGGGATGGAGGGCAGTACAGTGTAGCACAGCGCTGGAACGATGCTGAGACTAAGAAGTTTGATAGAAACAACAATGAAAAGGGGCTGTGGTAAAAGAAGGTCAAGGTTGCTGAAAAATACTAAATAGATATGTAAAAATAGGCATCAAGTTTTAACAGGAGACTGATAACTCAAGAGTAGCATCTCTTACCAATGGTTGATTGCACTAACTGCCCAGCTTGTACGTTTTTAATATTAGAAAATATTGTGTGGTGCAAAAACTGTAACTATTAGGTTTATCACGCCATAACTAGGTGCAGTTAACATCTTGTCTTCCTACTGTATGTGACTACATTTGTTTTAACTGTAACTAAAATTATTTTGAATGAATTTACATCTGCATTTTTGTCTTGAATAACTACAGATGTCTGATATTAACATTTACCAATATCTTTCTCCCACCCTTATATGACCAGCTATTTGCACTTGTTATGAATTAGATTTTTCGTATCCACAAAAACTCCAGACCTCGGACATCCCTGTAAATAACCTGAAATTGTAATTGTAGAAGACATCATAGGCATCACTGCTTCTGATTTGTTCTCTTCCAAGGCTTGGATAAGATAAACTAATCTTGTTAAACTTTCCAGCCTTGCTTCTAATATAAGTTAATCAGCAGCTGAAGTACTTTCAGTTGAAAAAGGGTTTCTGAGGATTTAACAATGTGCAAAAATGTGTTGATGTGACTGAACATTCACAAACTGTGGCACAATGTCCTTGGACACGTAAGTGGTAGAGAAAAAAACATTCTTTACAGCATATTTTTCATCATGGACTCATGACCCAATTTTAATATAGGAAATGTAAAACACAAAAAACAAGCCAAGTGAAAAATGTTAACCGAGACTTCATGAGAGAAACAGCCAGTGTCTATCAGTGTTGTGTTTATAATGTTTTACCAAGCTTAATGTCGACATACTTTGTAACAGAAAAAAACCCTGAAAACTGATTAAGAAAAGGTGTGGAAAATGTAGGTTTAATTTTCACTATCTTTCAACTAAATGTGAGCAGAGATAGAAGCAGAGAATTTTTAATTGAATTTAAATCTATTTTTTTTTTCAGTTACAACCAGAAAGGAATGAATGGGTCTGTTTCTATTAAAACTAGTAAACAAACAGTAAAAAAAGGCTACAGTATTGTGAGAATAAAAGGATTTTTTTATTATTCATTATTTTTAAATAATTCTTGAAGGTTACCAGAGGCATCAACACTGAGCGGCTATAATAGTGCATTTGTTGACTTTTTGCGAGTTCACTTGGTTTGTCTGATTTCAGTTACTCAATTCAGTGATTCCAAACCTCTATGCCAAGGCACGAGATCATTAAGCAGCAACCGAAAGGATCCAATGTCTCTTTGGTACAGAGGCAAAGTCCTTTTATGTCTCATTTATGTGGAACTCCAGGATATTCAAGGCAAGATCAAATTCCAATTACTCCTTCTGGTGGACTCACCACCTGGGGGTTTGTCTCAGGAAGGTTCTCAAGGGACTGGTGCAGTTGTGATGATTGACGAAGATGGATGGATAGAATATAACATCCTTTAAGTTAAGGGGTAATCAGAGATTTTGGATATCTTTGTTTGCCTTTCTTCAGTTGCTGCTGGTATATCATCTTTGTCTTCAACTAAACAGGAGTACATTTTAGTGCATTTCAACTTGAATATTATTCAATTTAATTATATGTTCTCATAGTTGGAAAGTGGTGTACCTGATGATATATATGTGCTTTTTGAACCAAAGCAAAAACAGCTTTTAATTGTCTTATCCGAACATCACAACTTGGTCTCCAATCAATACGGAGAAACTGTGGTCCTAATGAGAAGAATTGTTATCTGGAAGATGGCCCCCTTCTTTCTCTTCCTGCTGCGACCAAATGGGTCCAGACAGCTCATTTCCATTCCCCCGTCATCTCTATAGATATGACGTGCAGTGCTTGAAACTGTTTATTTCCAAATTCAGACCTCCTCCGCCGCAGCCATCGGCTTCAATTACCAGTTTTTCCTGAGCGAAGCCATCAGGCAGCCTGACACTGAGGTCCAACCTAATTCCCACCTTCTCCAAAGTCAAGAGCATAATGTGCAGATAAAAAAGGTGGAAAATAGCCTGCTGCTCATTAGCATGCAGCGCCTGCCTGTTCATTTGCTTGCCGCGAATGAAAGTTCTGACACTCTCTGCCTTGTGCAATAGGAAAATAGTCCTCTTCACAACGCCTTGTGTCCTTACTGCCACCAAAAGGTCATGGGCAGAGGTGTGTGCTCGCCGGCCGACATACCGCTCTTCAGCGGCACACCTGGAAGAGGGGTTTAGCTGAGGGTCTAGGTGCTGGGAGAACCTCATTACCTGCTGAATCAACATATTATTGCCATGCGTCACCCAAGCGAATTGTTTACAAGTGTCTTTAGCGCGGGCAAAAGGCTGCTCTGGTGGGCCACGACCGCATTCATTAGTCCCTGACCCCGATGATTATGTGTTATCTGATATGGTGCTATCTGGCTTGGCTGAGTGAGCCGGGCTACTGGCCTGCATTGGCCTGGGCCCATTATAACCC
Organism: Paraplagusia blochii; assembly: GCA_016785265.1. Lineage (NCBI taxonomy): Eukaryota > Metazoa > Chordata > Actinopteri > Pleuronectiformes > Cynoglossidae > Paraplagusia > Paraplagusia blochii. The sequence goes on from JAFBJS010004590.1 coordinate 143,034, forward strand.
CTCTTTTTCTCTTCTCTCCGTTTTTCTCTCGCTTCTCCCCTTCGATCCCTCTACCCTCTGTCTGAGCTCCCTATGAATGTATCCATTAGCCCGCTGATGTGTAAATTGTTTTCACCTGCACTGTGAGCAGATGGAGAGCAGTGTCTCTGTCGTGATTTCCTATGCATGAGTTTTCTAATCAGTCAGAGAGTAACATGATTCCCTCGCTCATTGCCAGAAAAGGTGAACTTGTGCAAGTGTGTGCGAATACATTACATGCACACATGCAAGCACACATGTTCTCAAAAGCCCAATATGTAATCCCTATGCACAGGGTGTTATGGGGATACTACTGCAGTGTTAGTGGTGACAGGGTTCATTACAGGGGCCGGTCACATGACAGTGCAATAACTTTATACAAAGGAGACAAACCCCGCCTCTGCCACTTTCCTTTTCCTTCTTTCTAAGCAAAACATCAACAAATATTGCATTTTGGACAACCAACCAATTACTCAAAAAAATTATGCAAATCTTCATCAGCCATGTAATCTAAACCCATCAACATTATCAGACAAAATTGGTGCAACCAAAAGACAAAATACCATACCATACCAATAACAGAAACAAGGAAATTTGTGTGTGCTCTTTAGTGCATAGAGGACCTTTAGATTAATTATTATTATCATTATTATTATCATTATTAAATAAATCTTCAAAATGAATAAAATATTACTTATCAGATTTGTGAGCTTTTAGTTAACTTATAAATAGGGATGTCCGATATATCGGTCCACCAATAAAAATCCGGCTGATATGATCCGATATTCACTATCAGATCATATCGATATCAGGTTTTCCACCGATAGTCATAATCCGATGCTGCAAAGCCGCGGTCTTGACAAATACGCTGGACTTCCTCATGGGGTACTGAGTCAGCTGTACTGACACTCTGACCAGCATGTGATGTCATTTAAAGAGACAACAACAATGATGGATGCTACAGTAAATGTCCGTGGTCTGGAGGTTTTTGTGGATAGAAAACTAAAAATTCTTAATGACTGCAAGGAGCTGGTCATGTGAGGGTGGGGGTAAGATTTTAACACTTTGTAACGAGTCGTTTTTATTGTAGTTAAGAAAAACAACACGGAATGGACTCAGTAAAACAACAACACAGCAGCAGCGACGGCGGTAGCAGCTGTCTCACTCTCAAAGAAATAAATACAGTAAAGAACAAAGAAGAGCAAAAGAGTTAAATACAGTAAAGAACAGAAAAGAGCAAAAGAAATCAGACAAACTTCAGACCAGTTCATCGTCTTGGAGAGACGATGAACGAGTTTCTGTAGCTGTGTTAAGTCATGACTAATTGTATTTGAAATAATATTTCTCAGACATTTGCCAATGAAACGCTGTTCAGTGTCGTCTCTCATGTCATCAACGAGAAGAGTCGTTTACATTGGGACGATGCTGAAATGTTTTTTCTCTCATTAAGAGGGTTTTTACTCTTATACTGCAGCTGTTTCTATCTGTGCCTATTTATATTGACTATTGTTGTGAGGCTGAATGAGCCTGGTTTATAGTTAAAGTTAATCAATGTTTTTGGAAAGTTCTTCTGTCCAACACTAGACATTTCTCCTTTACATTAAATGCTGCACAAAGAATCATAGGACTGTTTTAGACAAAATGGTAAAAAATAAATGTGACATTTTTCTATAACTTATATTGAAGTAGTGTGTTTATGTTGTACACAATTATTTATAGAATGCCTTTAGTCTGGTATCACACTAATTCAGGGGAAATTACCTGTATATATATATCTGTATCGATTAATATCGGTATCGGTAAATGTTATATCGGACAACCCTACTTATAAGACTACCACACACTCTGTGACGGTGAAATGATAAAGTTTGTACAAGGTAAAATTTAATGTGAGGAGATTGAGCGGTGACCATTAATGAATTGCATGTTACGACAAATCAACGTGCAACATCTTAAGCATATGCCCTTCTATTGCGCTATTGCGCTTTTATTGGGAAGTCTATAATCTAGGGCTATCCACGGCTTTCTTCAGAGCCAGCCCAAAATTGCAGTGTATAGCAGTTGCCAAAGTGTATGTAGAGGTCATTATATTATATACATTCATAATCCATAAATGTATGAACTTGCTACTTCACAGCCCCTATGATGCCCCTGCACTCCCCCTAATAAAGCGTCAACCATTCTGAAAGTCCAAAAGAAATGCTTTTGCAGTAACATAGTGTCAAATATAGTGTATTTTTAATAAATAAGTACTTATTAATACTTTTTGTTGTGACAAACCAACAACCGCAGGGAAATATGTATTATTTGTAAAGGATAATCGCAATCGTCATCATACTAACAAATTGACAGTTTTAATTACTTCAGAAACCAAACCAGATGCAAGTGCAAACCTTGTTGGTCCAGATCCTTTTTGCTGCCTCTCAGGCTACACATACAAGTGACCATTGAATGAACCCACACAGGCTTGAACGCTTTTGCACTTTTGATATACAGTGCACTCAAATAAATGTGTGCCAAACCTTAATTTGCATTTTCACTGTGATTCATCTGCAGTCTGGGAAAACAATAGCCTTTATATAAACAGAAAAACAATAGCTTCCTAAATGTTACACTGTCCTAATAAATGTCATTGTTCTTCATTACATCATTGAAAATGTTTTTCTGACAGAGACTATAAAACAAATTTTCTACCCAAGATCATCTTGAATTTATCATCACACAATTAACTAAATTCTCATATTGCTGAAAAACAAACAAACAAACAAGCAAAACGAAAAAAAACTGCATAAGCCCCCATGGCAGCATCTGTATGTGAGAGTAAAGGAAGAAGAAAGACATTAAGGCCAGGAAGAAGAGTAACAAAAGACATAAATCCAACACCATGGAGATGAGCCAAATGTTCCACATCTGACAAAAGGATTGTGAAAAAGAGAGGGCGTGTGGAAGACAATTTGGGATTTGCAAAGCTGTTTATCAAATTATTAACTGCACAGCTGTTTCTGACTTAGCTAGGGGGCCAACATGGACTCTGCCAGGCAGAAGAACAAAGGTCTAGGGCGTTCAATAGAGATGTGCGCTGAATATCAATTTAATTTACTAGCTGTTAATTCTCATGCAAATTATGACCCCTGTTAGGGCATGTTGATGGATGTAGACATTGTACGGTGCTAGAGGATGAGCAAGAAAAGAAGAAAAGAACAGGAAAACCTGCAAAGAAATAAAATTGGAAAAGAGAGAAATATTGTTAGGCTAGTTTTACTTTTCTGCCTTTAAACAAGGGCAATGTTTGCCCCTGAAGTAAGTCAAAACATATTCATGATTTAAACATTTGACTTTTTTCCCTAGAAGATAACCACAAAATATTTGTCTGTCTGTTTGTTTGTTGTTTTTATATGAGGATTTTACAGGACATTTTCCTTCATTAAATACATTCATTCCCTCATCATCTACTATAGTGTAACAACTATGGTCTTAGGATCATAGTTCGTCTTCAGTTCCAAAGCAACCCTATGTTCCTTGGGCATCTTTTTCTTTTAAAAATCTCTTCCATGCTCACAATTTCCCAGTAATGGATGTGCTGAATGTGTGACCAATACAGTTTATGGGAATCACGTTAGAATTACATGAGATAGAAATATATTTTTATTTTAAAAAATTACAGAAATCTGAAATAACTATGAACACTTACCAAAAATAAAAACATCAAAATTACCCCAGCCCAGAAAAACAGCCAAAAAATGCATATAAAAATGCATAGTAGACAATTGAGAATAGAGAAAGAAAAGATATACAATTTGCTGAGGAGTATCAGTTCCACTAGCCCCACAGGAGTAGCAGACATACTCAGACATACTCACACAGACCTACTCTAAGTCTATAGTACCCTTTTATCTCAGTGCGAAAATAACGAACATGTAAAATATACTATTTTATTATAGTTGGTGCATTTGAGTATAAGTCGCAAATCTAGACAAATTATTATTAATTATTAACAGTGTAAATTATACTCCAGAAAATGCAGCAAGTCACAACTTGGTTAATAATTTCATCTAAGATACAATTTTCACTTTGAATTCAGTCTTTGCATCAGTGACTAGTTGTCTGATCTACTGAGTCAGGACACACGGGTCTATAAAGTGAAAGTTGTCTCATCAAAGACTGCGACTGCGGACATTAAGTCAGGAAATCAATCAAACTGATTACAACTACGTCACAAGTGTCATTTTCTTCCTCACCTCCAAAGGACCACCCTCTCAACTCTCCACATCACAAACAAAAAGGCTGGCAAAAATATCAATTATACATGCATGAAACAAACAAGGGTATTTAGTCGACATCAGAGTGGCCTCGTAGAACAACACTAAATAGAGTGGATTTGCATGAGAAAAGAAGAACAAAACTCCAAGTTCAATAGCTGAAGAGCAACTGGATGGCACTGAAACTGGAGGAAATTGCTGGATTGTGCTGTGTTAGAGAAGGGCCTGTTTGTAAAATCCCACACAGAACACTGTATCTATTGATGGGGCTTTGACGAAATGGCACACTGCAGCTGTCAAAACATGACATTATGACAATGTCAGTGTTGAACTTTGATAATGTAAGACAAGATGAGAACAGAGCGAGAGACCAATCTGGATGTGATAAGGACGAGGATGCTGATCAAGAAAGACTGCTCTAGGAACCAGTCTTGATTCTATGATTTTTAGAGCAACCACAGACTTGACACCTGCTGAGTGCAGCTTCATAACATCATTTAGTGCTAAGCCAAGAATTTCCCCAAAATATTAAAACAAAAAATTCAAATTAATATTATAATATTACCTTTTATTTGTTGGTGCTTGTTCTGATGAACCAGTGTCAAATGACTTATTGTAGCACAGACATGGCCAAAAACCTTGACTAGTTAGACACACAAAAAACTGACAGCAGGGCTAAGTCATGAGGAGACAAACGGATGATGAATGCCATGTGAAAGCAACACGTGAAGGTTAAAACACTAAAATGCTTTTTACCTTTTTATTGCTATCTGTAACCACTAAGAACAAGTCCAAATGTAAGATGCACTGTCCAAAAATCACTGGGATTTTCTCTAGAGAAACAATATTGATTATCCAAACAATAAAGTAGTTCTTGGGCAACTCTTCAGTAATAAATTAAAATAATCCCAATGTTCAAGGAACACCAGCAATAATGAGGAATATTAATTAGTGGTCAACTAAAATATGCGGCAACCCACCCTCACCTCGTCACTCATTCTCTTCATACAAACACAGCAAGAGGTGAACGACCCTATGTACATACACACCACACAAAATATTCCAGGAACACACAGACATATAAAGAAAGCACAAACTATTAATATTATTTGGACAATTTATTGGGCCAGATCAAAAAACAAACAACTGAGCCCCAAGGCAAAGTTTGCCAAAGCATGCTCTAGTCTAGACCAGGGGTGCCCACAGTTTTTTGTCTTCTGAGCTACTTTTCAAATGACCAGGCTGAAGTGATCTACCTAGATTGAAAACTCTAAATACATTTACCAATATAAACTGGATATTTTATACTCTGCATTAACATATAACATGTATTATACCGGCTGATTCAACACCTATATGATTCTCACTTTAGCCCAGTGATTTGTATATTGAAATCTAATCGTATCTCTAGTTTTAATAACTATTATTTCTTATGTTATTGCTCAGGATCTACCAAGTGGATCCCGACCTACCTATTGGGCACTACCCTGCTCTGCTGAAACTGTTCCTTAGAGGGCCACTGTGGCTTCAGGCTTTTGATTCCAACCTATTAGGCCACACCCACTGACCAATCAGCTGCCCGGAGACTCAGATCAGTTCATTAAGGAGCCAATTCAGGTGTGCTGCTGGTTGGATGAAACAAAAACCTGCAGCCACACCCGTCCTCTGTGGATCCGGTTTGACAATAATAGCCATGTTAATATAGCAGCTACGGTATACTAGAAAAATTGAAGGGGTGTATTGGTTTCTTTTGAATTTTCAATCAACCACCTGTTCACAACGCATCACTAAGATGTTACAGTTACTCACTGTGAACCACCTTCACATCTGCTTCTCTCTTCCAGGTTCTTCTTGTTTTGAAGCTCCAGGTCCAACATCTGTGGTTAATATTCAGCCGCCGTCTCTCAGAAGCACAAGTCAAACACTCACAACTTCATCTAGGAACTTTTTCCGATGTCGTGTTACTGTACAATTGAAGTGTGTTCGATGTTCATTCCACTATCAAACCCCATCCTTAATCCTCATTCAAATGAACCAATACGTACAAGAATGAAATGCTGACGCATTGCAAGTCGACCGGGGCTCTGAGATCTGCACAGTCAGGTCAATCAGTGGAGCCCAGAGAACAACGCTGACACGGCGATGCAAAATATAACCTTTAACTTTAGTTTATTGTAATTTTTGATTCCATTAACACTATTTAAAGATTGTGTGCAGCATATGACATTAATTCCATATTAATTAAAATCTCATTCCACATCAGTTTAACTCACTATGTCGACTCACCTCCGTTTGAACACGCCTTCAAATAAATAAAATATTGGGAGGGTTTGTCCGTGAATGCAGCACGTGCTGTCAATGTTTATCTGCAGGGATTTGTGGGTAGCGGTTTTCATGGAAACCCGTGTAAACACCTCTCGACCCGCAGCCTGCTTCTCCTCCTCCCCCTTCTTGTCTTTCTCCTCCTGGTTCTCCATACACCAAGCCCCAGCCGCGTTAAGGCGGGCTAACCTAGCGACCATGGCTGCTGACAACTACTATGACAAGGTTGCCGCAATTCAGCAAAGCCTTCACGCAAGGTACGTATCCGATTAGTGATTTTGAAGAACCGCGAACAGGGCCCTGGTGGGAACTGCGGTCTCTCGTTGCTCTCACTGCCGTAAAAGAGCCTCAGTTCTGGGGCATCACTGAGAAGATACGGGCGCTTAGCACCTAAGCTAATGGCCGCGAGGCTGTGCTACTGTATTACCCGCCGATTGGAGCGGTACTGTTCCTACAGTATGTTAGTCTCGAGAAAGTCAAGGAGTCAAGGATAATATATTATGACGACGTTGTGTGTGTGCGTGTGTGTGTTCAGGGAGAAACAAAGGCTGGAACTGGAGAGAGAGCTGTTTGCCCACTACCGTTCGGACAAAACAATGTAAGTCGAATAATTTCAGTACTTTAATTATTGAAGTTATGGGACTTCGCAGGAAATGTGTTATGTCATTTTATGGAATTTTACCAGTGTTTATACTGACTTTAGGTGACACTATCATTGCTCGACTTCAGTCGATTGATCAGAGGAGTAAAACCATAAGTTTTATTTTAATTAATTGCATTCATTTAAAAAAAAAAATAATAATAATTAGACGTAACTCTCTGCAATAGAACCTGACGCTGACATTTATATATCAATATTGTATTTACCACTAACTAAACAGTAGAAAAACTATTGCTATTATTTAATTATTCATTAGAACTATACTTTTTGAAAAGTAAAGTCATATATATATATGTTATAAAATACATAACTTTATTAATTCATTGCTATTGGCATTAAGTCAGAAGAAAACAATGAGGTGATGAAAAACATATGTATTTTTTTAGGACTAGAGATTGAAGACATAATGACAGGTCAACAAATAAAATTAAATTGACCACTCAGTTTATTAAAGTACAATGTGAGTGTTGCTAAGTAGCAGCTGAAGCTTAAGTTAGTTGATTTTTGTGACGTTTTTATATAATAGGCTTGGATTTAGAAATATTTATTTGAAACTGGTCTAGAAAATAGAATCTGATTTATCAAAAATATAACACACGATTTAAAAATCTGCATTTAGGCTCCTTTTATAAGGATTCCTTGACCTGTTGAAAAAAACCCTGAATCCCAGGTTTAAAGCAAAAAGAAACAGTTCTGTCTACTAAAATGTTGGATTCTTAGACTTTGAATTTGTTATTGCATTTGATATAATTAATTCAATATTGCCATGGAAAGTAATAACAGTGTTTAGTGTCAAATTGCAAATAGACACTTAAACTGAAGCGAATGATTTACATAAGAGGTGAAAAAAAAATCTGATATAACCAAGTGCACCTTTGCAGAGCAGTTTTTCATGAATTTTAAAATCCATTGTTGTAAATGTTAACATTTCAGGTCACAACACCAAAGCCTGTGTGGATTTGAAAGCAGCAGTTTAGATTGAAATTTAAAAATATATAGTGCTTAACCTTTTCCTGTGAGGAGTCAAGCCCATTTTTTTTTACTAAGCTCTTAGACAATGTTCCTTTTGAGTAATATTTCCATGCTACCTTCAGCCTGCAGATAAAGTCTTCCAAACTACGCAGTTATCTCAAGGAAATCTCTAACAGGGAAGCAAGAGCAAAAATGAGAAACCTTGAGCTTCTTAGAGATGTGGAGTACATGGGGAATCGCATGAGAGAATATCATCTTGACCATGGCAACCTGCAACAGCAAAAGGTATCGACATTTAATTTGTTCACTGAAGTACGGTGGGTTTTTCTTTCCTAGTATAGTTTTCCTTTTCTGATAATCACAACAGGACAATACACACAAACTAGTAATTCTGTTTGGTTACTGGTTGTTTTTTTTTGTTGTTGTTAGTGAAATATGTCAATATTTGGTCCTGGTCCTAAAGAATGGAACTCTTTTCAGTTTAAATAAATTTTAAATGTCTTTTGTTGTTGCATATATTGACAGTTAGCCAGGTTCATAAGACCAGAGCAGTTTGACATTGAATCAGAGGAAATCCATAGTGATGTTCACTGTTTCTGTAAAGAAATGTGATTTTTTTTTTTTACCTATTCTGTTATTGAATAGAATAATGTTAATAGATGTTCACAGACAATTTCAATTGTGATTTGGGCACAATTTACCTGGAGCTAATTTTTTAAGGAGAAAAAAAAAGTAATCATATCATGAATATAGTTTATTGAACATATTTTGCTTCCTTAGTGTTCCTTGTCATTAACATAAAATAAAAACATAAAATAAAAACATAAAATAAAACAACAAAGTAAATTAAATACAGGAAAAAACGATGGGTCTGTTGGATTTATGCAACAGCACACCCTGAACTTAAATGTCTAATAAATCAAACTGATCATCATCCAGTCGATTCAATTCCCAGACTGGGGTTTTTGTTGTTCTCCCAAATCAAGAGGTTTTTTTTTTCCTCTAACCACATTATACATGTAATCATCACATCACAGTACTTCAACCATCACAGTATTTTAACCACCCAGAACAAGAGTGTCCACACTTTGTCTTGGAAGCTACTTTTGAAATGACCAGGGTAAAACGATCTACCTGGATTATTACATTTTTGTGTATCATTTAAAACACTTTATATTAACTGTAAAAACACAATACTATTTATTTAGCCACAATACTGCAACACTCCTATGATTTTTGATTTAGCATTCGCTTTCAGATCTACTGGTACATAGATTGTGATCTATCAGTAGATCTCAACGGGAGTTATTGGGCACCCCTGATGTAGAAGCGCTGTCCCCAACCCTTTTATACTGGTCGGTTGACATCAGCAGTTACTTTGGACCTAAAATGTCACACCACATTATAGAAAGATCATTTCCATTTTCAAATTAAAGCATCTTTTAGATTTTATCATTTTATCATCATCAAAAGTGTCAGAGTTTGAAAGACCTGTTGTTTTGTAATGTTGACAGATTATCTTAAAATAAAAAAGTTATATAACTAGGTTTTTCTAAATAAGTAAGTAAATACAATTGCATGTCCACTGTGGCCCACTGTAGCTTGGTGACAAATGATGTAAAAACTTGCATCTGTCCCCAGACCTGGAGTTGGTGACCCCAAGTCTAGAGCTTGTACTAATAATGATTTACCTGCAGAAATCCCAACTGTTTTCCTAGTTTGGTGGTCATGGTTTATCATGGTATAATTGCTTATGCAACTTACGCAACATTCCATTTCTGCCTTTTGCCACAGGCTCTGTGTTTGAAGAGAATTTTGGAGGAGAGAAAGACAATGGAAATGCAGGTAGAAGTAGAAAAGGTGAGATGAACACTTTCAACAAACCAGCAGCACAGCTATGAAAGAGTTAAGACATTCTGAAAATAACTCCTTAACGGCCTTAAACATGTGTGTTTGCCCATGGTTTTAAAGAGATGAATGGCGCCACTTGTTTACATGTTTTATGCAAATGTCAGTTATGTTGGAGCGGTATTTGCCAGCTTCGAGTAACAAAGTAAAGGAAATATGTTGATGCCCTGGTAAGTCTGTAGAGGGGGCTACATTTATATTGTGTATCTTTAATGGCACAGGTGTCTAATCCCTGCCTGTGTATCTGTAGCAGTGCTGTAGTTCAAGCCCATGGCTGCTTTTTCCCTTCACTTAAAGCTTTTTTTTTTTCCAGATGAAATGCCTAAGACAGCTCATAATAACTTGGAGCATGCTGTCTAGAGCAGTCACTTGTAACTGTGTGCAAACCCCCCCTTCCTTGGTCCCTCCCTTTCTGTCTCCCTCACTCCTTCTCTTCCCGCTGCTCCCCTCAGCCTGACAATATTGTAATGAGTAAAATTGTACCGTCACTCTATTATGCATACACGCCATTGGCTTGCAGTGTGCATGTCCCTCAGGCTGCAGCATTCATTAAGGGAAGCTTACCGGGCTGAAAGCTGGGGACAGATGATAACGGGATATGATTTTCATATTTAATACATTCCTTGGAAGAGCACACGCATGCCGCAGATTGATAGAAGAATCAATTGCTACTTTAGTGAAACACTTTCTACTTTGCCCTGGAGCTACCGATGGAATCACTCAGCCAAGAAATTAACTTTTCCTCTTTTTTTTTTACCTACTTTGTGGATCTGTTGGGCAGACTGCATAGTTTATAGTGAATGTTATTAAGCAGCTAACTGTTTGGTATTTAAGACGCTTATCAGAAAAGAAACAGAAGCCGTGCATTTTGTTATTATGTTCGGAGGAAGGCTTTTTGTGCCCTCCTCTGCCGCCCTCTGTGACATTGCAGACATGAATCAAAACTTGTGTAAAGGATTTCTAATAAGATTAAAAATAAATCACTGATGCTGAGACATTCTTCTGAAAAGGGATGTTAAAAGAATGCTGACCTTGGCCCATATAAAATACACTTATTCAGAATTGTAAAGTGCATAGTTAATGCACTTGACTTGAATTTTTATCAAATAGACTTGTTTAACCAAAGCAAAAAAAAAAAATGCAATTAAAAATAAAAATTAAATGTCTCACATGCTATAATGAAAGTATTTTTGCAAGGAAGGCTATATTTAATTTTTTTTTCTACTTTTCCAGATCAACTTGAAAAAGCACGAGGTAGTGAGTGAAGACTCACTACCTCACGAACTAAAACATTTGATACCATCAACACGGGTTAATGTGTTGGAGAACCAGACCACCAGAGCATTGGACACTGGAGCTGGTCCAACAAGCGTACTCTCACACTCGGCACTGCCACGCTCTCCTAGTTCTAGCATGAACTCTGGTGAACAGCCACCAAGTGGCCATTTAAAGGACTCCACAGTTTGTGCGAAGGACACCATCGGCAACAGAGCGCATTTTACTGGGGACATTTCAAATTCTCCTCCTGACGGTAGTGATTTGAGTGACGAGGATAAAAGAACGATGGTGCAGTCCTCTCTAAAGACATTTGATGGTGGAGATGAGAAGAAACCTCAACCTTTCATGACCTCGACTGGTCCCAAGCCTTTGTCTACCTGCGACAAAAACCTGACAGCAGCAACAAAGTCAGACACAGATGACGATATTGCTCAAGATCAGGCTGTAAATGAAGCTACGCAGAGACTTAGCAATCATTTAACATCTGACAACGTTCAAGAGAGGGAAGCTCAAAATAAACCAGGTGGGTGCACTGATATTTAGGCAGAAATAACGTTGTTTTTAATAAGAGGTCAAACACAAAAACGTATTATTTAAGTGGTTTTAAAGACTATTAGGCAACATTCTCAAACATAGCTAGCTTTATTTTGGAAAACTTCCTTCTTGTTATATAGAAAATCCAAAATTGACAAACTCACAATGTTGACCCATGGAGACTCATTGAGCAAACATGTGGGCATAGCTCCTTCAATTGGCTGCCTCTTGGTGGTGCCAAGCATGTCAGTCAAATTTGGGATTACCTGTACTTTCTTCTAAGAAAAAAAAAATTACCTATGATATTTTTTATGAACATTCTTATACGTTTTATTTATAACTTTTTGGAGAGTTTGTCTTGGAGGGGGACGCAGCTCCTCTCTCTAAATTACGGATACTTTTGTCATTGTGACACAGCCAAATGCAACTGCTGCTTTTAAGGCTCCACCCAAGAACAGCCGTGCAGTGAACTTGGCAGTTGGGGGATTTCAACCTGAATCCACAAGGACCCAAGGTTGCACCCTTAACCATCAAGCCACCACTACACTTATGACTTGATCTAGGCCATGTTGAACATGTTAGAACTAAGTAGACAGGTCAGGTAGAAGCAACAACAGCAAAACTAACCAGAAGGCAGCAACAACAACAGAAAGAAAAAAAGACAGACAAAAGAAAACAAAGGACTCATCTTACCGTTAAAGGGACTGACCTGGCAGGATTGGGACAACATGGTGTGAGAGGTGGTAATGTAACCTAGGCAACAGGTGTGACCAGTGAAAGTTAACGTGACAAACAGGCCTGGGCACAGGTGATTGTGATTGATCCAATGACCCAGAGTGATTGACAGAAAGGCTCCTACACAGACAACCCTCACTCTGTACAGTGCAACACAGAACTTTGCAGCCAAGGGAACAAACATGATAATGTTATTTTGTCTTTTAACATGTCTTAAAAAACAATTTACAGAAAACCACAGCAGGTGACTTACTATTATAGAGGCAAACATACAAATATACATTTCATGTTCATGTTATAGACTCCTCTTAATGCACATCTTTACATGAACACAAAGGTGAAAACATGGTTATTTATAAATAGTTAATTAAATATAAATTAAATTAGATTTTAATGTTATGATGGTATTGTTCCAACAAAGTTCTAATTAAATTAAATTGTATGTGGCCAGTCAACACCTATCAGGGGTGATGGAATCAACACAATAATCTCATTCATTAGATAAGTCAGGTTACTGGGATTACTGGTTCTGTAGTGTAGTGGTTAGCACACTTGGCTCGTGTGAGGTGCACAGAGTCCTAGGTTCAATTCCCAGTGGAACAATATATCACTGGCAGTTTACAACTGACACATCAGACAGATGGTTTCATAATCAATATATTTGAGGACAACGACGGAACTGAAGTATAAAAAAAACATGTTTGGGTATTCTATTAATAGGATCAGTCACACATAAAACAGAAGAAACAGTTTTTTTGTGGTATTTAGGAACTGTGATCATTAATCACAATTAATCATCGCTAACTGTGTTATGCATTTTATTAATCCCAGGCTGGGAAATTACAGACAAGTTGTTTCCCCTCAGTTTTGAACCATTTACGTTTCTAGTGAACATGATACACCATGGAAATACTCATTAACCACGATTAAGTCTAATTCCGTAAAATAAACAAAAAATTCACACTGCCTGTTGACCCTGTTATTTAGACACAAAATGGTTACACAGGATTCACATAATAAAATATAGTCACCTTTTAAGTTCCCTGTGAAAATTTGTATGTATACTTTGCTCTGTGTTTACACTCAGGAAGCTGCAAAGCTGCAAGTGCAGAATGTTCTGAGGTGGAGTTGTCGGAGAGCACAGCAAGTGATCTGTCGCTTTCGCTAACACAATCGGAGGCGGAGGAGGAGCTACCTGACGGAGATGAGTCCGACGGAGGCGTTACTGCAGTTGGAAGCCCAGATCAGATCTCTGATGCATCCAGGGAATCCTTGCCTAAGATGGCTGTACAAAGGTAAGACAAGTTAGAAGAGAAGTTACAAGACAATAGAATGTGGTAAATGCTCACATCAAACCAAGGAAATCTGGGTGAAGCAGGGCTTAACTATAGGAGCTGGTGAGGACACATTCATGGCAAAGAGGATTGTGGGAGTCACGGTCCATAACACTATGCTTTCTGTAGCTCAGCGGCAACCGGGATGTCGGCAGTGATGCATCCCGTGGAAAGAGCTCAGGAGCTGTCACCAACAATATTGCCATAATCCAAGATAATGGTGTAACAGAGCAATTTTCAGCTTGAGAGACCTTTAGGAAGTCCCCCAGTGGAGGAGGAAATTTGTGACACCATAGAGTGTTTTGGAGGGTGGGCATGTGGACAGCACTTACTGCCGCAAATCCTTAGCCTGATGATGGCCTCCTAGTTGAAGGATCATTTTGGATTGGGTTGGAAACAGAGAAAATCCAAAATGAATGTTTGCTCCCAGAGCTGCCACAGGTCTCTTATTTATTGCATTTTGGAACGAACATTTTTAATATTTACTCACATAAATTAGTAACAGATGAGAACAAAATATTAAATTTTATCACTCGGGTAATTTATTGCATCCTTTGATCCCTGTGTCAGAAATTTGTCCCAATTTAAGAGCCAACCTAAACATCAACGTCAACATTGTCGTGCATTATATGTCATCAGCATAAAGAATGTCCTGGTCATTGTTATGTCACCATGGTCTGACAGTGATGACGATTCCTTATACTGGGGACTAAGGTTAGAAGAATATATTGACACACGCGAAATATTGCAATATTTCGCTTCACAATACCGTATCGATGATCTTCAGCAGGTGTTCCAAACCTGTTTCCTAGGCCATTTAGTCCAAGGTCACAATTGAACACAAAAGATTCACTTCAGTTTTACAAATTGACAATATTCAAGAAGAATCCACTCATGAAGATGTCCAAACCCTTTCATAAGCCTTTACTGTTTCAGGGATAATCGAGCAATGTTTTGAACAACTGGTCATTCAGACTCTGATACTAACAGAATAAATTCTTAGAGATTTTTTTTGACAATTTAATGATTTCTAACGATGGCGGCCTATTACCAGCCCACAGTAATGGCTGGTATAGGCCATACCGTGCTTTTGTGCTACCGTTCTACATCACTATGAATATCACCATGAATATTTGACTGGTAATAAGTAATAATTTTTTTTTTCTATTTATTTATTTAAGCTTTTTTTAGTATTGTTGTACCTTTAATATTGAAATATACCCTATTGTTTCCCCTCTACCGTGATACACATCATATTACCACACACTAGACGACACTAACTCTACCAGGGACACATCTTAAAATTCAAGAATTATATTTTTTCTTGCGTGTCGGTAACTTTATTTCCTATTCTTTTGTGTGTAAAATCCGTGGTCAGCAAGCTGAGATTCCACCTACACCAGTTACTGAACACTTTTTGTTGTGGAAAAAAAAAAATCACCCCTATGTGTTATACTGTATTCTGCAGAGAAATTTTGCTGCGGAGAGGCTGACCCTCTTCCACCTAGCTAACAATATACTCCTGATGATGTTGACACACAGACAACAGCGGCATCTAAAGTGAGGTGGCGGACCTTGACATGAAAGCTGGCAACAATACAATAAAAGGGGGAGGTTTTTAGAAAAACACAACTAATTCACTTTCTTCCTCTCACAAATAAAGTGGAAAAGGAAAAGATGACTATTTCAAGGCCTGCACTGACGATATGGGAGTGGTGGAAAAAAAGACAGCTTTTGCCTATGCTACTTCAGCCACGCTGAAGAGGACTTAGCACAGACGAATGGCACACTACAGAATGTCATGGATATAATTCAAGCTGCTAGCTTAATCAGAATGTTACTAGGAAACAACCTGCAAAGGAGAGGGAGCGATTGTTGGCTAACCCCTGACCCAGAAACCCATTAAAGATTGTCATAAATTCTTTTTTGGCCGCTTTTATACAGCGGGGCTCAGGATCTAACGGCCCAGCCTTTATGGTCCGATTCAATGAGGGCCACCCAGAGTTTAATGCCTATGGGAGGGATGGATACCAAATATCCACACGCATTAAACATTCATTTCCAGTTGTGCACACTACACTAGTTTTAAGTCAGTCACCAGAAAATGCATTGTCTTATCTTATTAAAAAAAAGCATATTTGCTGTGGAAAACTGAAAAGCAAAATTAAAATTTACAGTTTATAAATATAATAAATTAATTCAAAATATTAAAAAAAAATGTATAAAAAATATGTATTTAAATAAAAAACATTACTGGACCTTACTGGTTTGTCCCAGCACAGAATAGAAATCATTTTTTCAGATTAAAATTATTAAACTGTTTATTGTACTAAAACACATATGCTTCTGCTGCTGTAATAAATAAATCTGCTCATCCATTGACAGGTCAGTGTCTGCCACCCGAAGCACACTGCACCCATGAGCAGTAGCAACCTCAATGGCAATGTGGCAGCTGGTGGGTTTGAACCCAAAGCCTTCTGCACCCAAGTCCACTTACTTAACCACTAAGCCACAAGTGCCCCCAAAAAATGCAGAAAAAATCCAGAAAAAATCCATTCCTTTCATGTACTAATAAGCACCTAGTAGTTGCTTATATTTATATTATTTAAAATGTTTTTTCCAAAGTAATTTTTTGTTAAATAAGTTATGAAATTATTTAACAAAAAAAATCTATTAAAATGAAAAAAAGTTTAAATTAAAGTATTTCTTTTAGATCTATCAAACCTTCATAAACATTCAGTTGTCAAAAATTACTCTAAGTAATTTAAATCAAAGATAAATTAATTCTGAAAATGTCAGTCATTTGACTGATCTAGAAATTACTAATTTACACTAATTTGTTAATTTCGCAGACTGGGATGAATATAGTAGCTGTACTTTTTTATTTTCTTGCTGTATACAGTATATGTGGGACTACTCTATATACTGTGTTTTTCTTGTTCAGTCCACATACATACACTATTAGATCTGACTTCTTGTGACCACAGGGAAAA
This sequence comes from Paraplagusia blochii, assembly GCA_016785265.1. NCBI lineage: Eukaryota > Metazoa > Chordata > Actinopteri > Pleuronectiformes > Cynoglossidae > Paraplagusia > Paraplagusia blochii. Next base: position 160,048 of record JAFBJS010004590.1, read on the forward strand.
CGGTTATAGTCTACACATGGTCTTGTAATGGTCTGGCACGCTGTCCATGTGAGGGGTCATCAGGACTGACCTCCCCCCGATGGCCCCTCACTACCACCACCCTGAGAAAAGAAATAAGCATTAAAGATTGATAAAATAATCAAAACTTTCTGTATCTGCATTTATCTATGTTTAATTTTAACAGAGCAGAGCTGCCTTATCTACTGTTGTTAACCACTATTTTGCTAAATTCTAGTTCTGAAAGAGCAGCTTCATGTTCCTCCCTTCACCACATTTATCAGTGAGGAATCGTTGAATTCATTCTCAGAGGACAGAGGACATTTTAAAACCCAGATTCCTTTAGCAGTCCTTGAGTGCGTCAAGAAAATTGCCTGGAAAAATGTTTTACACATTTCAGGAAAAAAGCAGGGCTATCGATCACATGACCTATGTTTTATTTTTGTTTGGCACATAATGGTTTTTTTCTTCTTTCAGCCTCTCTGAGGAAGCGCTGTTTTATCTGCTAGACAGTGTCGAAGGACGATTCCAGGGTGAGCGGTCCGTTCTGTATGGCAACTCTGCAATTGATGGCAGACAACTCAATAGACTCATCGGGTAAATCCTGACTGTCATTCTTCAGACTTTAAAATCTTATCTGTCCCTGTCAGAATTTAAATGGCACGGTATTAATTTAATGACCGTGGAGCAGTTTGTACAGATGAAAAAAACATATTATCCTTCTGTTGAGAGCTCTCACTTTAGATCAAGTGTCATCGCCACCATGCACATGTCTTTATTTGTACGCGGGGGTGTGGAGCGGGGATTTAGACGCGTAATTTTTTTTTTTTTTTTTTTTACAAAAACACATTTTTGGATTTTTGTTGCGAAATGATGAAAATGTGGATGGGATTTCATTTTATCTATTACATAGTTTCATAGTCTCATTTCAAACCAGCCTTTTGTCTTGCATGGTTTAATTAATCTACCATAATTAGAGTTCTTGTTGTAATATGCATATAATGAGCTCCTGTTGTAAAACAACAACATTTTTTTTTTATCCATACAAATTGTAAAATCATAAACAGTCACAAAGCTGTTAGATATCGAGATATCAACTGTCCTGTAACGCTAACCCTTGATGTACTGATTGACTTTGCTGTGTGTCTATCTGTGTGGACAGCCTTTGTAACGATGGCGAGGACTTGAATGGGGAGGACCTGGAAGCCTGTGGAGCCGTCGTCCTTCATGGGCTGCAGAGGTTGTCATGGAGCACAGCGAAGGGTTGCCTCCTACCTCAGGCTGTGGTGTGTTCTCACCAGTCCAGCCAGGATCCTGAGGATATAAGGTAAGGCTGCTGGTTTTTACCTACAATCATATTTTATTTCCTATGCTGCAATGGATAATTTAATATATATAAATATATATATATAAAAATATAAATATAAATATATATATGACTATATATAGTCATGTCATGTAAAAACAGAAAGTATTTTCTAAATAAAATTATGTCAAAAATACTCACATTATCACATGATTTTTCTCCTATTTACAAAAGAATAATACAATAATATAAAACAGTAACACAGAGAAAATTTTATATTTTTTGAAATAATTCTACTTTCTTTCCCTGTGATATATTCCCAATATGACAATATGTATTGAATTTTTCTAAGCAATATAATTGAGATAAAACCATTATATCAAAGACACAGTTCCAACAGTTCCTTCTTAACATCAGGTTACTAACATGAGAATGGTGGGATTTGGACTAACCTGTGAAGAAATAATAAAAAAATAAAATGAACCAATACTAGAAATAGTTGACTGGGAATTAGGAATAATAAAAAAATCAATAAAATGTAAAAAGCGCAAAATGTCATTGTATAATTATTTTTTACACCCCTAACAGCACTAGACTTGTTGTTTTGTCATCCGGACTTCCAGTGTTGCCATCTTTTGCCAGGTGGTTTTGAACAGACTCCAGTCTGACTCAGTGTGACAAACCTCTTCAGCAGAAGTGCTGATATTTCCTGCCTTGCAGCTTTGTAGCCCTTTTAAAATCCCAGTTGTCGACTGAACCATTTATAACTGTCTTAGCAGTTTAAATGAATGCAGTTCAACAGAAAAATATCTTTTTCAGCCGATAATTGTGTCCAAAAGGTGGATTTTACACAGGACACAAAAAGAGATGCTGCGAGCCAGAGGTTAATAGGCCTTTCTCTCCTTTTTATAAAGGGAGTAAACAATTCACTGCAACCGATTTCTACCTCCAGGCAGAGTTCGATGTCTGTGCTTCTTTTCTTCTGACCAAATACCAATGTAGAAGGTGCACGCGGTTCAAGAGTCACTGGGATATTTCTCACTGCCATTCGATACAGTCTCCCTTGTCCACAAATGTAAAGGTCATCTTTGGTGGCCCCTCATGCAGTAGCACTGCATGGGTGAATGTCATGAGTAAATTAAAATGCCCTATCTGTGACTCCCAGTCCTTTGGATAATGAGTAGTTGTACTCTGAGCCAAATCCATGCCTTGCTTCACTACATTACTGGGTTCAATGAGACCTTTTCCAGCATTATACTCTGAGTCCAAAGAAACGCATCCACGCCTCGGAAAACTGGATAAACTCACCCTTTATCCAGTTTCCCAACAGAGAGCGCCTGTGCAAGTGACTCTTTCAAGCCTTCAGTGATATTCTGTTTATCATGTCATCAAGTGTGTCCAGTAGCCCAAACACTTACTACCATGTTTACAATGAATTGGGCAGATTATTATTTCCCCCTAAAATAAAATAATCTCTGTTCAGGTTCGGCCTTCTCTGTGAGCTATGAGAGAATCTGTGTTTTCTCTTCCTCTAATCCCTCTCTCACCCACCCCTCACTGCAGCACCAGCCTCCCTCCTGACGCCGCTCGGCTGTGGGATCGCTGGTTCAAGCACGCCCTTCTGCTTAAGCAGCATTGTGTCCTCAACACTGAGCGTTTGGTCCAGCTGTTCACGCCGCTGCTACTGGGGCGCCATGCTTCCCACAGCCACCAGGTAGCGTCGTAGGCACACACTCTACACACACTGAGACCGAGTGTGAGGAGATTACTACAGGAGAATTTCTTAGGTTAAAACTCACAGTTTATCATCTGTAGATGATTCTAGACATGGTTTCTACGTTGAAAAACAGAGATTCTATAACTTCTGTTGAGAAAACAGATTTTTACACAACTTTATTCGAGTAAAAAAAACATCATCTCTATATAAATGATCAAAGGGAATGTGACAAAAGAGACAGGATTGATTTAAATGAGTTAACTAAATGAAATAATTCTGCAGATTATGTTGACTGTTAAGCCCAAAATTGAATCAAAAACTCTAGACTCTCCCTGGCTTATGTTATATTATTTACTTGAGAAAATAGATTTTAACTAACTTAACCTTGTATAATTCAACAACAAGAATGCAACAAATATGGACCAAATGTGACTTGACATTTGCAGGGACCAACAATAACTCGCACCCCAACACACCCGGGGACATTTGTGTTATTGATTAATACACTAAATTAATTTGGAGCCATCTCTTCCTTCAGTCTCGCTGGTGCAATGAGAGTGGAAAGGAAGGAGACTGTAGAGCCTCTTGAAAATATGAACTGACAAAAGGAAGAGATGTGCTACTATCTACATCATTGTGTCCAAGTGCACCGGGAAAAGCCTTATTGAAAACTGTCTTTCTCTTTATCTGGCTCTCTCTCCTTATTTTTCTTTTTCCTTCTATTTTACTATTTTCCACTTTGTTTCTTTCTCTCCTCCGACACAACAGTGTCTCGAGCACAAGTGAGAACCCGAAATTTTCATTCATGTCTTGCCGCGCGGCCCAGCTCCTCGCACAAATGGGAGCATGCAGCTCGCATGCACGCACTCAAAGAGGCCCTTTGAATATTCAAGTGCTCACAGTTGCATTCATTGATATTTAAAATGCAGTAGGTCTGAAAGAGCCTCCAGCCCTCAGCACATTTGACTGAATCTAAAATAAAAGGGCAGTTATCGGGGACAAGGATCAAGTCTTTTTTTTAACTAACGGATGAGTTGAGATTGGCAGATGTGACTCTTGGAAAATTAAAGCACAGAGGTTGTCAATCTTTCCTGATAACAAGTTACAATACTCAGAGTTGGTCAGTGTAAAAATCCTCCTGATCATCAGCTCCCTATTAGCGCTCATTAAAAGTTAGAAATGGCCATTGGAGACTGAGAGAGAGGCTTTGATCACAAAGAAGAGATAACGCTCGCTGGGTTTGATATGTAGGAGGGAAAAGGAGTAAAAAGGAAATCGGTGTGTGGCATCTGCCAGCTCCTCATCTCTGAGAACAGCTCTTCTTAATTGTCTTTCCTCGTCTCCCTTGAGATGAAAATGAGCTGGAGAGGGAGGAAGAGAGCAGTTTGTCTCAATCCTTTCAGCCGAGAGGGGAAGATATGTGGAACGTGTTGCACATTAACGCCGGGGTGATTGCATTCTGTAGGCGCTTCTCTAATCTCATGGATGAGAGGAGAGGAAGCGAGGAAAACTGTGTGAGAGGGAGAGCGGGATTGAGAGCAGGAGTGAAGCGAAAATTATCTTTTTTTAGTTAAACGGCTACAAATTCCTCCTGGTGTTATTTCCTCCTGACGTTTGAACACGTCCATGACTTGGTCATTTCTGCAATAAATGACACGACCCTAATTGGCACAAGTTCAATTTAACACTGTTGACTAAATGGGAACAATTAAAATGTGGTTTTAATTTGTGCTGCTTTCAGGCCAAAGAGCTGCTGAGGACACTTCTGTCCCGGTCCAGTGAGGAGAGACCCTCAGCAGAGGACAAGAGCGACTTGTCTTCTTGCTGCGATTTGTTTCCTCTTCACGCTCACAGTGATGTGAAACCTGCCCGGCCAATACAAAGACAACAGACCCCAGGTAAGAAGTCAGTCGTTAGGTCTACAAGCACAGTTGTCTCCTGCTGGAGCAGACGTTCACTGGGCCCTGAAGGACCAATAACTATTTATTGCGCCAGAACTTTAGCACTGTTAGCTTATGCGGTTTTGAACTTGTTCCGCATAATTATCCTCCTCAATTTAGCAAAGGAATTAATACACTTCTGTCTGTGTCTGTCTGTATGTCTGTCTGTCTGTCTGTCTGTCTGACGGTCCGTCCGTCCCTCCGTCCATCCGTCTGTCCTTCCGTCTGTCTGTCCATCCATCTCCCTAACTAGCTGCGTTAGCTGTGTTTGCGACTGATAATGTGAAAGTGTATTTCCGCACAATCAGTCGTTTTTCTTCTGTATATTTCCCTTTTATGCATCTAATTTACAAGATACAGTTGCAATGATAGTTAACAATAGTTACCATGATAGTTAAAATGTGAGCAGCATGCTATAAGCCATTTTGAGCCTTCACATATATATGCTCCCCTTCTTTAGAGTTGATTAGCTAGTGACAAAGGTCAGCAGGTGAACTGCTAAATGCCTTGCTGCAGTGTATGTAGGAATTGTTTGTTTGTTTTGTTACTTCAATATTAATTATGATATGTTTTGGGGAGTTTTAAAACTCTGTAAATTCGGCTGGCTTATGGTTGTGTTACCATAACTGTTAAAAGAGCACACTCTTCAGGTTGTTGAGGTTTCTTTGCTTTGGCTAGTTTCAAAATGTCATTTAGGATCAAAATCGCTAAAACTTGTCCACAACTTTTTTCCCCACATTCTTATAGTAAGAACTTATTCCATTGATTGTAGAAAAATGTCACACGTAAAACCACAAAGCCTATCAGTCTGATTCCAATGACCTGTAGAACTTTCTAAAACAGAATTTGATAAATTATGTGTGAAAGTCAAATAAGAAGAACATATTCAGCCACTTTTGCCGTACTTATTATTTACAGCGGAAAGATTAATTCAACCATAGAACTCTTTATATAAGTCTTTTACCGGCCAGTTTTCATATTCAGTCTCCTATTCAGCGCCAAAGAAAGACACCCACCTTCCCCTCGTTCCCATCTTTATCCCTCGCCTCGCTTCCTCCCTGCCCTGCTTCTCACTATTTTCATCCTTTTTCTGACAGAACTACAAAGTGCTGAAGAGGACAGCCAGGACGAAAGCCCTGTGGAAAGTGTTCCTATTAGAGGTAAAAAGGCATTGCCGGTGCCCCAGCATTCACACTGTCCTTATGCTGTGGTTTGTTTTCACCCCATTGCAGTGAATAATGGGCTCTTTTAAATCCGAGCTGTGGCAGGATGATCAAGGTGAATCCAGGGTCAAATTCCCACCTGAAGAGCAGTACTAGTTCTCTCTAATTATCCCAGACAAAACGCTAGCTGTGTCTTCATCCTTCATCTGTCCGAGGCATTCTGGCAAAATGTATCACTGGCCGACCGTGGAATAATGCGTCAGCTTTAATTGTCAGGAAACCGGGGTGGGCAGCGCAAGAGATCTGTCATTGCTTCTCATTATCTTCTAAACAATGCTACGGCAAAGCTGGACTTGAAAAATGCTAGATGTGAAGGCATTCTGGGAGCTGTCAGTGTGTCCGTCCCTCAGACGAACCTCTGAAATGTAAAGCAATCATATATTACCCTTGACCATCTGATCTCCCGCTGGGTGTTTGTAGTCTGCATCCCTAAGGTGCACAGACAGAGTAAAAGAGTCCTGTTCCAGTCTACACTTAATCAAAAGAGCAAAAAAAAAATGACTAGAGATGGTGCAAAGAAAACAGTTTTGCTTTGCTGAGCCACATCAATAACAGCACCAAATACCATGACCTGAGAGAAACTGAGAGTAATTGCCAGGACAGAATTGTGTGGATTTAATGTTAGATAAAAGCCCAGGAAATACACTAAGTTTAAACATCATATAGTTTCAGGAAATTAATAGATTCATATTTTCACTGAAAAGACAAGTTAAAGACGCGTTTAAACCGATGGGAGGCTCTATGCTTTGATTTTCTTTTCTTTCTTTTTTTTTTTAACAATTTAAAATGACATCATTGAGACAACAGCCCATTTATTATCTACTTCTGCTCTGCTTATTTTTGCCAGTGCAGTCTCTGTGCACCTCTCAAATATGATACCTTCTTTAGTGAGCCAGAAAGTAATTATGAGTGTTTCTAGAAGAGAAAATCAATCACTGGCTTCCTGCTGGGGGATGCTGAGATAATGTGAGATGCTGATTGCCGTCTCGTGGAAACTGTTGCTACATACTGTAGGCTTGAGTCAACACTTAGCTGATTGAGCTCAGTGGGTTTTTTTTTTTTAACCCACTCTATGACGCAGCCAGACCAAAAGTCACAGCTACTGATGCGTGTTGTCTCAACAAACACTGAAACCCCTGAAAGTTGGAAACCTGGCTTTTAAGCAAATATTTGACTGTGTGCGTGTGTATGTGTGTGTCTCCTTGAACAGAAACAAAAGCGTATCAGTTACTTAAACAGTCAGCCATGCAGAAAAGGCTGCAAAGCTCTGAAGAGGAGGGAGAAGGCGAGGAGGAGGAGGAGGAAGGGGAGGAAGGGGAGGAGAGGAGCCTCTCAGGTAAGAGATGTGATCCATTCTGCTAAGCAAGTAGCAAACAATAAAAGCCGAGTCGGCAGCATTTTAGATTCTTGCAGCAAATTAGGTTGAGTATGTTTATGTCCATTAACGGTCACTGTCAAATATCTATCATTAATAACACAAGAATTCAAATATTTAACAAATACTACTACAATTCTCCTCTACTATTGTGTATAGATAGGATGGAGGTCCCTGATCTTAAGTCATGTGGTAAAATGTAGAAAGATGTACGTCAGTTTTACTAATTTACTTTATTCTAAAATAATAATGTGACTAAACTAGTCATATTACCTTTTTCCTTTAAATCAGTCAATGTTTCAGAACAACAGCCCATTCTCATTATGATAGTTAGTTTATACTGAAAACTGTTTGGTGTTACTGGTCCACAGTAATGGCTGATACCAGCTGACTAGTCTTTGAGTTGGGGACCACTGCTATATAAGACCCATCACCTGTCTGTCATGCAATAACTATGAGAATCATAAAAGTATCAGTTTGCCGATATCATTGACCTGATATTAGCATAATTACTTGAACTCGGTAAGGTTGGTATTGTTTTTTACTACGATAATTAAATCCGATAACACAGTGCCTGTGTATTGTCAAATTTGGTGCAGTCACACATAGGGTTCTGAGATGTTAAGTTTTAGGGGCAATCAGCAGTACATATCGGTATTGGTCGATATTGGTATTAGAAAATTAAGTGTTTAGACAAAAGTTTGGCAAAAGTTTATATCAGACCTGTGTAGCCATAACCTGAAGATTCCTCCGTAAGTCCAAACCACTAATGTGCATTACATGTCTCTTTATTCGTCATGAGCAGTGGTCCCCAACCACTGGGCCTGGGACCAGTACCGGTCCGTCTGTGTCAAGCTGCAGAGAAATAACGTTTCCTTTTGGCCCCATCTGACTATTACTTAGACTTGATCCCTACCCATATCAACAAAAGAACTTAACAATCCATTTGGCTAGGATTCCATCATCAATAATGCAACTATATTTGATTAGGAAATATTTTCTCAGTGAAGACAACAACAATAAACTCAAAATGACGCAGAGGCATTGATACAAGATTCTAATATTTGATAGCAGTCTGGTAGCAGAAAGTTATAGGCTGTTTGCACTTGAGAAATCCTTGTTGTGCCCATGCAGTTAATTCGGGTAGGAGGATTTTATAGGTAGGAAAATATTTAGGAACAGAGGAAATTAAATTTTATTAAGGGGTATTTATCTGCCACAACTTAATGACTGGTCCGTGAAAAAAGTATGAGACTTGTGACGCAAAAAAAGGTTGGGGATCACTGATCTAGACAATGGTTAGAACTAAAACAGTGGGATATAATTCAGAGTGACTCTGAGCCGTTGAAGTTGTGTGTTTTTTCTTTAATTTCTGCAGGTTGTGTGTTGTGTTCAACTAAACAGGCTCATGTTTTACATTTCACACATTGCTATGTCTCTGTCGCTTGCGTCCATCACAAGGGAAGTAGAGCTTTCAGTTGATCTGCTCTTCATCTCCGAAACTCTTAAACCCCATCATGAAAAACATAGACTCTTATTGCCTTAGTCTTATACGTTTTTAATATTTAATATTTTAATTTTTAATTGTAATCTCTATGTAATGTATCTTTATACACTATACAATGTCCATTGGTTGCACCTATGAAATAAAATGTATTATTATTATCATTGTCTTATCTAAAATGTACCATGCCTCAAAAGCGGTTGTAAAACACTGGTCTGTAGAACTGTGTGTTGTCCAATAGCCCATAATGACATTTACAAATCAAATGATTTTATCTGTCCCTGTTTGCTCTTTTAAGGAACAAATCGTGGCTATGAAGTGGACCTGGGGAGGGACACACGCTCCTCACATCAAGACCCTTACCCCTGGTAAGAACATTGTTATTATTCACCAGGCCACAGGAAATGGGCCACCAGACACCAAAGTGGTTGATGTACATTTGCATGGGTGCTGTAATAATTCCCCAGTTCATTTCCATAAGATCAATTGGGTGCCGCCCATTAACTCGCTTACAAAGACAAAAGGCCTCCAGAGCCCCCACTCACTCACAGTTTGCGGGGTTGAGGGAGGTTTCTGAAATCAAAAGCAAAACATCCATCACAAAAATAAATTGGAGTCATAATTTCCCCGGCCTTTAGCCTGACTGTCAGAATGCAAACATGTCACCTCAAGAAGAGAATGGAGGACAACAGTTTTGGAAGAAGGGGGCTCAAGTGTTTACAAGGACAAATGTCCGTTGATTCTTCGCCCTTCAAACACATTTAGTCTGTTCAAATCAGAGCCATAAGTGGGCCAGGAAAGGAACCGTTAATGATAAATAGCTCGGAGGAATCTAACACCACCAGGCTTATATTTGAATATCAACACGACTTCATCAAATCTGCAATTGCATGTCGGGTCCTCAGAGCACCTCTTCACTGTGAACCCATTTTGTCTGTAGTAATGGCTAGGTAAACGTTATAAGGAATAATCTTCTCTGATTTCATCTGATTACTGGGCACCATGCTGACACAAAGCCTGAAGTCTGTGTCTCCCCGGGCTAGCAGACAGCCTCTCCCAATCTGCCTATTAGCCCAGGGAAGGGCCTAATGGTCTGGTCTATTTTGGACCTCATAGCCACTGACGTCTGCCGCTGCTCGTCTCAGTGACCACCCTCTTTAATATACATGAGACAATTTTGGGCCCACACTCTTTCAGACGTGTCCGTCTATCTGTCATTACTGGGGACAGGAGGCACACAGCACATGGAATTAAAGGATGAAGTTCAGTAGATGGATGTATGGATAGATATGTAGGTAGGTAGGTGTGTGGGTGGGTGGGTAGTTTTGGTGTGTGGGTGTTAGGGTAGGTAGGTAGGTGGGTTGGCATGTAGGTAAATGGATGAATGGATAGATAGATGAATAAGCATTGGTGGCCTAGTGGTTAAGGAGGCGGACTTTAGTCAGCAAGGCCCCTACAACTTGGGCACTGGCTCAGCAACCCTCTGCTCATTACGGTGATGGGTTAAATACAGATGCATAATTTCCCAAAGGGTTAACAGAGTTCTAAAATTAGATGGGTAGATAGATAGATGGACAGATAGACAGATGGATAGATGGATAGATAGATAGATAGATGGATAGATAGATAAATAGCTGGGTTATTGTGAGCTATTTATGTGCAGAAGGATATGTACTGTCAAGAGCAGCACAGGTGAGGAAACAGTGGGAGAGTTCAGATGTCAACTGCTAAAAAAAAAACCTAAGCGGTGTCATTTGGTAGTACAGAACAGCTCAAAATGAAGGGAAAAAAAGAAAAAAAAACTATGTAAATATTACGCTAAACATGTTGTTTAGTCACATGGTACATTATTTACGTATGTAGATATATATACACAGTGTTAAATCTGAAATTAAAAATACATCTGTGCAGCATATAGTGGCTCTTCTCTCTCTTTTTTCTTACACCGTTGTCCACTCCCCCCGCCCCGTCAGCCCCTTCCCCTTAAAACAAACTTGTTAATTATTTGCTTTATTTTGTCAGTGAGCTGATGAGTGACATCAAAAGGAGGATGGAGCCCAACTCCAAATACAAAAAATGGCTTCTTCTCTGTTGTCTTACACAATAATTATGATTTGCCAGTTAAGCCCAGTCCACAGCAGAGGGATTGTGGCTTAAAGCAGAGGCTTTGGTGCAAAAACTGCATTTATAGCCCTTTGTGAAGCTCCTCATTATGTGTGTGCCCGATTCATTAAGTAATTGGTTTGCAGTTGTTTACATGAGTATTAAGGCCTTCTATTCAGGGCCTTTGAGAGATACATTGTGCAAATGTTGCATGTTATGAATGCAGAATGAGAGGCGGGGGGCCGGTCCTATTGGCTAAACACTGCACTCGGCTGAAAAGCGAGAGAAAAAGCACTGGGTGCTGCTTTGCATAGCAATGACTGGGGCCTTAATAAGCTTTACAGATTAAATACATGCAGTCTATACACGATGCAAAGAGATACTCTTAACACATTTATATGTGCTCATTTCACTATTATGGCTTTGGAGAGAATTGAGGTCTTTCATATTCTGTTTTTGTCCCTCTCTCTCTCTCTCTGTGTCTCTCTCTCTTACACACAAACACACACACAGTGTTTTTACAGTTTGATACTTTGACAGAAATGTTCAGTTTATTATATTGTCATTGCGGTCCAATGACCGATCTGCAATATTTATTAAGGATTTTTCATTAGAAATCTTTTGCTGTCTTTGTGTGTGAAGCAAAATCATTTTATGGCTGAGTGCGGATGAAAGGAATAATGCACCAAGGAGTGAGTCTTAATAAGCAGCTGCACTCCATGTAAAGACCACTTGTTCCTTTTGTATGCCAGTGCATGCCATTGCTTCCTCTCGTGCAAAGAATCATTGTACTCCTTTCTACTGTAGGCATTTCAGACTCCTCCTTTCTTATTTAGCTTTTTTATCTCTCTCTCTCTCCCCTTTTCTCTCTTTCTGTATTTTGTGTTATAAAAAAACAAACACTCGCAAACATGCACAGACACACGCAGGAAGCAAATCATCCTCAGCCGGTGCACTGATTGTTGTGCCTAGTGCCTGCTTGACAAAAACCTTGACTCAACAATTAGCGGTTTACAGCCCCGCGTTAGACAACAGCGTGTGCTCCAGCATTCGACCTCAAATCACTCTTGTGTTAAATCAGAAGCTCTCCCAGGTGATGTTTGTGGATTCCTGGGTGCTCGCTGTGTGGAGGGGGCGGAGAGGTGAGTGAAGCGGGAGCTAAGAGGAGAAAGCAATGGGGGGAAAAGGACAGGGGTGGGGATGTAGAAAAACAGAGTGAGACACGGAAGAACAGAACAGGACAAAGACATGGAAAAATGGACGAGGTTTGTTAGCAAACAAGACAGCTAATGATGCAACAGAATACTTCTTACTACTGTGATAGTTCAGTGGATTCATGTAGAGTTTCTGTCTGTAATAAAGGTTTGTGTTGGTGCTCATCGTATAATTATTGATGATCTTGATTCTACTTTACAAAATTGATTATTTTTCTGAAAGATGGCAAACTGTGTCACGTGAGAAGCAGAGCAATAGGCAGCATTACACGCTCTGACCAGCGGAGGTCACTGTCCTGCCCCGGCTTTAAGGAGTAGATCATCATCTGCAAACATGAGAAGTACAATATTCTAAAATACCCAAATATAGATATAAATATATATGTGTTTGTATTTGGATGTATACATACATAGATGTATGCACATACATATTTTAAGTGTAGCATTACAAAAAATAAAATCTGAAGTATGAGTGTAAACATTCAGAATCTGAAGTAGAACAAGAGAAAAGGGTAAGAATATCACAAGATACACTTAACAGAATAGCCAGAGAAAATACTACGTACATTAAAAAATACATGAATACTACATGTATTTACCCTTCATTCTTTTAGTCTTAAAGTCTACACCAGCCGTGCCCGATATGCAGATGGGGATCTACCAGTAGAACTCTAGAGGAGTGTTGGTGAATCCTGAGCAATAACATAAAAACATAAAAGTGATAAAAACTAGAGATGTAATTCTATTTCAAGATGCTAATCACTGGGCTAAAGTGAGAATCATACAGTATAGGTATTGAGTCAAACAGTATAACAAAAATGTTATATGTTTATGATATCCAGTTTATATAGGTAAATATATTTAGAGTTTTCAATCTATGTAGATCACCTTATCCTGGTCATTTAGAAAAGTAGTTCACAATACAAAAAAGTGTGGACACCCCTGGTCTACACCCAGTGCCTTGTGCTGAAATCTCTGGCCGTCACATCACTTACTCTGAGCTGCAGTACTCACTCAGTGCCAGCAGAGAGCACTCACACGTTAGACAGCACCCACTCGCCAACTACACTCACTCACAGTTGCCTCTCACTGTTTGCCCCCTGTGAGGGCTTTATCCCGCCACCTTACAGCCCCGGTTGGAGCACATCTAAACGAAGCCTAAACAATGTTTGTATGGGGTCGCAGCTAGGATGGGAGTAGGAGTTGATGGGAGTGATGAGGTGAGGGGTCTCCCTTTACCTTTAGACAAGCACCGCTGTGCAAAAGTGCCATTGTGCTATTAGTATTAGTGTGTGGGTGGCAGGAGCTTAAAAAGGCCAAGGTAAATAAAAGCAGTTTTCGCAGCTAGCGGCGTAGTGATCTGGCCAGTGTGAAACGCTGGCTAAGCACTATTTCCTCACAGTCTGTAATACTGCTGAGGCTTCAGTGAATCACAGAGTCTTTGACTCACAGTGTGTTTGATGACAACACTAGACGACGAGGACCTTCTTAACAAACAGTTAGGACAATTAGCAGTAGAGCTAGGATACTACAGTGTTGTTACCTGCGTATTTTTTTGGCAACTTCTGTTATTATTTACCTACAGTATCACACAGAACCTTGGGTCAGTGATGTGTTCAGTTGTTTTAATGCACTAATTAACATTTTCGGTTTATTTGGAATAATTGTTGTAACATTTTATCACTCTATTAACTAATATTTTTCAGGATTTGTTTGTGGTTCATGTTTTCCTGTTGTAAGGATGTTTTGGGGATACGCTTGGCTGAGATCGGGATATTTATTTATGCAGTTGACACAGGAGGCACCACTAAGTAAAGGGTTGCATCTCACATGCTGCCACAGGAGGCGCCATTGGGTATATCTCAAGGCAGGCATGCTTATCACTATGATGTGGAAAAACTGTTATATGTTGAGCCCAACATTTTTTCTTTGATAGATTTTATTCTTTGTTAACATTTCAGTAATAACTCATTGTTAGTTATATCTAACATTGATGCCATTGCCCCAGTGGAACCACACGCACTGGGGCAATTCAGCAGACATTTTTGTCCAAAGAAATTTAAAAAATGTAAGGAATTTAATGACATGTCTTGAACAACAATTCTTTATTAAAACAAAGGAGTTTAGGAGTTTTTAAGTTAACTGTCATTTAGTTTATACAAGGATTAAATGTGCCATGTTAATGTTACGTATCATTTTTAACAAAGAAATAATAACTTCTAAAAACTGCTCAAAATAGAAGCTGCATATTTTACTTCTATCGTTTTATGTCATCATAATATTAGTTTATTGCGTTAACTATTCGTAAGATTAACAATTGGGTACAATTGCACAAGAAAACAAATAATAACAAATATATATAAACAAATCAAACAACCTTTAACCAAACTTTAAACAAAGGAACAAACAAATTCACACAAATACACAGTGTTAATACGTAAACAACAAATGCAAAGTCCAGAGAATGTAAAACAGGGAGAGACAAAAGAAAAGTTCTCGTCACTGTAATTGACATCATCTCACACATTTCCTGTCTCTGCATCTCTCTCAGAGCCCGTGGAATCGTCCGGTCTTATAGGCTCAGATTATTGCCTCAATTAAGGCAAACTCTGCAGGAGATGAACTGGCATAATGTTTGTAGAAAGTGAATATTAGATTGGCAGGGTCACATCCAGACCCGCTCTCTGTGGTAATAGCCCTGTCTTGAAATCAGTTCTGTCCCCCAGTGAAGTGGAACAGCTGAAATACAATTCCTGCTTCGGGGGGGTTGGAGAAAAGAAAGGCCCAATTTACCATCCCTTACAGCTATTATTGTGGCAAAGGAGAGGAAGTAATCGTATCAGATTATGTCAATTTTTTTTTTTTGGAGTTGTGTTTAAATGGCAGCTCTCCTGGCGGTGGTTTAGACTGTGCATCTGTGTGTTCACTTTATATTTTATTCAGCTGAACAACCAGTCGTTTTTCTTCATGTTTATATTCATCACATTCATCTGCTGTTGGAGAACCATCCCAGAATCTGTGATAGTGTCAGGGGAGAGGATCTGGAATATTCATTTGACCGTCATCTATATTCCTAGATTTCTTTTTATTATTATTGATATGTATATAAGCTCAACACATGTATGTAAAGTAAAGCTTTGTTATCATGATACTGGGCAACGATACAATATGTAATGTAATGATATATGCTTGTAGTAAAACTATCATCACAGCAAACACACAATGTTGTTGCATCTGAACATTAATATGTGGAGTGACTAGAGAGGAAAGAAGAGAAATTGAAAAAATGCCAGGATTATTTGAGTGGAAATTCATAATAGAAAATCAATATCACAAATATTAACGTGATTATGTGATTATTAAAGATTTCAGTGTCTTAATGTTTTAAATGTAGAGTTTCTAAATAATCGGCATGTTGACATTATGGAGTTTTATTCCAAGCCAAAATATCTTTTAGACTGGAATAATAAAAAAAAATATTATTATTAGTATTATCTTTATATTTTCATAAAGTCCTTCCAGGCTAAGTTGATTCATTCATTCATCCCATTAGAGGCCATTTATATGATAAAAGATGGAACAGTATATTCTCTTGTTTTAATTATAATTTTATAATATAATTTGATATTTAAAATGGAAATGTAAAATGTTAATCAATATTGGCTTTAAATTATTGATTTATTTCTGTATTTATGTTGTGTTGGTCATTGATCATTACTGCAGTAGAACGTAAATAAAGCAGGACATTTGAATCATTGAATTTGACAGTTTAAAAAAGACGTATAATTGCTTAATGTATGTATGATAAAGCATTGGGCGACACACAGAGACCAGCGCAGACTCTGGGTTTTAACATTTTTTGTTATAGAAATAAACAAGAGTTTTGCGTGCAGGGAATGTTATCGGAGTGTTGCGCCGTGCTTTTGTATTCAAATATGTGTACAGCGGCTGGATAGTATATTGCCTATAGCTCAAAGCAATCTGCTGGCAGTCAGGAAGGGGCGGTGCATCTCTTCTGCCTCATTTTGCCTCAAGTGGCGCACGGCAGCAATATATAGTTTAGAAGATGGCTGTGGGAACACAGCCAGAGTAATTTACTCCTTATCCTCAATGTACAGTCACATGTGCCAAGACTTAGCCGAGGAGATGAGGGTGAAGGAGAGGATGACAATCAGAGAGGTCATGGGTTTGAATTGATGCAGATGGAGGAACACACCCCACCACTGTTTATTCTTCAAGCTCATCTGCTTAAATTTCTACATCTTCTGTTTCTTTTTTTTTTCCTTCTTCTTTCAGCGGAAAGCTTTAGCATTGCCGCTGATGTATATACGAGCCAAACAAATAAGCCATATGGATATGTATGTTAACCTGGGAGATGATGAGGATATATTGTGGGCTTGTGAATGGGCTCTGTGATGATGTAAATTAAAGAGGAGGCCTTTAAAATTGGAGCGGGGGGCCTTATTGCATATGCATTGAAGTAGATCAAAGCCTTTTCAGAGGGCACACATTTACATAGTGATATCGGTGGAGCTATGGGAACCTGGCAACCCTGTCTTTGGGCTGCGGTGGAATAAAGACACCCTTGTGGAAGTTGAATTAGAACAGGAGTCAAGAAAGTTCTCCCTCTGCCCTACTGTCTCTACCAGACCTCACCACTGCTAACTGATTTGACAATTTTCTATCCGATCTAGGGATGCAACAATGTTTCGTAGATTGATTAAAACTTGTTACAAATACAGGACAAGTAACATGGGTTGAGAGCAAATAAAATAATCTCACATACAGGCTTTAGGCGGAGGCTGCATTACTTTAAAAGGTCACTGGTCATACCCTGACAGTACAAACTCCAGTACAGTAGGTGGCAGTGTGTGCTCTATGTTCCACCTTAGTCTAAGGCAGTTTTTTTTAACCTTTTTCAAACCAAGGCGCACATTTTCTTCAGAAAATCTTGAAGCACACCACTAGCCATAACCCAGTGTACACCATTTACAACTGTTGAAACATAACGGAAGAACTTATTTCACTGACACCAACCGTGCCTTATGGGTTACTGTAAAGAAAATAATTTCTAGCACTTCATAGTTTTTATATTTTTGTACTTTTATAAATGTGGCACTCAAGCTCAGGAGCAACATCACTTTCTTGGGCCGCCATGGGAAGAACCCCAAAAGCCTGATCCCTGATCAACTAGTTCGGGTAGAGATGGAGTCTGGGTCTCTGGGACCTAGTAATGAATGGATGTTTTCATATATTGACAGTTAGCCAAGTCAATAGGACCAGACCAGGTTGACTTTGTCCACCATTGATCCAGTCTGAGTCAATGTTTCTGGACAGAAATGGGACTTTTCTCTTATTGAAGAAAACTATTTCAGTCGATGAGGTTCTAAGACCATCTCAGATGTCTGGAGCTTATTTGTTGTGTAAACAAACAAGTACAAATTGTGGAGCAGGATTGGTGGCCTCTGTGGCCTTAGTTCTGCAAGGCTTCAGGTTCGAATCCACCAGCTGCCAGGTTGCCACTGAGGTGCTCTCATCATAGCACTGCCCCGACCCACATAACTTCCAGTGGGGTCACAACCAGCAGAAAGGCTGCCATTAGGGAGCATTGTGATTTGGGTGTCAGTCATGGAGACTGCTGCCCCTGAGAATCAGTAACAGACAAGAGGATGAAGATGAATGGATTTATATTGAGCTGTGAGTTGAGGGCATTATTACTGTACATACTTAATCAGATCATAACAAATGTCTCTTTCGAGAGTGTGTTCTCCACTGGTCTCTGATCATCATTCACTTGAAGGGGTTAATTTCATCTGCAGTTTGAAATTTTTACATCTCTGAAAAATACTGAAAATTCATTGGGTCTTTAATTGATCGTAACACTAAAGCAGCAGGTCTTTTTATATATTTATATAGATATATATATATTTACAAGGTTAATGACTGCCTCTGTGTTTACAGGAGAGAAAAGACCAACGCAAAGGCTCATTCTGCCGTGGCATCCAAAGGTGAGTTTGGACAATGTCATTTCCGAAGCGTTGTAAGACACCAGGTGAGACCAGAGGTTAATTGCCCTGAACCTTAGAGAGGGTTAAGACATTAACAAAAATGAAGTTTTTGTAAATTTGAACTCCACAAGTGCGCTGGTGGTTTGATGAAAAATCTCTGTAAATACAGCTAGGCCTTTTGAAGATGTGTACGTAGAAAAGCTGACCTTGGAGCCAAATTCTCTAAGCTCAGATTTATGTTTTGTTTTTTAAAACCAAGCACTAGCTCACCCTGTTAAATGCCTGAAATACTCATTCCCTAGATTAGCCATCTGAACTGAGACAAAGGCTCAAGGATGTTGGGCTAAATGAATAAAGGCTTATAGATAATATGATGAGGGAGCGTGGCGCCCTGGCGAGTGCCTGTTTATGTGTAGAAACAAAGATTAAATCCTGAAAATTATTAGCTTTAGCAACGGAGACCTTCACAGGCAGTGATGTGCGTTAGCTGGAGTCTCCTTTATCTTCCAATTAAAGCTAAGGTTACATTTTCAACAGTGAGTAAAAAAGGTGATGAAATAAATATGAAAGTCATCGTCACAAAAATTGTATTGTTATTTAATCCTTTTCTAAGGCCTTAGAGCTTCCTTTAGTAGAGCCAGACAGAAATATTGATGTGACACAAAAATTTTAAAAAGTTTTAAATATAAATATATATTATATGAATCTCTTGGTACTAAAGCTGATACCGTATTTTTCTAATACTGCTTAAAAATGTAAACTCTTTAAGAAAAAAACAAAACAAAAAAAGTGCACTTCCTCAGTTCATAAACCTTCAAAGTATAGTTCTTGGTGGGTGGGATGAGGTACTACAAACCCAATGTTCTGACAAAGTGCTTTCAGGCAAACCAGAGGTTAGGCTGAAGACCCAGATTAATGGTCAACTGAATAACTGTGAACTTTGGATTAAATATAAGAAAAAGTTTTTTAGACAAATTAAGAAAAAAAACGCCAATGGGAAAAAGACAGGAGAGTTGTTCTCTTTAGGAGAAACAAGGATGGAGTGAGGTCATTAGAGGGACAACACAGGCAAGAAGACAAAGCGAGAGAAAACAGATTGATGGTTTGGACACGTTCAGAAGAGGGACAGTGGATACATTGGTAGAAGAATTATCCTAGAGATGGAGCTACCAGGTAGGATTCAAAGAGGAGATTGACTTCAACCACCTCCTTGATCTCCCTCACTGCATCCATTTGAGAAGATGCAGACGACAGGGTGGGATAGAAAACCCTTGAATAGGGATAAGGCAAAAAGGGGAAGAGTCAATATGGATGTGGGTGATGATTAAAACTACAACTTTATGGGCAAACTTAATTTTCCAAAGGGAGAAATATATATATATATATATATATATATATATTTTATATATATGTATATATATATATAGTCATCTATTTATCTTTCTAAATATGTGTCAAACTTGAGGCCCGGGGGCCAAAATCGGTTCACCAAGTTATTTTGTACAGCTGTGGCACCTCGTCAAGCTTTTTATATTGTCAATGCAGCAGAGTTTCTTTACCTGATTCACTAAAAACGTTTTTATACCAAAGCTTCTCCTTTCTCTTCTCCTTTCAACTTATCCCATTTTTCAGGAATTGCCGCAGTTAGTCAACAATTTCCATCTCACCCTGTCCTCTGTATCCTCAACTAACTTCAACCACCTCTATGTCCTCCCTCACCGCATCCATAAATCTCCTCTTTGAGAACAGGAGTTCTTTGTCTCCTACCTGGAAACTCCATGTCTATGTTCTTCTCCCACTATAACCACTCATTACTTGTTCTTTGCCTTGGTTTTATACCAAAGCCTTCAAGAAAATATTATTGTTGATGTGACTCCCCATTAAAAATGACTTTAACACCGCTGGATATAACCGAAGGATATAACAGAAAAGAAGAAACATGTCATAATTATAATAGTATTAATAAATATTAAATAAATATATACTGTATATAATTTATGATCCCTTCAGTAACTGATATTGATTTTTGTGATTCTGAAATTCTTCTATTGACAGAAGATGCGGGAAGTATGGCTATTCTTTGCAAAAAAAGAAATATAGTAATTAGTCTACCAATCTAGTAATTTCAAGGTACTATATAAAGGTAGTTCCTGTGTAGCCACCTTTGAAGCTAACCAGATCGCTTAGCTGGCTTATCATTGTGAGAGTTAGCTTCCTCGAAAAAGGTATTTTTGCACAAAATGAACAGATAAAAAAACTGGAAAGAACTGGTTAATGGTCGGAACTATGACAAAAAATCGTATCCGTTCACTGATTGGTCAGTGCGTCGCAGAAGGAATTAAAATGTTAAGAATATTTGGCTAAACATTTTTCCCATCATGACATCAGTAGTTAAATAGTAAAAATTCTAAAACTCAAAGACTAAATATGCACAGAAATTGACATTCATTTTCACTAAAATTTAATTCTCGTTTTTTATATATTTTATGTGTTTATGTAACTTTCTGTTTAGACCTGTGGGAGGAGTCAGATGACAGCAACGCTGAGATCGAAGATGCTTTACGTCCTCAAGCCTTCAACGCAAACAAAGAACACGATGACTTCTACGACTGATGTTTACAATCAGATTTTTTTTAATCTATTTTTTACTATGTGAAAAAGTCCAAGTAATTGAACCACTGTTGTTGTTATTTTTTGTAATCATATTTCCCTTGTATTGTATAAACAACCAATAAAGTTACCAGCTCTCTCATTGGGTAAAGTATGTGAAGAGTTGTCCAACGCACTGATGTTAACCCTGCTTCAGTCTCTTTATCTGAACAACTCTCCCAGCTCGTAATAACAGCTCCAAATAGATTAAACTGATCTTTGAAAGCGATTTGTTTGCACTAGGCTGGAAATCATGCATTTTGAATGCAGCCGGCGTCTCCGAGTGCTCTACCTCCGGCATGCTTGAGTGTAGTGATGTGAGTCACCTGTGAAATGACAAAGCACAATGGCCACTCTGCCTGCTGCCATGTGACCTGTAAACCTACTGAAGAGGCCCATCTCTGAGGGCACAGAGAGCTGCGCCGCCAACAGACTCGGATCACTCAGTTAGCTCGCGGCCATCATCTGCTGCCCTGCACGTATTTCCACGGCTAGCCTCTGCCGGCGTGCGTTAAAAATACAGTAATGTCTCCTCATCTACTCTACAGTTTTCCTCATGAGTGTCAAATGGCAGAACGGTTGATGGAGCAGACGAAAAAAGTCCCAGACACTACATAGAGACCAGGGTCGGGAATTAGCAATGGGGAGCAGAAGGATATTGATTCTAATTTCAACACCAGTTAATACCAGTTTAATCTGGTTCTTTAAAAACTACAACAATCAAAGTCATTGGTCTCCTAAGATGTCTAGTACCATTTTCTTATTCAATTCGGAATCGAATACTGAAGTAGGCCATTTGGGATTCGAGCCCGTATTATCCATATTCACTTTGCAATCACATTCAGTTTCATTCGGTATTCGCTGCGCATTCAATACCCGCGTTGCATTCACACACGATAAGGGAGTGAATGTGCATTAGTCAAACCATATTTAAATGGTCCAATTTCAATTTGATCACGTGGTTATATAACGAGATTTCGTTAATATCCGGTCTTATTCAACATGGATTCTGTCAACAGACGCATGTGCAAAAGAAATGGAGCAGGTTAAAGAAATATCAAGGCGACATATGAAGGCGATGAGAAGGAGACACAAGGAACGAATGAAGAAGATAAGGAGAGAAAATATGAGAGTTTTTTTGTAATCCGGTTCCTAATAACGCAGTAAAATATAACGGTTGACAAGGAGATGCACTGCTCTCGTAGCATGTGGTGTCACGAGAGGTCTTCAGCATGGTTTTATGCGAGATTTTACGAGCTTGTTAAACTTATGTGGGTGTTGTTGTGTTCACACACACGCTGGGAGCGACAACCATTTTTTTTATTGCTTTACACCCGCATTAGTTGATTTGGTATCGAAACCCCCGACTAGAGGTGGATTAGTTAATTCGCATTAGTTGAGGGGCAAATGCGCGTTAGTTTGTAATGTGAACACAAATGGGGAGCGAAACTGTTTTTGCGTTGCAGCGAATACCGAATTAATTGTCAATGTGAAAACGGTACAGGGTTGCCTGCAGTGACCCAATGAGGTTCACTTCCTGTGACGTTCTGCAAACCATCAGACTATATGGGGAGGACTGACTACAAACTACTGTCACATCTCAAAGGCCACAATAAGAGGTGAATATTGTAGTCCGTCAATATATAAAATGTGACTTTCAGACACGATATCAATGCTTTTGACCATGTTAATAATGGGCTGGTCAACATCAAATATTGTAGGTGGAATACAATGCATTATCAGCAGCCTGCTTAGTGAGACTAATTTTTCTTTGGTAAAGAGAAAACAAACTTATTCTTGCATTTGCCCTATGCAACAGCATTTTCAGTTCAACCCAACCAACAAAGGCATCCAAACATATTCAAAAACATATATATATATATATATATATATATATACTGTATGTATATAAACCAACAGCTGATGGGGAACAAAACATACAGTAGCAGGAACAAAAGGTTTTTACCAATACTGAGAAAAAAAAATTCTGGTTCAAAGCCCTGGTTAGAACTGAACTCCCCCAACCCACGGACCATGCCAGTCCAATAAATAATGGCACTAGGTTACAGCGGGACGAAGTGAGAAGTCAACAGCTTACTTCTTACTTGGGTGGTGGTTAAGGAAATGGACTTGGGTTTGCAAGGCCCCAGATTCAAGTCCCCCTACTGCCAAGTTGATGTGCCCTGAGCATGGTCCCCCACACACTGCTCCACGGGCGCAGGTTCAGCCAGCAGCCCACTGCTCACTATGGTGATGGGTTAAATGCAGACATAATTTCCTGAAGGATACTCCCTATGGATCAATGTAGTTCTAGTTATTATTATTATTCAACCAGAGTCAAATTTCTACTTGTAAGAAAAAGTGTTATTTTCTCACATCCACTTACAGAAAAGCTCACAGTATGGAGCAGTGTGATTTGGGTGGCAGTGGTGGAGAATTCTGCAACCTGGTGACAGATGAGAGGATGAAGATGAATGTGTTATGGTTCCATAGAGTAGATAGGTCTCAAAATGTAGGGTTTTATTCACAAGGAAACTGAAAAACCAAAACTCACTGGCAAACAGAACAGAGCAACTGAGAACCAGACCAAGAAATGCTAAAAAAAAAAAAACACTAAACCAGTTGAAACAGGACTTCTTTGACTGAAGGCAAGACAGAATCAACAGACAACATCAACAAACTATGATCCAAACAGACTGAGTGAAGGAGAGGGGATTTATACTGAGGACACCAGGTGACATGAGTGAGACTAATGACGAAGACACAGGTGACTGTGATTACACTGGACACCAGACTGTGGACTAACACTAACAGAATGAATGAATGAATTAATGAATGAAATACAGATGCAACGAGAGCAAAACACAGACAAAGAAACTGCTTTAAGATAAAAATGAACTTAAAATTCAAAGCAAACTCCTTGACATTGTGATCCACATTACTGCACACACAGAAAAAAGGCATTTAATCCCATCACCAAAATCATGCCTTGCTCAGAAGCACCTCAGAGGTAATCTGGCAGCTGGTGGATTCTAACCTGGAACCATTTGCACCCAAGTCCACTGCCACGGCCCATAGGCCAACACTCCCCCAAATAAGTAAATAAACAAAATAAAATGTCAATAAGTGTAAATATATTGATTTCTAACCAACTGAAATTATAATTAACATTTGAATCATAAATGATCCTGATACCTATCAGGTCTGAAGTAATTATTTCTACAAAAAAGCTCAGGTATTTTACTTTTTCCTGTTGGAAACTGCAGTTTCTTACTTTGAACCTTTTTTATTAATAATACCATGGTGTCGCGGTGTGGACGCCCACAAGTTTACATTTATAGTTCACTGGGTCTGTGGCGTGAATTCGCCAAACTGGTGTTCTGGTTGCAGTGAAGCCCCCTCCCCTTCTCTTCCCCGGCATGGATTCCATTAGTCATCTGCAGGTGACTTCACATGCCTGAACCTTTTAAAGTAGGACTCCACATTCATTACCAATAATGGCTTCAGACAGCCCTGACCCGGCACACGGCAGGCACGGTGGCAGGACGATGTGGAGTTTGCTAAAAGGCTCCCTTACATAATATCCATGTTAAGGAGCATGTCAACAGACACTTGTGTGTGACAGATAACACAGTGAAAAAGTGGAGTCATTTCCAGCTAATGTGAACTAACACAGTTGTATTTTCCTCCTTATTTATTTCACATTTGTAAAACGATGTTGACAACATTTGGTCTCCTCTCTCTGTGTCCAGGTGTTTATATGATAAAGTGCAGCCATTATATCGACGTCTTTCTTAATTTGTGAAGTTAATTCAGATTTTTAACACAAAGCAGCTCCGGGCTCACACCTCTGGTCTGTGTCAGTGCAGCCTGATTAAGGTCAGGACCAACAGCCAGTCATAGTAATGAAGGGGGATTAATCTCAATATATCAGTCATTATCATTATTCATTGATTATCATTTCTCTTCCAGAGAAGAGGGATGAAGGTCAGTCATAGCAAGTTAGAGTCTGAGTAAATTAAAGGGAAAACGCTGGAAGGTTGAGGTTACAAGAAGCAATAGTTTAGATAGTGAGGATCAACTGTTCAGATCTTTGGAGACTGTGGAAGAGAGGAGAGGAGTAGAGTACAGGCAGGATGGAACAACAAGAGAAAAGTCTCTGGAGTTATTTGTGATAGAAGAGAGTCAGCTAAGGTGAAGGGAAAGGTTTACAGGACAGTTGTGAGACCAGACATGATGGATGGACTAGAGGCACTAGGAATAGGTAGAAGACAGGAGACAGAGCTGGAGATGGAGGAGTTAAAGATGCTGAGATTCTCTCTAGGAGAGACAAGGTTGGACAGGATCAGGAATGAGGAGATAAGAGGGACAACACAGACAGGAAGGTTTGGAGAAATAGCTATTGAAGACAGATTGAGATGGTTTGGACATGTTCAGAAGAGGGACAGTGGATACATTGGCAGAAGAATGATCCTAGAGATGGAGCTACCAGGTAGGAGACAAAGAGGAGATTGATGGATGCAGTGAGGGAGGATATGGAGGTAGTTGGAGTTAGAGTTAGAGTAGAAGATACAGACGACATGGAAGCCCATTGGGGACTGGTTGTTGGGCAGCCCTGATGTTTGAGGAATAATGATAGATCTAGATTAACCACAGTAAATTGTAGATAATTGTGATCCACAGCCGGCCTTTAATTAAGACTTAAAACCTTTTACTTGTTCTACAGCCGTATGTGATGTATGGTTAATGACACGTAAACATTTCATGAAGTCATGGAATCAGGCGATTTGATGACATGTACATTCTGTTCGTCAGGATGTAGGAGGTATGCATTACCTTTACATCAGCGTTGCAATTAGGTCCATTATCCATGCCCTCAGAATAACGCTAGGAGGAACATTCGGACCTGAGCGACTCTGAAATGGGAATATTCAAGGGTGTGGATCCTCGTGTTTCTTGTACATTTCTGTGAAGTGAGAAATTCAAGGCTCCGTGTCTTTATAAAAAGTGACGGTGTCACAAACACAGACTCGTCTGTCCTTGATCGCCTCAATAACACGTCAGTCCAAGAGGAATATTCAAATCGCTCCTGTTCGCTTGTGGTGAAGCCAGGGGACGGGGGACGGCTAGACCGTGAGCACGTTTCCTTTTCAGATGGAAATAAAAATGATCGGGACAAGGAAACCTATACAGAACATCGGTGACTAACAATGTGAGACTTACAATGTTTTTTTCTTTCTCATGCAAATGAGTACGACCTCTGAGGGGAAGCTCTTATTGTGTTTAAAAATAATCACTTTCTGATTTGTATGTGTATGCTGCAAAGGCAGGATTTTACAGAATGAAATCGTGAAACGTTCTGCTTTCAATTGAAGTTTATGCACATGTGCTGTACATACAGTATGTACATACATCCATGTGTACAGTACATATATTCACACATACACTCATTCATTCATCTTCATCCTCTTATCCATTACCAGGTCACATCGGTAGCAGTCTTCAGGACTGGCACCCAAATATCATTGCTCCATATTGTCGGCCTTCCTGTGGGTGGTGAGTCCACCGGAAGTTATGTGGATCGTCTGCTTCCTTAACAGCATAAACATGTATATTTATATACATTTACAAAGGCCTAAACTCTGGCCCAGTGTCAAAGTCTCTGGCTGCATCTTTTTTGTGTCACTCCTCATGGGCAAGTTTGAATCGTGGTTAGGGTGGTTGACTTCCAGTAGGCCAGTAGGTCTAGTACGGTTTTCATTTGGGTGGCAGTTGTGGAGACTGCTGCCCCCGCCACCCGGTCACCGATAAGTGGATAAAAATGGATGGATAGATATACCGTGATTTCCGAGCTATAAGCCGCACCCGACTATAAGCCACATGTGCCACATTCTTTTTGCATTTTCCATGATGAGGGTGAGGCAGTGGTGGCCTGGTGGTTAAGGAAGCGGACTTGGGTTCCGCAAGGTCCCCGGTTTGAATCCACCACCTGCCAGGTTGCCACTGAGGTTCTCTGAGCGTAGCACGTCCCAACCCATATCACTTCTTGTGGGCTCACCACCCACAGGAAGGCTAACAATATAGTGCAATGTGATTTGGGTGGCACCAGCTTTCCCCTGCGACCCGGCAACAGACAAGCAGAAGAAGATGAATGAATGAATGATGAGGGTCAGTTTATGCTAATTTTACTCATGTACAAAGCGCGTTAAACTTCTTCTTCTTCTATGGTGCCAGTTGTGACTTGCGTCTTCCTCAACACCACCTGTCTCACTCTTATCGTTTCTGCTCGAGCAGTTAGAAAAAATGCATACATTAGCCGCATCTCTGCATAAGCCACAGGGTTGAAATTGTGTGTCAAAAGTTGTGGCTTATAGTCCGGAAATTACGGTATATACATATATATTTATATGCGTACAGTCTAGGTTGCAAAGGTTGTTAAAAAATGTCCTTTCCAGAAAATTCCCATGGGAGCTTAAGCCGGAAAATTTTGGTAAAATTCCAATCATTTACAAATATAACTGCAAATATTTTTGTTAAGTTGTAGGCACTTGTTTACATTGCCGTGTTACAGGTTTGTGATTATTTGTTTACAAAACATTTTGCCTTATTTAACGCTCTATGACGCCTCCTGATGGAGTTTTCTTTTTGGGCTCTGGGCTTTGCTGTGATGTAATAGGGCACTTGCAATATCTCTAGTTGTTTTACCAAAGAATATGCTACAACTAAATTTTTTATAATTTTAAGTTTCCTGTTGAGGGCCAAGATTGTAATTCTCAAGTATGTAATCTGTTGTATTCCTACAAATTCCCATAAAAATTTCCATCTTTGGTAAAACTTTGTTAAAAACAGAATTTGGTAAAACTATATAACCCTTCAGTGTACATATATTCCCACAAGGGTAGATAAACAAATTGTTTAAATTACTATATAAACATATTTCTCTTCACTTTTACATATAAAGACTCAAGACTATTCATACATGCATAGAGATATGGTACTTAATACACATATATAGATATTTCCATACATTTATGTACACATGCATATATCAATAAACATTAAATGAGCATATATTTTCACACATAAATATATAAATACATATGTCTGTGTATATGCATATGTGTACATACATATGTATACGTACAGAATTCCCTTCACTTTCACATATAAATAGATACACACATACAATGGGGGAAATAAGTATTGGACGCGTCAACCTTTTTGTCATTACATTTATTTACAAAGATGCAATTCATGTGACACTGGTATTAACTCAAACATTCCACACACGAAAAGAAAAAAACATTCAAATCCATAAATAGTGATTAAGTGGAAAGAAGTGCAATAACACTGGAAAAAAGTATTGAACACACCATGGGAAAGCTGTATAGTTTGGCAAGGAAAGGCATCATACCATCTCAAATCTAAAAGTAATTAGTCTGTACTTCCTATAATTGTAAACCAACATCAGCTGGGTTAGTGCTAATTGATGGCCCTATAAACAGGTGTTTTTTCACCAACTGCTCAAACAAGACACATCTCATGATGGGTAAAAGCAAGGAGCTCTCAAGACCTTCACAACCTGATTGTTGCTCAGCATCAGAATGAAACTGGTTACAAACTTATCTCAAAGCATCTGAGTGTTCCAGTAAGCACCGTTGGGGCCATTATCCGCAAGTGGAAGAAGCATCACCTTATCATCACAGGAGCTCCTCGCAAGATTTCTGACCAGAGAGTCAGAAAGATGGTCCGAAGAGTTCTCAAAGAGCCAAGGACCACCCGGAAAGCGCTCCAGAAAGACACGGAGGCAGCAGGTACAAGTGTTACAGAGAAAACGATAGACAATGCACTCCATCGTCATGGCCTCTATGGACGCTCAGCCTGCAAGACTCCATTCCTCAAAAAAAGGCATGTAGAAGCTTGTTTGATAAGCTCGTTTGCTAAACAGCATCTGGATAAGCCTGTGGAATACGGGTCAGACAAGACTGAAATTAAACATTTTGGCTGTCATACTACACACCATGGAGGAGAAATGGCACTTCATATCACCCACATAACACTATGCCAACAGTGAAGTTTGTGGTGGAAACATCATGTCATGGGGTTGTTTCTCATCTCGTGGTACTGGCAGACTTCACATGATTGAAGGAGCAATGAATGGAAAAATCTTGAAAATCTGCAAATTCTTGAGATGAACCTGCTGCCATCCACCAGGATGATGAAGATGAGACGTGGCTGGACCTTTCAACAGGACACTGGACCTTTCAACAGGCACTTTTCACCGTCATTTCACCTGTGATTCATAGTGAAAATCTTTTGAGTTGTCAGGTCTGTAGGTGTCACCAGTTGATAAGTACAGTGATCAACTGTCTCAGTACTTTTTAACACCACGTGTTATTGGTTAAAATAAAGCTTGTAACAACAACAATGCTTAATGACAGGGACAACAGGAAGTGACCATGTCAATGTCACCAACATCACTGCTCTCACCTGTGTAGGTAACGTACGTAACTGCGTCGCTCCACAGGGTGCGCTCTTCTTTCCTTTACTTATTTTATCTTTTATTTTTGTCAGTAAGTAATGATTTAAAGCAAGGTCATTTGGTTCTCCTGCCTCAATTAAATATGAATTCACTCTTCAGCACCTCCTGTGGTATGTGTGTGTGTGTGTGTGTGTGTGTGTGTGTGTGTGTGTGTGTGTGTGTGTTCAGCAGACAAAAGGCTTTTTCAAAGACATCAGCGCACCATTATAGAGAGTTAAACAATCTTTTTCCCCAATCAGCGGACTTGTTAGTAAGATGTTTACTTTGGTTAGGATTAGTGACACCGTCCTTGAATACAATCCATTCACTTTCAGGACTCAATCAAGCTGCATCTCTGAGGCCTGTGTTCCACCTTGTCTTCATTTGAAACGTCTGAGCTGCTGCTTTACTCATTCATCTTTCCCAGCAATCATGAAGAAAAAGAATGAAAACATGTAATTTGTATTAGCAACATGTAATTTAACAAAACAAAATGACCCTGTAGAGAAAACAACTTTTTCTTCATTGATATTTTACTTTAACACACGCTTGTTTTTTTTTAACCCCAGATTTGGTTTAGATCGGTGGAGAAAGATTTGGATCTACCTGTGGATTACAAAGGAAGAGCTGGTGAATCACAAGCAATTTTGTCAAAACAAAAAATATATATTTACGTGTATTTTAGGGGTGTGCAAATTAAACATTTTGGATTGTCTGTGACCTACACAGATTGACATTAGACATAGGTGCGGCTTTGGCCGCTTTTGCCCACTTTATGGAGGTGTCACTTGCGGTGTGGGAACTGTGACGTGGGCTGATTTGATTGGAGTTCAGGTTGTGGGTATTACTCTGATCTTAGCAACATGGCAGACAACACGGACGAAACTTACAGCGGTTCTCATTTGAAATCGAAGGTTTGGACATCAATTGTTTTTTTCAAGAAGGATGGAAAGATAGATCAAAGCAACGCAATTTACCGACTCTGTAGAGTGACAACTACATACACTGGAGGTCCAACAAACCGTAGCAGTCACCCGGAGAGACGGCAGAGTGGGACTGATGACTGGGTGACGTTGACGGTGATGCTGGCACGGCAGTAACCACCAGTAGTCAGAGGAGCGGACAGAATAAAATACAAAAGTTTTTGCAACTGCAGTTCAGCAATAATTCAGCAAAATCCAAGGCAATAACGGAATCTATCGCTTGTTATATTACAAAACAATGTCCTGTGTGATAATCTGGTTACAGGAGTGTTGTCTACAACTAAACCTTTCTAAAACTGTAGGCATGGATTTCACTAAAATAAGTAGAGAGTCACCTGATCCTGATATACTTGTTAATGGAGATAAAATACTAATTGTCAATCAGTATAAATATATTGGGTTAATACTAGATTCACAGCTCTCCTTTAAAGGCTATATTGACAAATTGTGTAAAAAAAAAATCAGGTTAAATCTTGCAAATGTTCATGCAATGAAGCATGGTTCCTCTGAGAATCAAACCCAGGCCTGCCTTTGCTTGTGAGGCAGGTGTGCTAACCACTAACAATTAAACTATGAAACCGACACCTGAAAGTGTCTGAAACACTGTTCAAATGAAGCAGCCTAGCTGCTGCACCTGTCCACGACCAGTCCGTGATAAGACATTCAGTGGAACAGAAACAGGTGGAGGACCCCAGCTTTAGACCACCAACTGTCCCCTCTGTATTGTCAGTTTACTCCTCCAAGGAGCAGCAGTTTAGACAGAGTTTCCTGACAGCTAAGATGTTATGATAAACAAGAGAATTAATCACAATTTCCTGAGACCAGCCTTGTGTTCTTTAACTGTTGTGAGTCCTGCGCCCTCCTACGCCTCCCCCTCTCTCCTCTCTCTCCTCCGTCTCCCCTCTCTCCTCTCTCCCCTATATGGAAAATATCTGTAGCGCTGCCATTACCTATTGCCTGATTCAGCAAGTATCCCAAAGCACTGTGGGCCGAACAATAGGTCCGAGGGTGATTTGCACATGAATGCGGCGTGTGAATGAGAGTGTGTTACAGAGGAAGACTGTCTCTCCACCGTTGGGGCGCAGAGGTTCGCTCCCCTTTGCCCCCACTCCAGAGACCAGGTGAGATTGTGCGACACAAAGGGCTAAGTGAAAATGCGTTCAGCACGGAGACCCAAAACCCTTATTATGGTGATGTGTCGGGGGGGAATTGGATTGGCCGGCGTTGGACACTCCTGCAGCTGGATACCATGTCTGGATGTATTTCCCTCGCAGGTCTGCAAGGCTTTGATCTTCTGATTGAAAGACTATATTTTCCCATATAGGACTGAACAATGGTTAATACAGTCCACTGGTTTAGGTCCACACTAGGAGTGAATCCCAGTATATGGTCCACAGCATGAGCCACGGCCAGGAAAAAAGCTTTAAATAAATAATCATACCATTATAATAAGAAATATGTGTATGACAGACAGATAGAAAGACAGACAGACAGACAGACAGGCAGACACACAGACAGATATTCAGTGGGGATTATCAATTAAAATGCTCTTTGCTAAGATGTGTTCACATATATATCCTCATATGCAGGTATGTTCATATTTATACACACCAAGATATATAATGTAATATATATTTTATTACACAATATAACTTAACTTGGTAGTAATTATCAATTGTCATTGTTGTAATAAAATACAATAACAATAATAATTTAGATTACTCAACAACACCATACACAGTTAGAATAATTAGTTACTAATCCACTAACACTACCAGCAATAACCTACCTAAATGTTAATAGTTCCTGATGCAGTGAGAGAGGACATGGAGGTAGTTGGAGTTAGAGTTGAAGATACAGAGGACAGGGAGAGATGGAAAATGTTGTCTCGCTGTGGCAATACCTAAGAAAAGGAAGTAAAAGAAGAAGAATTCCTATAAATGTTCCTATAAATCAGGTATCTCTAAAAGGCAACAAAAATAGATCAACAGTAGAATTAAAACAGAAAAAAAAACCCACCAAGAGCTCTGACGGTTCGATATCTGTTGGACAATCTTTAAAATCACATTATAATTAACCAGATTTAAGTCCCGGCCAGAGCGATTCCCTTGGTCCTCTCTTCGTCTCTCCCTCAAAAACTCTTCCTCCGTCCCCCCTCTCCGTCTCTCGCCGTCCCCATTTCCACTGGAGGTAATTAATATGGAAAGATGGTAAGGTATCACATTCTGCAAATTCCTGTGAGATTGCTTTGCAAAAGCTGTTACAGCCAAGTAGGTGAATTAGTATTCATGCAGGTTTTTCCTGTTGCAAGTCACTCCTTCCTATGGGACCAAGTAGTAGATTGGTGACGGGAGCAGCTCATCCCTGATTATGTGAGCGGAATGCCACCACAGAGCCAGAGCCGCAGCACAGCAGGAGAAAAAAAACCCAACACATTCCTTAGACAGTAAATCAATTTCAGTGACCTGTTTAATGTAATTGACGAGACTGTGATTCTTTAACCCCGTGTTGGAGGAAACTCATCCTGGAGGCAGAATCATTACCAGCTATTACACAGACACATGGTTTCAGCCTCGGTTAATAGCAAAATTATATATAGGGCGGTAAACAGCGGCTTTAATGCACTTGTTATGTCTTTTGGTGAGTTAATCAGCTTCACAGGGAAATGGACTGTTGCTTTTAGATGCATGGAAATGTGCACACGTAAATTGTCGCTGTGACGGTTGAGGTTGTGTTCAATGTCATGGGTTTCACCAACACAGCGTTAGATATAGTGGGTTTTGGTCAGTTTTAATGAAGTGTTGTTTGTTTTCACAGCAGGAAGGGCTTTCAATTAGGACGGATAATGGTTAGAGATGTCTAATCATGTGATTTGAAAAAAAATCTACAAAAAATATTTAGAATCTCAGAAGCGTAGTCATTGATTTTAACTTGGAACCTTTTTGCACAAATGGCAGTAACATTTTAAGTCTTTGTGCACAGAAATTATTCTGATCATTAAGATCTCATTTTCATACCAGTGTACTCCCACAAAAAAAGGAAGTTCATAGAAATTGAAAACAAAACTTTGATAAACCTTCAAAGATTTTTTTTGTTTCTTTTTTATAGACAAAAATTTTATTTTGTCACCAAGCCAGCAAAGTTAGTTTTAAAAAAGTTGGAAACAATATCCTGCATTTTTTAGTGATGATAAGCATTCCCTCAATATTTGCAAACATCTCTCTTTATTTCTGAAAAATTACAATGAGATTGACTCATTAATGAGTTAATCTCCTGCCGAGATGAGACAGTATGGAAAGGAAATCAAACTCCTTGTCATTGTGACATTGTGATTCACACCACTGCCCACAACAAATTGTGACCTCTGTATTTAACCCATCACCAAAGTGAACGGTGGGCAGCTTTGAGCGCCCGGGGAGCAGTGAGTGGGGACGGTGCCATGCTCAGTGGACCTCAGTGGTAACTTGGCGGTAGGGGATTCGAACCAGGGGCCTTGCGGATCCAGGTCCGTTTCCCTAACCATCAGGCCACAAACTGCCCCAACTGTATGACGCCATTTTTTCATGTCGCATCCTCCAACCCTATCCTGTAACCTCAGGTGCCAGTTACATTGAATGTTTTAGTGGAGTTGCCCGTCAGTTCACGACTCTCCCACCATATCTTTTCAACTGTGTTTTGTTCCAAGAATGGAAAAACCTACAACATCAGCGCCTGTGCTTGACTGTCCTGCCTGCAGTCCAGCTCTGTCGCCTTTCTCTGCCTTTTTGTATTTGTTCAGTATAGAATAAATCAATAACAACCATTTTATTCATCAAGAACATTCACACACACACAAGACATATATATATATATATATATATATATGGCACTCTGTGTTCAATGTGGTTTACCGAATTATTTTTTTTAAAAATGGGGAAAAAAGCACCAACTCAACATGTTGTGTCAGTCAGTGTCAGTGAGCAGCTTTGAGTTGGAAAGGTTCCATAGTCAGTGGATGTCAGTGGTAACTTGGCAGTTGGTGGATTTGAACCTATAACCCTCCAGACTGGTTAAAAACAAAGATGAAAATGCTGGAAGTTTTGTTAATTATAGGTTATCATGATACATATTTTATTCAGGTCTGGACCACTTGACATCTAATCATAGTCTGTATGCAGCCCCTGAACCAGTGTGACTTTGACAGCCCTGGTATAATTCCATGTTCTTCAAGGTGAATCGGCCGTTTATACCAGGTGACCTTATGGTCAAAAGAGCGGAGGTGTCTGTCCTTGATCTGACACTGATTCTTACCTCACGTTGTGGACCAAATGTAGTTCAGTGACCCACCTTGGTTAGACTGCACACCGGCGTCAAGCAGCTGACAGCAGCCCGCAAACACGGGTCCGATTCATTAGTAAACTGTCCTCTCCCGTCCATGCCCTCCCCCTGGTAGACCCAGCTCAGCTCATCTGCTGAAGGGTAATTTGGTGCTCCATGCACACAGGGCGCAGCACTGACACCTTATGCTTCGTGATTGAAGGCAATCTCCGGAGGACGGAGCTAAATTTATTCATGGTGTGCTCTCTCACAGCCACTAGAGACGTGTCTGCGCCCGCCCGCCACACATCCACAGATTTCCTGCTCTGCATCTTTTCCCCGAATGCACAAATAACACTAAATGATCCGAGGGAGTTGTCGCCGTGTCTCGAGCTCCCATCCGCGCGAGGCCCTGTCGACCGCTGGGCGACCGAGTCGCCTCCATTCCCCACGTGAAATGAAGACAACGTAACGTATGGCTGGCAGATTCCCATTTACAAATCTTCACATCTACGGACACTTTTCTATTCACTCCCACAAGGATAGACGCGTTAAAAAACGTACACGTGCACGCCTGCATCTGGAGCGGCCGGGGTCACAGGAAGTGGCATTAATGTAATTCACCATCGACGGCTGAAATCTGTTGATAATAGAGATGTTGGTGAAGGTGATCACAGCAGATTAGCCTAAGGAACAGCGGGGGGATTGTTTGGACTCCCCGTCATTACTGCGCTCTGTTATCTGGGAGTCGGCACGCTCACTAGTCCTCGCCGGGGGAATATAGGGTCAGCCATTAGCATGGGGTAGAAATGCTAATGCTCAGCTTGAATCAACAGAGTCCTGACTGAGTAACCTGACCCTTTATTTACTGTTTCAATGCTGTTATTAACCAGCATCACAGATAGGTGAACTGCTCATCTGCAATGTCTTCTGGCTTGCAAAATCCATTTGTTAACTTTGTTAACATTTTGTCAAACTTTGGCTATTTTCTTATTTTTATCTTTTTAGTCACTTTTGACAAGTGGCAACATGTGTTGCCTTGATGATCAACATTTAAATTAAGAGCCTTTTGTATATTTACTTTTAAAAAGGAGTCTATTGTCTATTGACTTTTTTCAGGGGATGGCAGGTTTAATTCCCACATTGACTTTGTGTTTTCTGTGCGGATTCCCGATTCCTAGGTCTTAAAGAAAAACTTAAAGATAAACAAATTCTCAGGATATTTCATCAGTTCTCAAATAAAGTTGTTTCTGTCGCAGGATTTAAGGAGTCACACTTTAATGTAATGTTAACATGACAAGACATGAACCGAAGGACTGAGCAACATTCCCCAGGACCAATATACATCACTAGTAAAGCAATAACAAAAAAAAAAAAAACCTTATCAGTTCTGGTCCAGTATCAGGAACACAGTGAACACAGCTGGTGCCTGGTTTATATAAGAGATGGGGCGGAGCTTAAAAAACACAGGTGAGGAGGATAAGGTGATTATCAAGGAGGGAAACACAGGAGGAGGAGTCAAGAGAGTGAAGGTGAACACAAGACATTAAGAGACTAACAGTTAGCCTGTCAGTCAGGTTAATTCATGTGCAAAATTCATACTACTTGCGTCTACAGGTGCTTCAATCTCTGGTCAGCAGCCCTGGCTTGTGTCAGAACAACAGCCAGTCATTCAAGGACTGAGGTCACACTGACACAACAGATGAATGTTCAGGTCTAGTTGACTTGCACTTAAACCTCAAGCCTTGTAGATGTCACTAGGCTACCGCTGTTTCCAATCACTCAAAATTAATCACGATTAGTTGCTAATAATTGTTATCAAAAAAGCAAAGGTGCAGTGGTGGATTGATGACTAAGGAAGCAGACTTGGGTCCAAAAAGTTTCAGGTTTAATTCCACCAGAGGACCAGTTACCAGTGAAGTGCCTTGAACATGGTTCCAACCCCACACACTGCACCCTCAGTGCTCATGCTGCCCTCTGCTGACTTTGTTGATGGTGAAGATGCAGGGGTACCAGAGGTGGGCTGTGTCACAATCACAAGAAGTTAACCCTAACCACGATTAATCACAATTGATTATGATAAGTTGAAATGAAGCAGACCTAGTCAGCAATGGTTTAGGTTCTAATCCACCACTGAGGTGCTCTGATCATAGCACCGTCACGACCCACATGACATCCATTGGGTTCATCACCCACAGGAAGGCTGGCAGTGAGATTTGGGTGGCAGTCAGGGAGACGGCTGGACCTGAGACCAAGTAACAAATAAGAGAAAGAATGAATGGAACAATGAATGATTAAGATTAATCATGATTATTCATGATGAATCCTACAGACAAATAGAAAAAAGAGTGTTGTCTTATTTTCACTTTAACACTAAGGCAGGTAAAAAAAAATCAAGATCAGAGAAGTGGCGCTGAAAGCTTTTCACATCTCCCCAGTCCTCACTGTAATAAAAGGACACAGCAGCTAGGAACACACACACACAGACACAGGTATACACAGTATAAGAGCAATCACTCCTGAGGGGGCAAACTTGTTGGGAGTTATTCTATCACCGGAGCAGGAGAGTCAAACAAGTCCCCTCCTCCAGTCCCATCTCTCCAACCTCCTCTTCTTCCTCACTCCTTTCCTGGCTGTTTCTGCCTTTGTAAAATCAATCTTATCAGTTTTGGTTCTCACTCCTTCAAAAGGGCTGTTTATATGTGTTGCATACTGACATCACTGAAGGGAGACTAACAGCTCTTGGCAGGAAATCATTGTGCATGGTCAGCTTTAGACAAGGACCCCCACACTGTGATAGTAAAAATGTTTTGAACTTTATTGATCGCATATTTGGGAAATGCTTGTGTGGACAGCAGGTCTGCTGCAACAGGTGCCCAGTGTATGGCTTCTCTGGGAATCAAACGCAGGACTCTCTGCTTACGAGGCTGGTTCTATGGCATCACTATATAATGCAATTGGAGCATTTTAGCCCAACGCAGAGTATTTTAGTGGTCCCCAACCCACAGGCTGTAGATCAGGACTGGTCTGTGTTTTAATTGGTTCTGGTCTGTACGAGAAGTGTGGATGATTTGAAAAAAATTATTTATGACCTGATTCTGACAATTTTTAGTCTCATTTTGAAAAAAGACCAGATTCTCTCCTTTGTGTCTGTTTGCTTGTCCAGATGGCTGCCTCAATCACAAAATCAAACTTCTTTGGAAAGCTTCTTCATGCAGGGTAAAAGAGCCAGTCACGAAGCAGAAGAAGAGCCTGTGTTTCCTATGTTCCAAACCTGCTCACCAAGTATAATACTTAAGGGTTAAGGGTTATTATATTGAGAAAATTACAATTATGGTAGTTTTCGGTCCATGAAAAAAAATGCTGCAAAAAGGTGGCTGCTACTCCATTAAGTCTTCAGGTTCTAGTCCACCAGCTGCCAGGCTATCACTGAGGTGGTTTTAAGTAAAGC
Source organism: Paraplagusia blochii (assembly GCA_016785265.1). Classification (NCBI taxonomy): domain Eukaryota; kingdom Metazoa; phylum Chordata; class Actinopteri; order Pleuronectiformes; family Cynoglossidae; genus Paraplagusia; species Paraplagusia blochii. The sequence goes on from JAFBJS010004590.1 coordinate 198,335, forward strand.
AACTTCCTGACCTACATAACTTCTGGTGGGTTCACCGCCCACAGGAAGGGTCACAGTATTGTGCCCTGTCATTTAGGTGACAGTTGTGGAGACTGCTGCCGCTGCGACCCGGTAACAGATAAGCAAAAAATGAGCTATTATATTATTATCATTAATATAGACAGTATATTATTGCGGTGCTCAGGTTTAACAATAATAAATATTATTCATATATATATATATATATATGTTGACTCCATTCACAGTTATACTGGATGACAAACACATTGAAAGGATCATTGATTTTTTTTAAATATTTTGGTGACAAAAAATCCCACTGTTGTTGTTTTTTTTTTTTCAGTTACGTTCGATATAAACAAAGAAATATATGCCATTCAGGGAGTTTCCCTTTCAAATACCTCTGTATCCGCAAGCGAAGGCCAAGCAAGCGAGCTCTTTCATCAGACACCCCTCCCTCATATTTAGTTATGGGCTTGTGGCCTCAATACTGTATGGAGTTAATGCCCTTCAAATTGTTCTATGTGCAAACATCAGACTTTCTTCAGGGTAAAGTCAGTCAGTGTGGGGGTTAGGAGGCCCAGGAGAGAAGATAAAGTTTGTTGCTTGTAGGCCCTACATCTAGTTCAAAATGAGAAGAATTTCAGAAGAGATAAGCCCTGTGTCCTTTCAAGATAAAACCCCAGAGAGAACACCACTACAGGTTAACACTGGGTCAAAAACTATATTACATCGGAGACTTTGTTGCCCGGGGCAGTGTTGGCCTAGTGGCCAGTTAAGGAACTGGACACTTGTCCTTATCCTTCAGGTCCTGGTCCACCAGCTGCCAGGTTGCTACGGAAGCGCTCCGAGCATAGCACCGCCCTGACCTACTCACCTCACGCAGGAAGTCTCACTGTATGGTGCAGTGAGATTTGGGTGGCAGTCATGAAGACTGGTCACAGAGAATTACCTTGTTTATCTTGTGTGTTTCTAGAAATTTCAACAAACATCCTGTGTCCCTGGTTTATATCATTCTCAACCTTTGATGTTTTGTGGCAAAGTCGCCATCCACGATTGATTCAGTAAGAAGGTTTTTCCATCGTTCTAACGTATTGTACTCAAACTCACCAATAAGTTTGCATGGGAACCAGTTGCGGAGCAGAGCAATGTGCCATTATAAATGAATGTGTTGTACATGTACATCACACATTGGATTGTGTTTGTTTTTGGGGAACATTTTGACCTTCATTATGACTCCCAGGCCTTAGGCACCACTTTAATTGATTTTAGGTTCTAGATCAAGGTTTTAAACATTCATTTTGTTTCGAGGCCCATGTAACACACGATCAGATGTCAAATTGGCTGAACCTGTACAATCATGTCCTAACCATCTTTAAATAACAACAGGCCAAGATTTTCCCATCTGTCTCTAAACAAAAATGTTGAGGTATGACAAAAAATGCAAATCTCAATAAAATATCCATAACACAGAGCTCATTTTTTTACGTCCAAGTCCTTGATGATTATGTCAACACTTTGTTAGTGTAAGTGATTGACCTTTTGTTTGTGTTCTAACATACAGCAAAAAATTAAGACACTATACACCAGACCTGGGCAAAGCAAGGCCCGGGGGCCGGATGCAGCCCATTTGGCGTTGCAATCAGGCCCGCAAGACTGGTCCAAATTGTACTTTTCAATTAAATTATCATTATTCTTCTACCTTTTCCCTGCAAAGCCAACATTTCCCCATTAGATGGTCTAAAGAGGCTTAAAGCATTTTGTCTTCAATCAATACTTTACTCATCATTTATTTTAGTTAATGCAAATACATAATGGCTTGAGCAACCTATTCAAAGACAAGGATTAACGCAAATACTCAATCTTTCTGATTCTGACCTGGTCCGTGACTAAGATTTTAGTACCACCTGGGGCCCGCTAGACAAAATAATTGCCCAGGCCTGCTTTACACACTGTGATTGAGAATTTTATTTTGTAAAATTGGAATTAATGGTTTAAATCTCAGTGATTGGGACTATGGAAAAAAACTTCAAGTTTCCAACTGAGGTGCTTGGAGCATAGCTTTTAGTGGGCTCTCCACCAACAGGAAGGCTCGGAGTGGTATAGTGGGATTTGGGTGACAGCGATGAAGGCCAGGTAACAGATAGATGGATGAGGATGAATGAATTCTCATCTTAAAAATTCCCTAACGTCACCCATGTATGTGTGTTTAAATCAAAACTTATCGATGCTAATAATATACCTTTTTTTACAGGGCCTTTTTTGAGGAACACGTAATAATTTCCTTTCACTTGATTTGCACTGTAGCTAATTACTTTGCTTTAACCTTTAGAAAGACAATTTAATCACTAGGAGTGTAGGCGTGAGGTCTCAATGGTCACATGCCTTTTGTAGTGCTGAGAAGTAAGTGTGACTCTGAAGCCTGCTGTATCATTGATGAAACACCTTTTAAAATGAGGTCACCTGAAACCGCATTGTTCCTTCAAATTGCGACATTCCTTGCATCATATCTTGCACAGTGGAGAGGGAGCCGCTCCGACTGTAGGAGAGAGAGATATTCCACTACTTCAACTAAGTCACAATGGGAGTGGAAAAAATTTCAAACATTCTTTCAGAGCAGAAACTCTCGTCGTGGCCTGATAGATAAAAATGTTATTTAGTGTTGATTTCTGAAGTTGTGCATAGTCAAGAGGAGATTGTACGTGGAACCATCGCAGCCGCACTGTCCAGAGAATCCTTGAAGTCTTGAGGAGTTTTACTCAGACATAACGTTGTTCTGAGCAGCTGTGTTAGCGGTTGAACATCCTTTATGAAAACAGTTGTAAAAAAAATCAATAACAGAACGTTTTCAGATTTTCGGGTAAACAACTGAGGCAGGATGAATGAAAAATATAAATATTCTATATCAATTTCTCAAACTGAATATTAGTTTCATCTATACATACGTTCATTGATCTATCTATTCAAACCATGGGTTCCCAATGCCTGGTCTATGGACCAGAACCTGTCTATAGTTCATTGCATAAAGACATCAGTGGGACACCTAAAAAAAAACATACTACAGTTTTACTAATTAACTTAATTAAAGAGAATCCAGTCATATTCTTTTCCAGTTTTCATTGAAATATATGTTGTAATTATGTCAAACCCACAGGTAATTCAGTCGCTGGTACCAACAGAACAAAGTCAACGATTCTTTAACAATACTATGGCAATAGTTGTCCACGGTAATGACTGATAACAGCCAACTGATGCTCATAGAGAAATGTTGAGGGACATTGGTCTATACTATTAACTCTAACTAATAGAGTTAAGGAACCTTACAGTTCCTAGACTGGATCTCTGTGGAACACCTTCACCAAATATTTATTCATTTATTCAGCAGTCTCCATGGCTGCCGCCCATATTACACTATACACCATACTGTGAGCCTTCCTGAGCCCATTGGTAGCTATGTGGATTGGAACGCTAAGAGGACCTCAGTGGCAACCTGGCAGCTGGTGGATTTGAACGGCCACCTCTACCGCCACTCAAACATTTGATGCAAAATAAACGTTTAATCTCTTGGAAGCCCCCACAGAATATTAAAATACTAATAAATATAATAGAGAATATTTATGTTCTTTCATTTGCTGAAATATATTTGTATAACATATGCAAAACATATATCTTACGTCTTAAAACTGGCTGGCCCTTCAAGGGAAGCTGTATGATTGATGCTTCCTGCACCTTAACTGAAAATCAGTTTGAAAACTTAGCTAACAGTTCACACACACGCACGCGCACACACACACACACACACGTATATATATATATATATATATATATATATATACATATATATAAAAATATACATAATATATGTGTGTATATATATATATATATATATATATATATATATATATATATATATATATATACCACTGTCCCAACCCACAGAACTTCTTATCACCATCCACAGGAAGGCTCACAATGAGGTACAATGTGATTTGGGTGGCAGTTAGATGAAGACGAAGCAATAAATAAAAATACAGTTAATTTAAAATAAGTTGTTTCACACAATAAAAGTGAAGATGCAGTAACAGCAAATATGGTAAAACTTTTTTTCTGCATGATCAGAATCATTGGGTGTGAATGTTCATTTTTATGATTTCAAAAATATATTTTCCATACTTTCCTGTGACTTCCATGCCAGTGTGAAGTGTTCTGGCTCCGCGGCCGTCGGGGCGAAGGGCACAGCGGTCAATCATAAGCCAGCGTTCCTCTTCTGCTCCGTGCTTTGAGGTCCTGCTGACAGTAATTCTCTGATTTGACTTTGATGTGCCAATTTGTGCCTGATGAATAATTGTCTGCTTTGCTGATAACTTGTGGGAGTCAAGTGTGTTCTGCTGGCACTCAATGCAAATGGGAGATATTTGGGTCCTTGAAATCACCACAGTCGCCCCTCCACATTTGCCTCCCTGTTCCGTGAGTAAACTGACCAATTAGTTGTGTTTGAAGAAGCCGCTTTTGATTAGTGCAATCAGTAAACAGCAAAGCCCCCCCGCCCCCATTCAGTGATTGTCCCCCTGATTAGATGAGTTGTCACTTGAGAAGTTGTTGAAGAGTTTAATTTATGGCCTTATATTTCTGTAAAGTATGGTAATTACCAAATCCATTCTTCACCGTCAAGCAGCAAGATTAAAACTCACCCATTCTGTTAATGTTGAAATCCGTTTTTTCTTTTTTTTTTTCTTTTTTGAAAGTTTCCAACTAATCCCTGAATACAGCAGGAACAGACTGAAGAGAATGGAACCACTCAAACACAGGTGTGCAGCTGCAGACGAAACATCACAAATAGAGGAGAGACAGTCAAGAAGGAACACAATAATAAATGAAAATTAATAGATAAAAAAAATCATCCTCCAGCATATGGTTTGTTTTATGTTAGTTCTCAGCGTTAGATGTACGTGCATCGTCAGAGGGAGGTTGCTGTTTTCTTTTTCCTTTTTTTTTTGCCTCTATTCAAAACACATAAATGGTCACAGAATAATCTGCATCTGGAAACAGCTCTAATTGTCCACGCCCATCCTGGAGTGTCTGTAATAGACACTGATTAACATTGTAGGCCAGTTAATGAGTAAACTGTCGCTGGGGTGAGAATGGGATGGACACACAACAAAACTTGTCTTGGATTTTGACATAAACTTCCTTATAATGGAAAGATGAAAGTATGGATCGATGGATGGATGGATGGGTGGTTAGACCATTGGATGAATGGATGGACGAATGGATAGATAGATGGGTAGATGGATGAATGGAAAGATGGATGGATGGAAGGGTGATTAGTTGGATGGATGGGTGGATGGATGTTAGATGGGTGGATGAATAGATGGATGGAGGGATGGATGGTTAGATTGATGGATAAGGATGGCCATATCCGCAAAGTACAAACACGTGCAGTACAATAGAAGAACAGGGAGAGAACCTGAGAATGTCCATTTGCATTAGAAAATATTAATAGTTTATGTGAATATTAGTAGAGCCTGGGAGGAGACCCAGAGGAAGACCTAGGACACGCTGGAGCGACTATGTTGCCCGGCTGGCCTGGGAACGCCTTGGGATCCCCCAGATGAGCTTGAAGAAGTGTCTAGGGAGAGGGAAGTTTGGGCGTCTCTCCTCCGAATGTTGCCCCCGCGACCCGGCTCCGGATAAGCGGATGAAGATGGATGGATGAATGGATGTAATGATAGGTGAGTAGATACGTAGTGCATTAGTGACATGTTTCTGTAGGTTCTTAGTCATACAGGTCTATTGAGGATTTTTGACTGCATATATGATTACCTGGTTAAATAGTCCTAAGAAAGCCTAAACTGTCCAGTTCCCTCAATTCAACTATAGACTATAGGTTAGTAGTACTAAATTAGTAGTTTGGTGGTAGTCATTCATCCAGTCAGTGAAAACTTATCAAGGCTGAAGTCTCAAGAAAATAAAAAGTTGAATATTATATAAATTCACAAAAATGAAAAAGCTAATTTATTATAGTTTCCCTTGTATTCAAACAATGCCTTAAAGTTCTGAAAAACTCCAATAACTTAGTTCCAAATATTATTTTTAATAAATTTGAATTTGTTATGCTATGTACTTCACATAGAAAGCATGCATGGTGCAACGGCTAACCATGGAACTGCTCACCTTTAAGCTAAATATATATACATATATAATATATTTTACATGACATATATATATATATAGATTTTTTTTTTTTGTAGTATGAATGAATTCCCCAAATTGAAGATAACTAAAGTTAAGATGGCATAGTTGCCACAAAGTGGTAACATGACAATGTTCGTTATGTGACAGAAGTTCAGAATACAATTAAACCTAGAAAAAACACCTTGTGTAGCCCAGAGCATCATCTATGGCTAGTAATAAAGTAATAAATCAAACTTTGTGCTTCTCCTGGACATGTCACTCCTAATTGTGTCTAAACTTAGTATACTACAAAAATACTATGCCAGTAATATTTTTGGATGGATGGATGGATGGACAGTCCCGGTTGTGACTTTTATACACCAGTCATTTTTTATTTTGTGCGTGTAAAGCACATGTGTCAAACTCAATGTGGCCCAAAAGATATTTCACCTGGAAAAAAAATACAAGTTTTATCACATTTTCTATAATACTTTATGTGAAGTGCAAATTAATAAAAATGAAGAGCATTTCTTCACTGAGTCCTAATGCAGCCCGGTACCAAATGACCTACAGATGGTTACTGGTCCACAAACCAGCAGTTTGGCACCTGGAACCTGTGAAGTCTTACATACAATTGGCCCTTCAAGGTGGACTGTATTGCTAATGTGGTCCCTGGTGGAAATAGGTTTGACACCACTGGTGTAAAGAGTACTGTTTATGACAAATGTGTTTGCTAAAATTGCACCAATGAGAGCAAAAAATAGTACTATTTTCAGATGACCAATAAAATTTGCTCGTTATCAACATAATTATGTAATATCTTTAAGAATTCTTATTGCTTTTGTCTGATAATGAAAATCTGGTGATGCCAGGCCTGGCTTGGACAAATATAATAAATTTCCTGGTGAGGTCCTAATGAACACAGGCATAAAAGATATTAGAAAAAAGAGACAAGATATAGAAAATGTGAAACAACAGCTCTTTATAAAAATGTTAACTTTAATGTACAGTTCAACCAAACAAATTTTTGGTCAAAAGATTCTCTTTTTTTCATAAATGCATTTTTTGTAAATATGAAAGTGATATAATTGATGTGGGACAGAAACAGAAACTTTGATAGACACCTGTAAAGTTAGTTCCAATCCACACTGACGGAGCAGCCCTGTGTTGAGGACGTTTCAGCGTATTGACCACCAAATCCCCAAATGACGGCTAATCAATAGCGCAGACAGGATAAGTAGACAGGAGCGGGGAGTGTGTGTGACACAAAGCCAGGATTAGTCCTGATTAGGGTAGTTTTAACATGTCCTGCTGATTGGGGGCCGGTGAATCTGACCACTAATTAGCTGTGAAGTGTGGCTGACCGCGGATAGACAGGACTGCAGTGAGGGGGGGCCCGGCCACCCAAACTCACCCCATACGCTTCTCCCTTTCCTCCTCAGCCAGTGTGCCTCTCTTCTTTGCTTGACCACTCACAAAGGGATGTGAGGCTCTTTGATTGGACCTTCTGCAGCTGAAAAAGAGTTCCATTTCCCTTTGGCTGCACCACCACCCCCTGCAGGGAGGAGTCATTGTAGCCTCTCTGAGCCTTCGTATGACCAGCTGGCTACAGCGGGGCAAATAAACACTCCAGGTCCACTGGCCACTGAGGCCCAACTGGAACACAGCTTTTGTCCCACGTGGATTGTGGCCTAATTGACGCGGGTGAAAGCCGTCCTCTGTGTGCTGGTTATTTGCACTGATGAGGTTTTAACAGACAGATAATGCACAGAAGATACAAGTTACGAGTAAATAAAAGAACAGTATTAGCCCCCAGGACGGTTGGTGGGGGGTCTTTATGCTTTTAAAAACAATGAACCTGCACACGTCTGGATATAAGAGAGTTTTTTTTTAACCTTGTGTCTGTCAGGGGACACCTAGTGTCAGGGGACACTAAGTTTATTAAATCAAACAGAAATATCTTAATAGGATGTTTGGTAAGAAAAATTTGATAAAGGAAGGTTTGTGGTGTTTTCAACTGGTTAATACATTTGTAATTGTAAAATCAGATTCAAGATTCAATTAGGAACCATCTGAAAATGTACAGTTGGGAGGTTTGAGAATCAGGACAGTTGATAAAAGAACACAACTGATAATACACACGTGTCGCCTTCAAACAATTCAAAAAGTCCAACAACAAGACAAAATTTAAGGTTACCTTCTTAGTAAAGGTTGAGTTGCATTCTTTACTAAGAAGTCAGGTCAAAATTGCTCGTAAACTTTCTGGTCCAGAACTGTGGGTCATTGTTTATTAGTATATATTTACATTTTTTTCTACTTTCAGTTTGTACCCATTTTAGGGGTTGCCACAGTAAATCTACGTTTTCCATCTCCACCTGTCCTCTCCATCTTCTGCTCTGACTCCAACTTATATCCATCAATCTCCTCTTTGTCTCCTACCTGGTAGCTCCATCTCTAAGATCATTCTTCTGCCAATATAACCACTGTTCCTCCTCTGAATACGTCCAAACCGTCTCAGTCTTGGTTCTCTCGCTTTTTCTCCAAATTTTTCTTTTCCTTTTGCCCTATCTTAGTATTAGTTTGTAGATAAAATACTAAGATCAAAGAAACTCGTGAAATAATTTATTTGCCAATTATTTGTTGATGATGCAATTTAATTTTTAAAAGAAATCTTTTTACATAAGGAAAACATTCAAAGCTAATATTTCTTCTTCATAAACTGAGAAGTTAATACATGATCTTCCATTCAGGACATCATCAAACTGTGGAGTTTTGTGGTTGTGTTACCATCTCTGATGAATGTATTAACACTGATATGTTCCCAATTTTTAATTTTAACTAGTTTATGAGTGCAGTAGACAGATGCAGACGCCAACTTTGATAATGTTCAGCGATTGTATGCCCTTTATTGGGTTGTGCTTTCACTTTTCTTGGTTTGGGTTGTTATGGCAAGGATTTCCTCCCTTTATTTGGGCTCCCAGATGTAACTCAGAGTCTTCTGATTATCTGAAATTATTATGTCACCACTGCATCGCCTAAGGGGAGTGACCTAGTTATACATGTATAACATGTGAGTTCCAACAGTAGAAACTGATACGCTTCAAATCTTTAATTGCAGTAGTCATTGAAGGATCATTACATTTTTCAGATTAAACCTGTCTTCTGTTAGTGTCAGCGTCTGAATTACATTTATTTGACATTTATTTTATAGCATTGACCGATGATCTTTGTCTGAAACCCGTTAATTGAATTATTAGAACTAAAGTACATTAGACCTTATCAAACATAAACCATACAGACTTGATGTTAGATCAGATCAGTCCAGTACTGACGGAGACCATTGCTGTTAAACATTCAGTGACTTTATGGAGAATAAATCCACCTGCCAAATGCAAAACCTTCAAGGACTGGAGTCCCCATTGTACCACCTTCACAGCAGCTCAGTGTGAGTCTGAATGTGTTTCTGACGAACAAAGGAAATAAAGTTAAAACACTGAATATAATAATAACTTGCTTGTCCTTCTACTTCAAAAGATTATTTAAGTCTAATAAAATTTAGACAACGAGTACGTATTCACTCTGGACTTGCTGTGTTTGTAATTTGAATGTACTGTAGAGAAGAATGCCAAACTAAGCAGAACAAAAAACATTCTTAATATTTTATTGGATTTATTTTCCTGAAGTGTCCAGGAAACTGCTTTGTCATCTGCATCCATGGAGATCCTGAAGAGAAACTCTTCTGTCCTTCCACAGTTCCTGACCCTGCCTCCCCCCCGAAATCCTCTGACCACAACTCAAGAGGAACGGGGGCACAGAGTAAAGGAACATGGGATTTGGGGCGTAATCCTGTTTGTGTTTGGGGTCACATGCTCGACAGGGCAGGCGTTAGTGAGCTACAGTCTGGAAGTTTATTCCCGGGACAAACAGCGGTCTAATTGTCATTCCCTCTGGAGAGCAGTCAGTGTCTCCTGCTCAGTGCTGGAGAGGAGACAGGTTGCTACAAGATGATAATTGAAAAGAAAGTGGGTGGTCCTCGCTGGCCCCTGTGGCCCTGTGGGACAGTTATACGGAGACGCCTGGGTGTTTTTGAGGGCCTGGGTGGGGGGGCCACTGCATGTTATATTTGGAAAAATGATTATGTCCTTATGGACTTCATTTGATAGACAATGCTATGGAGTGGTCATCGTTTCTGCTTTAGTTTCACTACGGATGAGAGCTGAAGCCTGTCCGGGTTTCACTGTTTGCTCATGGATTATTACCCTTAACTGCTGGACTGCTCCCAAGAAACAGTATAAGTATAAATATATTTATACATATATCCCTATGTATAAATATAAATATATAGTATATGTGTGTATAAATATATATATATATAAAAATATATATATATATATACAAGCTTGATAGGTATACACATATATACACATTTACAAAAAATCTGTACTAATATGCTTGTATGTCCAATATATATATATATATATATGTGTGTCTGTTTATGTATATATATATTTATTTTTGTTTGTGTGT
>JAFBJS010004590.1:209272-223306 GCA_016785265.1 Paraplagusia blochii
CTCTCTATTTATATATATATTCTCTGTTGTCAGACAGGGTGAGATGGAAATTGTTGACTCGCTGTGGCAACCCCTGAAAAACGGGATAAGCCGAAAGGAGAAGAAAATGCTCTGTTGTAACATCTCAGGGGCAGAAGTCTCCACAACTGCCACCCATAATACACTGCACCATAATGTGAGCCTTCCTGTGGTTGGTGAGACCACTGGCACCCATGCATTTATTAATATCCACCTATGTCTGAATACATCTGTTCAAACTGGTCTCATTTTGCAAATAAAAGGCTTGAATCTAAACTTTTTTTTCAAACACTTATCTTTTTAATCAACTGTGATAATTTTTGTTTCATCTTTTGGTCAAATTCTTGGATATATTTTGGGCAAAGGCTGCAGGGAAAAAACTTTTTCCAAAAGAACCAAACTCTGAGCTGAGAATTCCCTCTGGTCTTATCCTTTACCTACTTTTATTAACTCTTCTCCAGTCTGGTGCTTGTCTCATTGACCCGTAATCCTAACTGGCAGCTGGCCGTTACCGCAGCAACAGAGACTGGGAGAAAACTCCCCCCAGGTCAGAAGTAAAGAAGAGAGTTGTTGAAGAATGACACAAAATCACTATTGTGACAATATACTCGACAATCACATTCCTGGGGATGTGTCGTAGAGAAGAAAAGTCACTCACTTTTTTTTTAATGTTTGATGGAAATGAAACTGTCATTGATTTACAGTCATAAAAATATTTTACAGTAACTTAAATAACTCAAAATGTCATTACAAATAAAATGTTTTTTTGTATTTTATCCTGTAAGATATCCTGCCTCCTTGACCTGTTTCAGTTTAGTATTTATATATGAAGTACCTTGGTCACTGTAGGTCAGTGGTTTCCAAACCCTTTTTCTCAGAAGCCCCGTTCCTCCCCTCCACTCTTCTGCCTCAGCCCCTTGTCTCCATTTCTAGGTAGAATTCTTGTCCCAATGCCCACTTAATGACAACATACAATGTACAAATACAAAGTAAATGAAATTACAAACAGGAAAAAGAAAAACACAAAGAAAACAAAAAATAGTTTGAGGAACACGCCCCCTACTTTGAGAACCACTGTCAATGTCTTTTTATATCTTAAAATATATTCATATTCCAGAAAAAAAAGGTGTAACATGAGGTTAGGGTTAGGATTAGTTCAGATCAGGACATGGATGAAAATATCTGTTTTGTTTTGCTTTTTACACAGTAATAAAATACAAACTGCATTTTTAAAGTATCCCGTTCCAGGAAACACTGTTTTATCCCAACCACTTTCTAATACAACAGCTAAAGAAAAATAAGTCAGCAGTGAGGGGGAGGATGCGGGGGACACAGGGTGGGAGCAGATTTTAAAGTTAAACTAATTCTCTGAAAGAGGAGTTTGTGCGACTTAATGAGGCAGAACTAATGGAAGTTGTACCATCCCGGTGCCGTGGTGGCGCCACAGAGCAGCTATTGATTCTTGCTTCAAACCTCTCCAGGTCCTAATCAGCTTCTTTGGTTGTCCGTTTCAGGCCTGACAAATCTATTGTGGTCCTGTGTCACTGGAGGTCAGTAGTTATTAGTGGCCACTGAAAACAGTTTCTCTAACTACTTATGGGCCAATTGAATAAAATGCACTGGGGGGGTTACTTTGGAGTGGGGGGGATTACTGGCTGTGCAGTGAGTCCGGCCGATGCAGAAGAGAATGTGACATGGTTTTCTAATAAGGGATGCTGAACCCCCCCACCCTTCACCCTCCAGCCTGGAGTGTAGACGACTGTGAATAGACTTTCAAACCAGCCTGGCGTCATGTCACTGAAATGGTATTCATAGCAGGCATAGGAATTAGTACTAGTCCTGCTGGAACCAGGAATAACATGTCACTGTCACTTGTTGTGTGCATGTGTGTGTGCGTGTGTTGTTGTGTGTGTGTGTGTGTGTGTGATATTTCTTGGAATTCTATTAGTGGGAGTTTCTTTCAGTCCAATGACCTTCTTGGTTTTATTTTATTCAGAACATCATTAACAAAAGTAAAGTGACTGAGTTTAAGGAAGGTTTTGATTCCTGAGGAACAGAGACTTTTCAAGGAAAAGAAGAAGAAGAAAAATGAAAAATGTATTTATTTAAGGCAATATTTTTATTGGACAACAGGAAAATTGTCACCAGGGTAAAACGTCAATTGTGACGTAAATGCAATATTTTATTATTTATTTATTTAATTTATTTTGGACGACTTTTATGTGATTTGTCGTGAGATCAGTGTTTTTTTTCTCCATCTGCTGCAGGTGATTATCATCTTTTCTAATCTGCCAAACTCAGGGCTCGCAGACCCAGTTCAGCCCTCATGGTTATTTTCTGTGGCCTATTGAAACCTCCACAGTTCAGTGCCTGCTCTTACCAAAAACTCTCATGTTGCATTTTTTATTTCCAGACTTCAGATATATATTCCTATAATTTATTTTACTTGTTCATTGAGTCATCTCCATCTTTTTATCCATCACCAGTCTCCACCACTGCCACACAAATAACTCAGCTTTCAATTTTTTATTATTAAAATTTGTTTAATTTTTTTCTATCAAGCAATACGATTTCTTTTCAGTTTTGCTGAAAGTGTTCACCAAGGGGGGCGCTCTTTTCCTCCTCTATCATCAACGGTAAGACCCGGGCAGACCTCATATAACCTCATACATTTATCTGCAGGTGTCTCCACACCAGATTTTTTCTATTTTTTGTTTTACTTTTTTTCCCCAGTATTTCCCATCTCTCTTTTTCATTCACTTTTCACCTTTCACTGACACTGAGTGGAACTTGGAACTTTTTCACTCTGTAAGTACTTCTCCACACTGTGAGAGGTTTCATGTTCTTTTTTTGCCAGAAACAATTTTACAAAATAGGTTCAATTTGCATGTATTGTCACAAATCCTACACAAAAAAATTAATTCGATTTACATTTTAAATGGACAATAATACTTTGTCTTCCAAACATCCCAACGGACAATAGAAGAGATTTGTTTTTTTGTGAAGTGTCACCTCACACTAGCTCACTTTGAGTTATTATCCCTCTCTTATTGTGTTAATTTCACTGAAGCTGGGCCAAATTATATATATACAAATATTAATATATACAGTGTATATTTTTTTAATTTATTTGTATTCCCTTTAGTTAAGGACAGGGAGAGGTTCAGCTGTTTATGTTGGCGGTTATATATTTGGCCTACATTTCTGTGTAGCCTATGCAGCCAATAACGTTAAGCCGCTTCCAATTAGCGCTCTCCAGGTTGCTAGGTCGCCATGGTCAATTGAGGAACACATCAATAGGACTTGAAAAGGTTTCTCTGCGATCAGACCTTCTGACATATTAAGTAGAATAATGGGGGAGGAAGGGAGTGGTGCATGTGTATGTGTGTCAGACGGGGAGGGTGAGGTGAGGGTGAGGGGGTGTGGAGACTAAATCAAGGCTTCCTTCCACATTCACATTATGCACCAAAACCTGCAATTACCTGAGAAGAATAGTCTAAAAAAAATCTTTACATCACTGAAATAGAACATTGTCTGTCGGGCAGGATGCTTGCAGCGCCGCGCCGAGGTGGAGGTGCACGACCCCCTCGCTCTGATACAAATATCTGCTCGGTGTAATAGAGGCAATTTTCTCCAATCATTTACATACTCATTTGCTTTGTTTATGCGTGCGTGTGTCATGCGTGGAAAACATTAGACCCCAAAACCACAAATATGGAACAGCAGCGTCTGCAAACAAACAGGCTCCAAACTTTTTTTTTTTCTTTTTTTTTTCTCCCAGAATGATATGAAAACAACCATCACAGTATCCAGCCGCTCTCATGATTCCCTTCATCGGGAGGAACCTCCAATAAACCAGGAGAAGCAACAGGCACAATGGCTGGTGATTACCCAGCATAGCCTGTTAGTGCACCATAACTATGGCCATTGAGAGGAGAAGAGAATGGCTTCACCTCAGCTTTCATGTCCACCATCACCCCCTCTGTTTAGACAAAGAATCTTGAAGAAACTTCTCGCAACATCACGCGATATCTATGTATTGTGGAATGCATTTTATAATGCTCTGGTCACACACTCTCCCTCCCAGAAAGGTGACGCTGCTACAGTTGCAAATGTCAGGTGCTTATTGGCCGAGACACAGCCTGGGAGCGCGGCCATGATGGCGAATATACATACAGCTGTCAGGTATGAGAAGAAGGGCCAACAAATTGTTGCTCTCCATTGAGAAGCACTGATAGCCATCATCATCATCATCACCATCATCATCAACAACAACAACAACCAGGGAGGGTTGAGAACATGTTCAAACGTCCACAGGAAATTGAAGCGTCGCTCAGCTGCTGCTTCTGCTGCTGCTGCCGCCACAGTGTGAAGGCCAGTGAAGGGCAGCAGAGACACTGATGCTGAGAGCGATGACCTTCAACACTTCACACAAATCATCCATCTCCTGAAGAAGCTGATCAGAAGTAGAGTGTGTGTGCATTTACACAGTGTTTACAACCCAGTCTTTACATACTTATTTGTGTTCAATAAAGGAAATGAATTGTTAAAATAATAATATTGGTGTTAAAGCAAAAACTAGACTTAAGATGAGAAAAATATAATATATAAACAGATTTCAGTGACAAGAACAACAGATGTTGCAGATGAGCTGCAAAAATAAATATTTTTCTCAGTGTGTGTATTTATAAATTAATAGTTATTCGTGATTCAGATATTATTCTTATTGTTTTTAATGAATAGGACTGATTCTGAACCTAAATAATGCTATTTTTAATTAAATGTAAATTATGCATACATATAAAGTAAATAATAAACGCATAAAATGTAAAGACCACGTGATTTAACTGTGAAAAACACAACGTGTTAAATCACATTTTTGACATTTGAGTTTCTTCCTCATCCGTGACTATGAATCGCGTCAAGAAGCGACGTGAATCTGCGGGCTCAACAATTTAGACAAAAAGGTAAAATTAACCACGAAAATAGAAATCAAATAAAATCTCAACCTCAACATGTTTTACATTTTTGGTAATTTTCTTTTTTAGATTTTTTAATTGTCAACTCATTACTTTTAGAATCTTACATTGATAATATTACATAAAATAATATCAATAATGATACTGATAATAACCAGAAAACTTTACATACTTTGCAAATGAATTAATATAAATAAATGTGGTGATTGGATATATTTTACAAAAGGACAAACAAAATCGCAATGACAATTAAATAATTTGAACCAACAGTTAAAGACGGATGAGTTGATTGACACAGTAAATCGAATAATGTTAGTAAAAAAAGTGGATGTTGACAAACAACATTGTGGAGACGGGGGAGTGGGTAGGTGCGCTGCCCGTCTCCCACAGTCCTGCAGGGGAGCTCCATGAAAGGCAGCCCCTCCAACATGTCAGGGGAACAAAGCTGTCTCCCTCATCGACCCTGCTTTCCACCTCAATTTGGTCTCAATCACGACATAATGAAAATGCACTTCACAGCAGATGTCTGTTAAACAACAAAAAATTACGTCTTCAGCAACGGCTCTCACACTTCAACGTATTTATTGTTAACGTTCACTTGGTTTGGAAACATATACAGCAGCCATCACGCATTTGTTCCTTTTTAACTTATACAAAAAGAAGAGAAAAGGAATAAAATGAACAGTAAGAGTGGACGCAATAATGATAATAATAATAATAATAATAATAATAATAATAATTATAACAAAAATAATGGTCATTATTATACAGTTTAACGCATTCTGGAGTGTTAGCCAAATATACAGGATCCTACTTTATTCAATAAGTCTAAGTGAATACATTAGTTTACATTATTCATATGATAAAATATCAGGTTATTAATATCACCGCAAAAAAACAACAAAAAAAACAAAATAATATTTTTTAAAAATAATAAAAATTGAGGATGATGGATTTAGTGAAACCAAAGCCCACCCCTCACGGCTCCCCCAGTCCCGACCCCCAGTCCCAGTAAAGCAGCATTCCTTTTTTGTTTGAACAACATGGACTACGTTTAAAACATCATGAGCAAGGTCCCAGAAAAACATGTCTTACAAAAGGTCCAGAAGCGACGTAATTGCTTTCAAGGGCGGCCATTTCTGCAATGTTCAAAAATAGACTCCCCTCTCAGAGATGTCAAGAAAATGTGCCCCGATCAGCTGGTGGTGCGCCTCTGCGTGTGGGTCTGTGCGCGCCTCCCAAAACCCAAGGGTCCACGTACATACATACATACATACAATACATACATAAATATATGTATACATATATATATAAATATATATATACATACATATATAAATATATAGACATACACACCTATACTTGTATATGTCTATATATTTATTTGTACATATGTACATGTATACACAAATATATTTGTATGTATTAATATTTGTATATATTGTGTATGTGTTTGCATGGGCTCATCCGCAGGTTGGCATAAAAAAAAAAAGGAAAAAAGAAAATCAAAAGTAAAAGTTGACAGTACTCGGTACCGTCTTAGGTCCTACCACGTTCTGCCGTACAGGAGGTTAGAGCTGACCATGTTACTGGTGTAGTCTACAGCAGACGTGTCTATCTGGGCCATGTTCAGCTGGCTGTGCAGGGACGGAGGACTGGGCGACATCTCCTCCAGGTCCAAAGCGTTCACGTGCTGCTGGCTCTGGTGCTGCACCAGGGAGCCGGCGGAAGAGGCGAGCACCACTCCTGCTCCGTTCTGCTGCTGGCCCTGTTGGACCTGCTGCTGCTGCTGGTTGGGCGTCGGTGTGTTGGAGCCGTTCTGACACGGTTTACCGTCCTTTACCAGAACTGGCACGGCCACGCGCCGCGGTGACTGCGCCTGCTGCTGGCACAGGTTGCCGTCCTGTTGCTGCTGCTGCAGCTGCTGCGCCGCCTTGTCCTTGGCCTGGCGCTTCATCTTGTACCGGTGGTTCTGGAACCAGATCTTGACCTGGGTCGGGGTCAGGTGGATCATGCTGGCCAGGTGCTCCCTCTCGGGCGCGGACAGGTACTTCTGCTGCTTGAACCTCCTCTCCAGCTCGTAGACTTGCGCCTGGGAGAACAGGACGCGCCGCTTCCTCCTGGGCGCAGCGTGGAGAGTTGGCATGGATTTGGTGGCGTCTGCCATCCCCGTCAGACCCCCCATGCCGCTCATGTTCATACCTGTGGAAGGTCCCATGAATCTAGAAACTTAAAAATATACATACATACATGTGCGTTCAATACACAGATGAGGAGAACTCTATGTCGCCTGAAGTTTCTTAAATACAATGTCTAAATATAATGTCAAATAATAAATACAATGTCTAAATATGAACCAAGTGTTTTCCTTTAACGATAATAATAATAATATTAATAATAATTCACTTTTATAGTGTTTAGACCACGTGTCTAATAAATATATATATATAAGTAAAACTAACACAGTGCAGTTGATTAAAAGTTTAAAACATTAACAGTATTTCAAAGTCAATAATTCATCTAAAAATATAAACACAATTCACCCGCAATTGTCAACAATAAATAAATAAATGAATAAATACATATTGTTCATAGTTAGCAACGAGCGTTTTCTCCACATCTATAAGATATTAATAAATATGTATTTCTAATATTTACATAAATATTTCTATTACATTTTTAACATTAAGAAAAGAGAAAAAAATTAACACCCATATGAGGTGAGGACTTACTGGTGGAGTATCTCGGGTCAGGGTTGGTGCTGTACCAGCCTGTAGCTGCAGCTGCTGCACTGGTCCTCATGCTCTCCTGGTACGACGGCAGGTCTCCCATGTTGCCAATGCCGCCGTTGCAGTATCCCCCCATGGCGCTGTGGGAGAACTGGGAGACGGTGTGCGGCATGTGGTAGGTGGTCGCCACGCCGGCGTTGTGGCCCATGGAGTGCTGTTGCATGCCGGTCTGAGACACCTGAGGCTGTCGGTAGGCTCCCAGTGGAGAGGCTAGGTTCCCTGCGCCGTCCATTGCACTGAACTTCTTGTAGGTCTCCTCGATTGGACTCAAAATATCTGTCACTGAAAAAGGCGTTGTGTGCTTTGGGCTCAACGACATGATTCAGAAAGCAGGTAGATTTTTGTGTTTGAGCAGATCAACCGTGTAGTTGTATCGGCTCTCTCCTTGGTGGATGTCTACGTAAGAGAGTGCTTGTAGTGCGCCTGAGATCCTATTGATCGCCTTGGAGAAGGAGGCGAGCCCAGGGCGCTCTTAGCCCGGGTTTATTGGAGCCAGGAGCCAGGTTTACGACAAACACAGTGGGCGGAGCAAAACTCCTAAAGCAGCAAACAATGGTCATTGACATTTTTAGGGGAAACAGTTAATGAAAAGACCCCGGCTCCTTTTGTTGAGCGCAATAACAGATAAAAAAAAATAGAAAGAAAAAAAAACATACATGAGGCGTTTGTTGTGATTCTGTCTTTTCTGCCCAGGTAACATCTGCCCGCCGTGTTCTGCTCAGCAGCTGATCTGAGCAAAACAGAGGGATATTTTGCGTCAGGGGGGAATTCCACTCTTTCTGGAAACTTTGAGAGCTCTTTGAGCAGACACGAGGGCCACAGAGTATCATCAGAGAGCCGCAGGAAGTTCTAGGACCGACTCATTTATGCTTCTTAAGCATCATTTTTGCCCCATCTGAGAGGGACCAGTCCAAATAAGATGAGATGGTGAAGGAGTGACGCAGCAGTGCAACAGCATGAACCCAAACACCATTGATACATTGATTGATTGTTGCTTTAAAAAAAAAACAAAAAAAACAAATGACCAGACCAAAATATCCCAGCTGCGCTAAGTATATAAATATGAACAGATTATTATGTTGACTGAAATACTGCAGATATGACACAATATGGTGCCATGTTCTAATTTTACCTCAGGGACTTGATATAAACCTTATATTTTTATTGTATTACTTTATTTGCTCACGATCTAACTCTGTTTTGTGACCATACTCTAAAAACACGGCGGGCTGTTTAGAAACTACTGTATTTATTTGATTTATATTTAATAATGATTCCTCCAAGAGCCTCAATGCAATTTGCAGACAATATTGTCAGTCTCCAACTCTTAAAGTCTGGTCAACACGCGTTAATGACACTCTGTGGTCCTGACCTGACACTGTAATCTCTGAACAAACTGTCTGGCGCCAGGGGACGAGTCAGAGAAAGAGGGGCTCAACGGGGGGAGACGAGGGGTAAGGAAGGAGATGAGAGGGGGTTAACAGAGGCAGGAGATGCTGCAAGTCTTAGAAATTTACACCATTTAATTGCAACAGCAAAACACAACTGTATAATCATGCGTTTTGTTGTAAACACGCCGTGCGTCATATGGATCCACGGTTTTACGCACAACTTTTACGCACAGCTTTTACGCACGATTTGTACACCAGAACTTGATGTGTCCCTGATGCATGACGTTTGGTCGATGTCTCTCTCCATCAACAACCCCTACACGGCGGGGCAACGGCAGGAACAGGTGTGCAGGTTCACGTTGTTCTTTGTGGAGGACGTGGCGGGGGAGGGGAGGTCGCCTACTGGAAGCCGCTAATGTAATTTAGCTCGTTTTAATGTAAGCAAGTAGCCACCTAATCCTAATTGGACAAATGAAGATGTGACATGGTCAGCCATCAATTACCGCGACGTCACAGCAGAACATCGATCTCGTTGTTAAGATGTGTCTGGGTGCGTTACAGAAGCAGAAATCACTCATTATTCCCTCCGTTGTCTCTGAGAGCCCGGTCCAATGTGAGTGCTCGTGGATTTATTCACATGGTAATATTCAACACAATCTAAATTCTTATGGTGATGGGTGGGAGACAATTCCAATTCCAAAATAAAGCCATAACAATACACAATATCCGGTTTTCGCTGATATTTATTTCTATAATAAACAAATAATTTTTGAATAAAATCCACCAGTTCTTTTAGTGTTTGTTTTTTTTTTTTTACCATTCTTTGGCAGCACTGTGTCTTCTCGGGCCTCGGCACAGACCTTTACCATTATGCAAATGAGCCAAAGCTCTCAACCTTGTGGATTACTGAGTCAGAGAGCAGGACCCTGGTCCGCACAGCCTCCACATTAGGATCCCTGAGACCATGCAGCTGGGCGGCTCCATGCTGTGGCCGCCAGGGCTCAGATTGTTGACAATTATTTCCTCTTTTCCTGTTTTTTTTAAAGATAAACTTTTACACGCGGTGATGTGGATTTGTTCGTGGCAGCAGCGGCGGGTCCCGACAGGCGGCCGAGGAGAAGGAGGTGGAGGAGGATGTAGAGGCCTAGCTGAAGGTGGGTTTAGAATCCGAATTAAAACATATTTTAATCACCTCTTTGCGTCAATTAAGGCATTTAATAATGTATTCGTCCATTTTTTTTTGTTTTATTTGGCGCTCCACTGTTTCTGTGACTGATAAAAGCTGCGGGTCAGAATACAGCAGTTGAAAAGACGCGGGGAAAATAACTTTGTTTTCCGTTGAGATTTAAGGGACCGTCGTAAAAGGCTACAAGAGTGAAAACGCGGTTTTGTTTTGTTTTAAGAAAAACAGTTTCTTGTGCTTAAAAGTCAAAATGAAATAATTACAAATATTGAAACATCATTGATGTGAACACCTTTACACTTTATATTCTGCGTTAAAATGATATTATTTAAAAACTGGCTTAGTGTATAGAATAGGAACTGTAATTTTTATTAAAAACAATTGTATCACAAAGGTAATGACTTCGACACACACACACACACACGGAAACACACAGACTCACAACAGAAAATAACCGCATTCTATTTATTGGCTCCGGTCTGTTCTGTTCTGTTCTGGTCTCTAATGACAACTTGACCAGTTTTCCAATATAACGTCCATCAGCTTTAACTGGACCAGTTGTGTGTCGTTAACCAGCGGATAATAACAGTCCATTTTGCTTGTTTATCATACAGACAACCTTTCCACTCTCCACCACTACCGATACACCGTCACCCCTCTGCCCCACCTCAGATCAGCTCAGCACGGCAGATGGACCAGAGCGCCTTGTTTCTCGAGTACCTTCCCCATCTAGTTCAATACCCTGAGAGATGTAAAGAGATGGCTGAAGGGCTGGGGTCCTGACCCGCAACCTCAGCCGCAAACGGAGCACTAACTCAGGCATCGGTTCACTTTGCATCTTCCTAGCTCTATCTCCAACTTAATCTGGATTTGGGGATATTTATTATTATTATTATTATTATTATTATTATTATTATTATTATTATTATCTCGTTTTTGTGAAAAACAACATTTAGGATTGGTCAGAAGAAACGCACAGACGATGACGTTGACGTATTTTGAGCGTCAATTACGCAAAATAATTTATTGATGGCCTCTGGATGTACGGATGAAAAGAACTTAAGAAGACCTTACCTTAAAAATATACTCAGACTAGAAAAAGTATGATTTAAATTATGGGATATTTACCTTAAATACATATATGTGTGTATCTACGTTTAGATGTATTTACTTATACATATTTTGGAAAGATAAATTCTACATATACCGTTATTGCAAAATAACATAATCTACATTAAACATGAGCAAATATATAGTGCAGCCTATAGATGTTCAATTCTAAATAAATAATCTATTAGACATCACGTCTGTGTCGTCGGTCGGGTCAGTGATGTCATCACGCACAGACTTGAGGTCTCAGAAAAAGACACAAAAATAAAAAAGTCCATATTAAATTATAGTCCATGGACCACTGTTTAATCCATAGTCCTTTCAGACCCCTGGCCCCCACAATGCCCCCCCTCCCTTCGCCGACCCCCCGGTCCCTCTGGAGACATAGACCGTGGTCCGCGGACCAACCCGGTTCGGTGGAAGGATCCCACACCTGCAGCCAGGGCGCTGCCGTTTAGATCAAATACTTTGTGTCCTCTCAACCCTCTGAGCTCGGGGAGACCACAAAGCGGGCAGGTGCGTATCTTTGAGCTGCGCTACTTGAAACGGTGCGGTTCCTCCTCTAAGTAGGTTAAAGGTCCCCCCCCAAGTGGAGAAAGTATGTGATGGGCCTCTTGAAGACCGTATTCTCCTGCAGGAGTTCGCATTCACTCACAATTAATGTGGCTTGATGGACGAAATGATGCTAATAGGGCGCCAAGAACCAGAACACGGGCTGCGGGGGGACGGGATGCTGACCACGGACTGACACCGGGGTGGAGACTGGGGGGTCCGGTGACCGTCGGGGTCCCACAGCGGTGATGTGGAGCTGGTGGGGGGTCGGTGGTTCCTGTGACCTCGGTCAGAACGGTACTGAAGGTAGGTGGGAGACAACTGTATAGTCTGATTATTAACTATAAATAATCAACTAACGATTCCGTGATGTTCCAACGCAGACAAAGAAATTAGCTCGTGATTGAAAAGTCAGCATAGCATGAGTAATTTTTTTTACAGTTATTAATAGATTTTATTTCTAAAGAATGACGTCACTCCTCCTGGTTGATGTCCTTACCTTCATCACTCTCTCCAGGCTGATGGAAGTGACAGTTTCTATTTTAAAAAAAATCACGAATAAATTTACTATCAGTTTATGGCCCAATTGGCTGTACAAGAACATCTGTAAATCACCTATCTTTGTTTTTTTTTTTTCATTTTTTTAAAGAATAGTATATCTAAAATATAGTAAAATATAGTCTAAAAATATAGTAAATATAGTAAAATAGTCGTTCACTAACTCTAACTCATCATTTCGCCCATAGACATTTAAAAAAAAACTGAAAAATATTAACATATTAGTTCAATATATTTAGAATATTCAGAGTAATAAAAGAAAAGCATTATAGTAAATACAAAGACTGGGAGAAATATATTCACAGTCCGTAACGATTTACTGCCTTTAAGTAATGCGTTTGTCTAATGTAAAATAAAATGACAAATACACGTTTGATCAGAAGATAATCTGCCAGATTAAAATATTGGGAGAACAAGGCATCAGGTCGACAGGGATAATTTTACTCTGTTGCTTTTGAGTCTGGATTATATCAGATTATACTCAATTAGGTTGTTTATTGAGCCATTAGAAAATAAATAATGTAACAAAGTAGAAAAAAAAATCATGATACAAATATATTTCCAAATATGCTAATTTTTAGGTGAGACTGGATTAGATTAAATTACCTTTAACATAATGAAAAAAAGAAATGCCATGGGTCTATATTATTGTTCAGGTGTGATTTATTTTAGATGATACTGTATTGGATCACACTCTGTATCTTTTATTGTACAAATGATCTAAAACAAACAGGGAGAATAAAAAAGTAAAATGTTACAACACTTCAAATACATTTCTGTCTAATCTGAATTGTACACTGTACAATTCAGATTAGATCGGACCAGATTTAATGGAGTGAATTAACAAAATAGGAATTTTTCACAAAATGAGAACAGATTAGACTTGGTGTTTTGCTGGAGTAACCAGTCGAGATATGAAAAATAAAAATAACTGAAAGTTTAAAAAGAGAAAGATATTGCCTCTAAAATTAATCTTCTCTGAGTCCTTTACTTAAACGTTATCATTCAAGTTGAAGCAGAAAATGTAAAAAAAAAACCCAAAAAAC
This sequence comes from Paraplagusia blochii, assembly GCA_016785265.1. NCBI lineage: Eukaryota > Metazoa > Chordata > Actinopteri > Pleuronectiformes > Cynoglossidae > Paraplagusia > Paraplagusia blochii. Next base: position 222,899 of record JAFBJS010004590.1, read on the forward strand.
AGTTTTATTACTAAGAAAATTTTAGGAAGTACAAAAAAAACTAAATGAGACAAATCTGTCGGGAAGGTAGGTCAGATTCCTCTGCTCCGTCACAGCAGTTCCCTCTCTCCTCTTCCTCCTCCTCCTCCTCCTCGATACTCTGCACAGCTGTGGAGTGGAAACATGTTTATTTAGAAAAAATAAATAAATGTGCAGATCAGATCAGATCAGTTCAGTGCAGCGCAGTTAGAGTCAGGACGATGGTCCTGGGTCCCAGCCCACCTGGTTCGCTCTCTCCTGTGCGGGCTTCAGCCGGGGCAGCGATGAGGGCAGGTAAACAAAGCTGTCCAGTCCGTGCCCACTCTGGCCTCCTTCTCCCCCCCTCCCTCCCTCACTCTCTCCCTCTCCGGTGGCCACAGGTCTCGGCCG
>JAFBJS010004594.1:6214-18795 GCA_016785265.1 Paraplagusia blochii
TGTGTATAAGAGACAGGTGTTTACATTTGACTCAAGTCCACCAGCAAATCTTCCACCTGGGTTGCAATCCGTTGCAAGCAACATTGGTTATCCAACTAGCCCACCATGGGTCAGACAAAGAGTCTTGACTTCGTTGAATGGACAGGCCTTTACTAGCTATGCTAAATATGGACGTTATGCTGATGGTGAGTACTTGAGGTTTTTATTTTAATAATAAATCCTTGTTTGTTCTCTATGAGTATGAAGATTATTTTCATGGATTATTGTCCTGTGATTGGCTTTTTCTGTCTCTCAGATCTTTACTCTGGCCTACTTGTGAATGCTATTAATCAGGACATGCTAGTAAAGGGCTGGCAAGTGACAGCTGACTCTCTACGTTCAACCTGCCAAACATATGATGTGTTAAATGTTCTTGAGGTAATGTTGCCATCTGGAGACTTTCCCACCAGTAAAGACCACTCCAAGTGGTGTGTGACTGAAGACCAAAGCTTGGTCTGTATCGCTGACATGAACAGGGAAGAGAGCCAGAAGAGAAGAGGGGGCGGGGCTATATGCCTGAGAGATAACACAGTTGGTCTTTCTTTTTACTCACTCATCAGTAGATTTCAGCCATGTTAGACAAGTCCACATTAAATATGTGAAATCACATATATGACTGCAAAGTAAAAAAAAACAAAACAAAAAGCTACAGCCATATTGCAGTGACGATGAGTCATGTTTTAGACACATAGATGACTTTTTTTTATCCATACAAAAGATCCATATAAAATATAATTGTGTGCATAACTATTTTACTCATAAAATATAGGTGAAATAATTTCTTAATTTTTTTTGTGGGCTTGTGGGCCTTGAAAATCTTGTCTTCCATTTGTTCAATATTGGGGTATACTGAAAGATTCCTAAAGTTTTCCATTCATTTTATGCTTCTATTATAACCACATATTTGTGAGGCCTCTGCCAATTATGGCTGAAAAAAAAATTTTAATTAAAACAAAAGCTTGTGCAATGCTTCTCCTCTCTCAAGTTCATGTTTATTTTCCCACATGAGTAAATAACAAATTGTGGTTCATTCAATTACATCACCTTGTTAGGATGGTTCCGCAGAGGAAGCAGCCAAGACACAAATGCAGCACTCTCTTCAGGTGCAGGAGGTTCATTCCAAACTCAAAAGAGCAGAAACTCACTGGATAAGAGAACCAAGCAGGAATTAACTAAGAACAAAAGAAATTGACATTTTTTATAACAGAATTACAGTATTTTCAACAAAAGTTTAATAAGAGAAAAATCTTATAAGTCAAAACAAAATGCAATAATAAAAATAAATAAGAATACATCGGAATTTGAAACAATAAAATGTTTCCATAACAAAAAGTCGGAAGCCAATGCTACAAAGCAATATATAACTAAAAAAATCTTAAAATATCTTAAATCCGGTATTGGAAAAATCAGGACGCCATCTTCCCTGGTACAGCGGTTTACAACACTTAACATCATGTGTAGTTTTTTATTTTGTCATATTCTCCGTCTTCCGGTAACACGCTGGAATAAACCAATCAGAAGCGGTTTTTTACGGACTCTGACGTACACAGCCACTCGCGTTCATGACGTCACTACGTATGGACTATTTAATATGGCATTGCCCATATCATTAAGCACGCTTGATGTTCGTATAAACAAATTAAACGCTTACTTCTTCAAGCCTGAAACGTGAAGCGAACCTTTTTCCTTGAAACGAACAGCGGGAAATAAACAGGTTGGCAAGTATGAAGGATGAAGATTTTGTCTTTTTGAGTTTTTTTTTTTTAGATTAAACAAAAAACCCACAAAAAATACACCCACATGTGGAGACTATTGGTGAACTCGATCCAGGAATCACCAGGCCATTAGGTAAGCTAGGTAAGGCCTTATCCTATATTGAATAATTTGTAGCGACTAGACCAGGTCACAGAGAATCACTATGACACCTTCACACATTTACTGGAAAAAGGAGATTTATTGAATTCATAAAGTGACAAAGTCAGTACAACCCAGTTCAAACAGAAAGTTCCCCCCACAATATTTTCTGGTTTAAATCTACACACACAGTTTAGAGGCATATTTTACTCCAGCATAAAGGAGGTTAACCACCTCCTTCTCATGATTACTTTTCCATGATCCGTGCAGCTGCAGCAGAGACCAAACAGTGTTTGTTTTATGAAGATACTGTACCTGAAACCGAATCCGCTTAGTGCTGATAGAGACCAGGAGGTCAGAGGATTTTTGTAGTGCTTGTGAACGGACACTTTAATGGGATAGGAAAGGGTTTTAGAAGCCTGGTTTTATGGGAATGACAAAAGTTATAGCAATAAATCAGATTTAAGCAACAACATAAAATACGTTGTATTTCAAAACCTACAACATTGTAACAATGTGACATCCTGCAGCAGGACAATTTGGTTGGCATAGTGCTGTATGTAAGTAGGTTACTCTTGTAATTTCGGGGATTATTGGCCGTAAATCAATCATTTTCTAAATATTAGGTGGGAATGATCATATTACCAATGCTTTGCTACAATGGCTGCAGAGTCAGGGACTTCTGACCATCACAACAACATAAAACCAACCGCACTTCAAATACCTGAACTCTCCCCTCAACTCCAGGCTAACATTGAGCTGTAGAAAACAAAGATTAAACGGAGATGTGATGAAATGATTGACAGGTATGCCACTACAAATCAATGTGATGACATCACCACCACATTGAAAAAAAACCTGTCCACTGGCATTGTTGTCCAGATGTTGTCCAGTTTATGTCCCAGTGGTGGTCGTGTCGGTTGTTTCCGCTGAAGAGTAAATAAAGGGTAAGGCTCATCCTGGTGCCGAAGTAACACACACCAAATGTCAAAAGGGGAATTTATTCCAGCTCTACAAGCAGGTCGCCCTCTCCCACTGTGTCCCCTGGCTTACAGTGGACCATTTTCACCTAGAAAAAAGACAGACAGGAAGGCCTTAAAAAAACAAAATCATCATATTTCAAAACCTAGATAAACCTCATGTTAGTCTGAGTTTAAACTCATAATTTGATGACATATTTTGGTCGTTTAATTTCAAAACCTTATAATGTTTGTCTAAAAATCTGTCCTTTATTCCTTCATGTCACCTGCTCACGTCATTACCTTTGCCTGTTTAACTGCCGTTAAACTGTTTTGCATCTTCATGGCTTCAATCACACAGATCTCTTGACCCTCTGCAACCTGGACATGAAACACACGAAGACAGAAGGTCAAGTCAATGACAAAATAACAGACAAAGAAAATTGGAAACAAAACAACACACATTAACACATAAAAACACATTCAATGACATTGAAAACACAATAACAGTCTGTGAATGTAGTGCTGTAGCGATAGTTACTGGTCAGCACTGCATCAACTTTGTTGTTCGGGCTGAACTATTTTACCGTATCTCCGGGCTTGACGGACACGGCCACCATTGTGCCAGGCATCGGTGAACGCAGGATGCTGCTGGTGTCTTCAGGAACTTTTTCTGGCATTAAAGCATTCAACTCCGCGGTAGACTTGGAAAGGACACGCATCTGAAACTGCAAACACGTAAAGTGATCGTCAGTGGGAGCTCCAGGTTAATCGTAGCTACAGCATCCCTCCAAGTCTCTGGTCTTTTACATTTGTCAAAATAGTCACAGACACAGTGGTAATAAAGGTGTACTCTTAAGGAGGGAAACCTCTATCATGTGTTTTGGGAGTGTCCAAAACAAAACCTTAATAAAAATATTACTCTATGGGGTAAAAAAAAAAGCTGACCAGGATGTGGTTGCAACCAGGCAACAAATTATTTATGACATCTTTATTGTGGAAAAGATAATATTCTATTTTACTATGAAAACAAAAAAAATTTAAGATGTGGTAAAAATTGGCGAAAAATGATTCAGAGACCAGATTCAGAGACTAGATTTTTATCACAAATCAAGAGTGTGCTAAATAATGTGTGCCCTATGTGTGGATTCTGGTTGTGTTGACTGACTTCAAACGCCACTACAAAAGAAACTGTCAAAATGTTCAAGTATGATCTTGGTAAGTTTTTATGCGTTGCTGCAATTTTTTTTTTATGGCAAGTGTTCTTCCAAAAAAAAGACATTCATTAGTGTGTCAAAGAAAACTTTAAATACCGTATTATTGCATTACAACAGTAGTCTGATATTAGAGGTGGAAAGCAACAAATAATATTTACTCAAGATAATGTGACACAGTATATAATAAAATCTCTGTTCAATTTAAGATGAAGTATTTGATAGATTTGTGGAAGAGGAGCGAACTGAAAAAGTCAGTGAACTGTTTTTTATAGTATCCATTCTAATGTGTTGTTTATTGCTATAATAGTAATGAAATTTAGAAGGTGTAGTTAGAGAGTGTGCTGGTGTGTGTGTGTGTGTGTGTGTGTGTAGGCTGAGGAGAGAAAGAAATCAGTTTTTATGTGTTGCTGCTATATATAATTTCAATAAAAGTATGGAGGATGTCATACTGCTGTGTCACAATAGAGGGCTCCTCATGGTCTGGAAAATGTGGTAACTGAGAACCTTGGAGACAGAGTCACTGTCAATGCCATAAATACAGTGCTACAAAGTGGCTTTTTTTAATTGACGATTTCTAAATAGCTTAGTAACATTAGTCAAAGTTTACTTCCAATTAAGTACTTTCTACTTTTACTTGAGTAGAATTTAAGCAAAGTAAATAAAGATATTTTTACTTATTATATATACAGTACGTTGAGTACGCTGATGAAGATTCTCAGTCATCCTGGATATGTTCAAGGTTAAAGAGTGTTTGAGGCAACTGGACATTAAGTTTTTCACTTTAGTACATTTACACTTTTAGTATGAATAAATACTTTTAGTACTTTTCAACCCCTGGCAAAAGCATAAAAAAATTTAAATTATTCTATATGCATATTGATATTTATAAATATGTTTATGTAGTAAGACTGCAGATGATAGGGAGGAGAGGAAGAACTCATGCAAGGCTCCAGGCAGACCTACCGATGTACCCAAGTACTGCAGGACAATCTTTCCTGAGGCATCTCTGTGCAGACACTACAACAAAGAAACAAATGTTACTACACTGTACTGTAGCTGGGCTCCACGGCTGAGGCAGTGCGTTACCTGTAGCATTCTTTCCTTGCCGTTGATGGTGAGCGGCAGCAGTGGCGAGGCAAGGTTCCACTCTCCGACCACTTGAACCGTTTCTCCATCAACAACAACCTATAACAGACAGACAACTTTGTTATGGAGTGATCGATTAAAGCAAGACACATACGGTACAGTATATATAAAAATGGGCCTATAATGATTTACTATTGTTTATAATCAACAGCCATACATGGTTGTTGATTATAAATACTCCATATATAATACTCACAGAATAACCACTTCCTGATTTGGTGACTTCAATATCATGGTGTCCATCACCTAGCTCCACACACAACTCCCAGTGGCTTCTCTTCACAGGTGCAGAGGCCACTCTGCAACACAAGCACAGACAAACTACCTCAAATAAATCCATATTCTGAAGAAAGGCCTGTTTCTATTCACATGATTACACATTCACACTGAAAAAATATTTTAAAAAAAGTATTCAAATATAAAAAAATACAGTCAAAAATAAAGTACTTTTATGGTACCAGCCCTAACAGCAATGAGATTATATGGTAGTGGTTAGGGGTGTGACGATTCACTCACATAACGATCCGATTCATATTTTGATTCACAGGCTACGATCCGATTTAGGAACAATTCATAAAAAATAATAAACAATCAATCCAGTTTGATCCGATTCGGTTCAGTTCGATCCAAACTGATCCAAAACGATTCATTTGCACATTCCTAATATATATATATATAGTGTATATTAGGCGTGTAACGATTCACTCACATAACGATCTGATTCATATCTCGATTCACAGGCTACGATCCGATTCAGGAACGACTTATAAAAAATATTAAACGATCGATCCAGTTCAACCCGATTCGGTTCAGTTCGACTAAGGTGACCGGACGTTTCCATACTGTCATGGTTAGCACACTTCCTCGGTAGCACAGACCTGGGTTCTACTATCTCTAAGAGAATAGGGTTTGTCCTAATCTGCGAGTTGTTTTGGACAAAAGTTACCAACGTGTGACTTATTATTTGCTACTTATTACTTGTTATTCCTAGTTGGTTATTTTAGCATATAGAAATCTGTCTATTTTATTAGACCACATTCAAAAATGTCACAAGAACCTGTTAAAATCTCTCATTCCTAGTTTGTTGATATCCTCACCTCAAGTCACCCAAGAACTTCTGTGACCGCAACTGAGCAGTGATGTAAAGTGCAGCAACCGAGGCCACCAGCTCCCTGCGTCCAGCCCTGTCCAGTTGATGACCCTTAAAACCCTCTGGATACTCCTCTGGCAGAAAGTTGGTGCTGATGTCGCCAGAGACAAAGCGGGGGTTGACAATGATTTCCCGTAGGAGTGGAATGTTGTGGGTCACACCTGTGGAAGAAGCACATTATAATACAGATAATAGGGTTCAACTCATATTGTAAAATCTGAGTTACCTCTTATAACGTAGTGATCCAGGGCGTCCTCCATCTTGGCGAGTGCTTCTGCTCGTGTTGCTCCGTAAGTAACCAACTACACATACGACAAGAAATGAGGAAAAACTTTAAGAAAATGTGCAAAAATTGGGATTTATTTTTGCAGTCTTCTTCTTTTGGTTTATCCCTTTTTCAGCCACAGCGGTCAACAACTTCCATCTCGCCGTGTCCTCTGTTTCCTCAACTGTAACTCCGACTACCTCTATATCTCTCACTGCATCAATCCTCTTTGTCTCCTACCTGGTAGCTCCATCTCTAGGATCAATCCCTAGAGTCCATCCTCTGAACATGTCCAAAACCTCTCAGTCTGGCTTCTCTAGCTTTTTCTCCAAACCTTTCTGTCTGTGTTGTTCCCCTAATTACCTCATTCATGATCCTGTCCATCCTTGTCACCTCTAAATAAAGGAAGCAAAGCAAAATCCTTGTCATTGTGACATTGTGATTCACACCACTGCACACAACAAAATGTCACCTTTATATTTAACCCATCACCAAAGTGAACAGTGGGCAGCTTTGAGCGCCCGGGGAGCTGTGAGTGGGGACGGTGCCATGCTCAGTGGACCTCGGTCATAACTTGGCAGTTGTCCCCACTCCGGTTCCTTAACCACTAGGCCACAACTGCCAGAGATAGATAGAGAGTATCCTTCAGGAAAGGTAATTTGATAATTGAGAGGTTCTAAAGAGAACCTCAGCATCTTTAACTCTGCCACCTCCAGCTCTGTCTCCTGTCTTCTCTTTCCGCAAATCCGGAAATAGATACAAGGATGAAGATAAATGAATGAATATTTATAACTTCAGTAATACCAATTGTTTAGAGATCACATGACCAACAATCAAATATATCCTCATTAATGTTCAATGATGTGATTAATGTCTATTGACTTCACATGAGGTTGGGAAACACAGACATATTACACATATTACTTTTTCCTTATCCTATAGTAGTAACCGTCATAGCTGTGGGACGATGGTCTACGTCTATGTAATTCTCACATCTAATTCATTGTGTTTTGACAAACCTTAGAGATCATGGGATCATAGTAAATGCTGATGTCACTGCCTTCTTGAATTCCACTGTCTACACGCACCTGTTTAGAGAATTGTGGGTTAATAAAATCCTTATGTATGTGAATATGAAAAACAACTTTCAAACACCATCTTAGATAGTTACATTGTTGATGTTGACCGGCTCCTGGTATTGAGACAATCGTCCAATAGAAGGAAGACCAAAGGATTTGTAAGGATCCTGGAAGACCGTTGACACAGACAAACAATTATCGCAGGTTTGACAGAAGGTTTGACAGAAGGTTTGACTAAAAATGCCTGCCCACCTCAGCATAGACACGACTCTCAATGGCCCAGCCGTTTATTGGAATATCTTCCTGCTGGTGCTGCAGTTTGTAACCTTTGGCGACTCTAATCATCTGCTCCACTAAGTCCAGTCCTGTGATGCACTCTGTGATTGGATGTTCCACCTGAGGGCAAAAAAGAAACAGAACAGACTAATGAAAGATTTCTTCCTGTGATGTAGTCAGTCCAGGCAAGGACATGTCACGTGACTAATTACAATATTACCTCTCCACCACAGAATTTTTCATCTTTTAATTACATTTCTATATAGCTACTGATTAACCTGTAATCTTGTGTTCATTTCCAGGAAGTAGAAGTTTCTCTTTGAATCCACCAGGAACTCAACAGTACCAGCAGAAGAGTACTGCACGGCCTTGGCCAACTGCACCGCCTGCTCACCCATAGCCCGCCGCGTGGATGGGTCCAGGAAAGTGCTGCAGGGACACAACAGAAACGGGGCTGAAACAATTAGATAATTAATTTACCATTAACATAATTGAACTAAACGGGTGAAAATCAATGGATAGATTATTATATTCTCAACCATTAACCATCCAATAAATGATTGATTAACCTTCATATTTGATTCATAATGATTAAATTTAACAAACTGGTAAAGCCAATATACAGTACACATGCATAGTGTATGCAATGTATGCAAAACATACATCTCTCTGTAAACTCCTTATTGTCATTCAAAAAAAATACAATTTACCCACTGAATAAAACAGCTCAATAATAAATGGATGTAATTATATATAAAAAGGACGCAACCATAACTGACAGCATTCACTAACCTCGGGGCTTCTTCTACCACCTTCTGGTTTCTCCTCTGGATGGAGCACTCCCTTTCATTCAGCCACAGAGCATTGCCATGTTTATCAGCCAGCACCTGGGGAGAGCATACAAAGTTAGCATGACTCACCCACAGTGAGGGTTAATAACCATAACCATTGATTCATCTTTATCCTCTTATCTTATCCAAGTCCACTTCTTTAACCATCAAGCCAACACTGCCACCCACTTAAAACTATTTATATAATAGAAACAAGGAATGTCCAAGAATATTTTTTGGCCAATAATGGAATTGTAGATATATAACACTTAATTTCCAAATGTAAAAAAATAAAAAAAATAAAATACAATTTGACTAATTCAATAACAGTATTTCATTCTTAATACTAATTATTTTATTATTTATATTGAGGGATCAATGTATATCTTGCATAAGATCCCTTGGTAATTGAACCTGATTACTAAAATGTGCTACAATGCTGCCATCTAGTGATTTTCACTTTCACATGCAGATGTTTTTCCTAAAAACAATTATAAGGATTCACATCAAGACACTACATTATCACTTTTACATTACTGGAGAAAAGCCTGTTAATGATTGATGCCTGTATGACATAATTGTCTTAATATTAGGTCGACAGTATTGTGGGACATTCCTTACAAAAACGTTTGTGTACATTCTTATTCTTGACAAAGTAATTCTGGATTATTTAAAGGTTTGCATGTCCACATGTATGCTGTACCTGGATCTCTATATGTCTGGGGTTGTCTATGTACTTCTCAATGAGTAGCCTGTCATCTCCAAAACTTGAGGCTGCCTCCTGGGATGAAAACCGGAAACCTTCCCTATAACAGGACACATGATGATGTAAAACCATATACACTGTATTTGTTTTTGGAAGGGCTACACTAAACCTAAATTCCTGAAATAAGGAAAGCTGAGTTTCACATTTATTCCATTAATGTGAGCTACAGCCAGATTACGTATTTGTTATCTGGTTAAAATGGTTGGCAAAAATATATGACATTACATTATAATTTTCAGTCGGAAAACATGGTCCACAACAGTGCTTCCCAATCTTTTTCTGTTACGCCCCCCCTTAGCAAGAAGAAAACAATTTGCACCCCCACTCTCCGCAGCAACTTTAAATAACAGCATTTGTCTATAAAATAGTTCTAGGTTCACCTCTGCATAACATCGTATCCTTGTTAACATAAAGAAAACAAAAAGAAAGAGATATAGTTCAACTTACAGCCCCAAGGGGGCCCGCCCCACACTTTGAGAAGCACTGGTCTACAGCAATGATACCCAACCAAAAGTAAATTATTATAACTGGATTCCATTACAAAATCTAAACCTGAAATACATTTTTTCTTCCCACTGCTGCCTGGTACTAGATGACCCAAGGACCTAGACCAGGTATAGGCAAACTTTTTTAATGGCGGGCTTCAATTGGTCCTAAAATTGGGCACACGCTCCGAGTCAAGAGCAGAAAGGAGGATTGTTCCTATGGACTAAGATAATGGATTGAAATGTCCTGTATAAAGCCCATTTCTAACAGCCTTTATGACGTTATCTACTGTGGAAACAAATTATTGCAAGGAAAAGGGACAAGTATAATGATATTATAAATGCATTATTTAATTTGCACAAGGTTGGCAGGCTACATCTGGACCCCGGGCCCTAGTTTGCACATAACTAACCACGACTGTGGGACTTGGGACACCCTGGTCTACGTAACAGTGACAATTCCACTAGGTGGCGGAAAAATTCCATTAAGTTAAATTATTATTATAGACACACCGTGTAACGACTGTGCGGCATTATGCTTCAGATGTGGTAACAAATTCAAATCAATCAAAAAGGTTTAAATGTTCCATTGCAGGCAGAATCAAATTCAATACCTTGTTTCTTCATCATTCCAAGCGATCCTCATCCCTTTCCCTCCTCCACCTGCAGATGCTTTGATCATCACAGGGTAACCTAGCAACAAGACCAGCATTAAAAACACCCACAGTTATGGAGACGAGGCAATTTTGAGTTTAAAAAAAAAAAAAAAAAATCACACATAAACATTTTGAATTGGGGAATAAAATCTAAATGTCAAACAACATACTGAGTATTACACTTAGCGCAAAAAAAAAGACTAAAACTGTGAAATAGCTGGATTTTTTGGTTTATGTTGTAAAATGACAACTGACAGAAAGTGATTTGTTTATCAATATGTTTAAAAAGAGGAAAATGAATATTTACTACACTGAAACATCTACGACCACCTGAGGCCACCACCAATTCTCTCTATTTGTAACACAGTAATATGACTGTAACGTGTGCATAGAAGTGTTGTGATGTTACCTATTTCCTGTGCAATCTTTACAGCGTCCTCAGCAGTCTATCAAAGAGACAGAAAGAAAAGAGAGACAGAGTGAGTACAGTTAAAAATTTCACAAAATCTGCATTAGTGCATTTATTTCAAACCATTTTACTTTATGTACAGATCGAAACGCAAAAAGTGGCTTACACTTTCTTAGTCCTTGTTTCAGAGAAAATAGACCAATGTACCCTATACTTTTGCTTCTCAACAACTTTATATGATGTATTACAAAAACGTTTTGTAGATTTTGTAGGTTAATAACAACAAAACAAGAAGCAGATAAGATACAGTGCTGCCATGCAGGAGTGTTTTATTTTCCATTGATGCTTTGTGTCTGTAGAGCACTGAATTCCTCCTCCTACCTTCACAACTCCATCGAATCCTGGGATGGTGTTGACTTTTGCAGCCTTTGCGATGAGCTTGCTCTCTATTTTATCACCCATTGCCTGGATAGCATGAGTGTCTGGGCCAATGAATGTCACGCCCTCTGCTGCCTAGTGACAGAATAACACCCCAAACCCAAGGATGGGTAAACAAAGGTTTAAGCAAAGAGCAAAAAGGTGAAACTTCATTCCCAAAAAATAAGGATTTTAGCATTTTTCTACCTTAGATTTGTTCATTGCTTTTCTAACAAAAAAGGACAACTCTGAAGATTCTACTCACCAGTCGTTTTGCAAACTCTTTGTTCTCAGACAGGAAGCCATAACCAGGATGAACCTTAAGGTATAAATAATCTTTTTAACATCACAATAATCACCTGCTGCAAACAATAAGGTGTCATAGAAACACAAAATAGAAAAAAAAGAAATGGATATTCCTAAGAATCAAGATAATTTCTCATTTCTTGATACCTCCTTAAAACCAACAATTTGGTAATTGTTGTTGACAAAATGCATTTGTAATTTATTGGATAAAACAGACAAGAAAAGGATGTAAAACTAGTAGACAAGGACCAAGTCTAATTAGCTTTGAGTTCGTCATATGAACAGGAATAGCCATGAGAGAGGAAATTAGAAGAAATTAGATTAATCCACATGATTTATTCAGTCAGCAAACATTCTAACTTTCTTGCAAAGCACTATGTCAATGTTAAAGCCGTCATCATTGTGGAGCAACACCGAATACCTGAAGGCATCATTTGTATTTGAGATTGACTACACAAAGAAAAAATAAGAGTCGAAATTAATACTTACAGCCTGTGCTCCAGTCAGTCGGATTGCATCCATAATGGCGTCCATGTTCAGGTAGCTCTTACTGGTGGGGGCGGGGCCAACGCAAACAGCCTCATCTGCCATCTTTGCATGGACCTAAATGTACAGACAGAAAAAAAAAAAAACTTACAGTACATACCCAAGCAAAATTCATATGTTTTGGGATGTTTGACAACAGAAATACTCAATTTCTGGGAGAAATACAATTAAACTAAACATT
>JAFBJS010004594.1:18865-51159 GCA_016785265.1 Paraplagusia blochii
AAAATACAAGTGCTTAAAGAGTATGAGACAATGGAAGATGGCAGAGGCAGTCGCGTGTCAGTGCACAAATCAATAAGTGGGGGCATAAAGAAGGAAAGAGTTAGCATGTTGCTACCGCAACGCGCTACAGCGAATGTTCCAACTCCAAGACCAGTGCAGCGCACTCGACTACCACAACAGCTACAGCCAGTCTCAAACCAAGGTCCTAGAACACAAACAGGGAATGACATTGTGTCAGTCATGCAGAAGCAGAACGCAATTACTGAGTTGCTAATAAAGCAACAGCAGCTTTCACAGCTACCCACGAAAGACATTTCCGTGTTCAAAGGTGATGCACTGCAGTTCAAGTCCTTCATGAGGGCATTTGAACATGCCATAGAGAGATGTGTATAAGAGACAGGTGTGAGTGATGCCCGTGTGCGCTTTCTGGGTGAGATTGCAGCTGGATACGGTGGAAGCAACACAGTTTTTTGACCGATCTGTACCGAGCATTTTAATTTCATATGTAACTGTACTTTTGAGTTATTCTACTAAACATCTTAAAAGAAAACTTGGTCTCAGTCGAGTGATTCAAATACTGGTTGTTGACAAGCTGCAAAGGTGGGACAAATGAACTTTGGAGACACGATGTGCCACTACAATAATAATAATACTATACACTTGCAAAATTCACCATAATGACATGACAAAAAAAAAATATTCTAATTTTATTATTTATTGTATAAAACAAAGCAGAGAAAGGAAAGAAGGGTGTAAAACCTTTTCAGTGTGATCTTGGGCAGTAGAATATCGAGACTTGCAGTGAACTGCGCAACATCGAGAATGGAGTGATCCATACTGTACAGACAACAAAGAAACCATCAGACAAACACCACACACAGAAAATTCAGCCAAACAATCAAGATAAAGTAAAACAGCTGCTTATAAACAACAAAACATGAAACACAGAGCTCCTTTCACTTGCAGGAAAACAACATTATGTTTTAGTGCTTTGGAGTCGTAGTCCCTCTATCACTCTGCCTGACCTTCATCCTTTAGTAAAACATATATGAATATTATGTGTGCAAAAAAAAAAACATTTGCATTTGAGTCCAAATTCAAGCTTTAAAGATGTTAAATTTAATCATAAAAAAATGTATTCATATTGTGATGGTTAGGGGATATGACATGTTGTGTAGTAACATCAAACTTTTACCTTTGCTTGGAATGCATCATGTTGTAGTGCACGTTCGCAGTGTGTGTTACATTTGAAAGAGTGTTATCCGCTGGTGGGGATTTAATCACGTCACAACGAAGCATGATGAGTTCTACACATTTGGACCAATAATTGTTTTTGCAGAAAAATCTACCAGTTCCAGCTACAGCTGAACTAGAAACTTTGGTCATAGTCAAATGTGTCTATCAGTCTAGCTGTTCATGTTCTACTGCAGCCATTTGTTTTGGAGTACAGCACTTTAATTTGAAAAGTTGATCTATTAATTTTTATTGAAGTATCGGTCTAGTACCTTAGACCTACTATTGACAGTGAAATGGAAATATTTCAGTTTTGATTAAACAGTTGAAATGTGAACAGTGAAAATGTCCGTAGTTTCTTTGGAATCAGATTACAGGGAAAAATAATCCTACTGCAGGTTGATATGGAGTAGTGTTTACCTGCACCTGATTCATTTCAGGGTTTTTTGTAATCCGTCGACTGCAGTATTGTTGGAAAGTAATTCAGAATCACAGATATATATATCATCCATATATGCACTGGACAATGAGCCTCCTGTTTTAATCAAAACTCAAATTTAAATGAATTAAAAACCTTAAAATTTACTGAATGGTGAAATTTTCGGATTTGTGCTCCTTTAATGGTGAAATACAATGTTCAGCCACCTTCGACAAAGCTTTAATTATGTCACTTTTACGTGTTTGTGAGATGCAGAAAGTTGGCGTTGTAATATTACAACATGCATAAAACATGTCTACATATTTATGACTCAATAATACATTTCGAACAAAATCTGAACTTTTTGTTCACTTTAACGGGACAATAAATATGTGTAGTAAAGTTAAAAGTTCCGATTCGTTAATGAGTTGGAGAACTAACGTACAGTACGAGTGTCTCCTTCGCCGCGCTGTTGACTGGAATCGTCACTTTGTGTGAGCTAACATTTACCTTGAACATCGAGTCGCTGTCCTACTGCAAACACTGACCAACACTAACACTCGACGACCCGCTGTCACCGCTAAGGTAAAATAATGCGGTGTCTGAAAATGCACAACTCACCTTTAAAGCGAAGAAGAGCCTGCTGACAGACGGAAAGAGACTGTGCGCCGCCATGTTGCCCCACAGTGACGGTCAAGCGGTGGGACGTGATTACGTCAGAGCTTTACGGAAAGCCGAGTGGTGCAAAGGAGGGGGCGTCAGCGTCGATTTTTTTTTTTCAAACAAGGTAACGTCCCTTGTTTTTTTTTTTCTATCAACCTTTATTGACAGTTTACATTTTGTAAAGTAAATTAAAAAAGAGTTCATATCTGAATACCTGTGTGTTTCTGTACTTTACTGTACTAAACTGTACTTTAGCCTCAGGCAGCAAGGACACTGACATATATTATATATATAATTTCATGTTTTTGCTTTCATTATACACGAAACTCTTTATGAGACACACAGTCAGAATAATAATGAGCACATAATGATAAGCATGTTTTGCAATTGTGTTTTGTTTGTTTTACTAACACAGTAGGTGAAAGAGGACTTGAGATGGGAATTTTTTGAAGGTTGTTGGAGGCAGAAGAAGAA
The DNA here is from genome assembly GCA_016785265.1 of Paraplagusia blochii. Lineage (NCBI taxonomy): Eukaryota > Metazoa > Chordata > Actinopteri > Pleuronectiformes > Cynoglossidae > Paraplagusia > Paraplagusia blochii. Next base: position 21,654 of record JAFBJS010004594.1, read on the forward strand.
GGGTTAATTAATTAAAAAAATAATTTCCCACATTAATACAGTTTCACAATTTTGTGTCTTTATTTTTTTTATAATAGTTCATTAAGCTCTCTGCATGTTTATTACAGAATAAACACTCATGTACTCTATCATCCATCCATTTATCCATCCATCTTCACCCTCTTATCTGTTCATAGGGGCAGCGGCAGTGGGACTGCCACCCAAATCATACCAGCCCCTCTTGACCTTCCAACAGGTATTGAACCTACTGGAAGCAAGCCATTCTAATGGGATTCAATTCTGCCCAGGAGGTAAACCAGGCGTTCACACCAGTGACAGAGATATTGACTCTGGTCGTCAAAGTCCCCCCCAAAAAATCATACAATATCCTCCTTGGAACTATTCTCTGTGTACCTTCCAAATTATATTTAGTCTTCAAAAAAAATTGTGACCAGATTTTTTGACCAGTTGACACAACTAAATTCAGACATTTGATGTGATTCCATAAGTGCCTTGTTTGGTAAGAATTCACTTTAGAAAATGGCAAAAAAAAAAGCACATGGACTAAATAGTTGGCACTCTTCTGTAAAAAGAAAGACCCATAATAGCCACTTCAACATGACAAATGTAGATATCCAGGCATTGCCTTGAATTGTAGGTGAACACAATAATAATTTATATTTTCAATTTGACATGGACAAAAATGATGATACCAGTAGAAAAGATTGAAAATGATTTAATCATAGGCACATAACGAACTAAGGTGTGTAGTGTAATTAGCATAAGAGGTGTCTTCAAACTTAACGAGCCAGTCGATCTATTTAAAGTATGAAAAGTATGTATGTCTCAGGAGATAAGAAAGAAAATTACAGACATGCATGTTAAAGGTAAAGGCTATAAGGCAGTCAAGGTCACTAGTACTGTAACCAACCTCCCGACATGGCCGCCAGAGGAATATTTGATGATAAATTCAAGAGACGAATCACAGGATAGAAACTGAGTAGCTCAAAAGCCTACTAAAGAAATTAGAGGTAAATTCCAAGGTCAATTTATGTCAGAATCAGAACACACCGTCCATCCCTATTTGAGCCAAAGTGGATGACTTTGGCTTTGGATGACTTTTGACAGGGTGCCAAAGGAGGAATTGTGGTTTTGTATAAGGAAGTCACGAGTGGCAGAGAAGTATGTTAAAATCCCCTCCAAAGGTATTGGAATGGCAAGGTCAATTCCTTTGTTTTAGTTTTTATACCAAAGGCATTTGAGCTTCAGATCAAAAGATAAATATGAGCTTTAAAGTTCAGAATTCCAGCATTCATTTCATGGTATTGACATCCAGATGTTTTAAACAACTCAGCCCATTTCCTTTTAACGCGCCCACATTTCAAGTGAGCAAAAGTATTGGAACTAGGGATGGCCGATACATCGGTCCACCATATTATCGGGCCAATATCAGCAACCTTTTTTAATATCGGAGCCTATCGGTATGCTGGACATCCTCATGGGGTACTCAGTCAGTACTACTGACACTTTGACGGGCACGTGATACATGATGCTATCTTAAAGGGACAACAATGATCAATGCTACAGTAAATGTCCGTGGTCTGAAGTTTAATGTTTTTGTCATCAACCGCTGTTGTTACCTGTGGTCGACATGTTTGATGTCTGGTGCTCAGTAAACCAGTAGTTTCTTTCTTTTTCAGGACATTCCAAATTATTTGGAAATTGTACTGGCTATGCCTAATGTTTGTGCAATAGCTCTGATAATTTCTCCTTCTTCTCTCAGCTTCATAATGGTTTGCTCTTCTCCCATTGACGGCTCTCTGGTCTTCATCTTTGCTTAACAACAAATATTTTTTCTCAGGTGAAACCCAAGCCAAAAGCAAGAACCATTTAATGTTGCAGAATTAAATTTAAAAGGCACCACCTGAGCAACTAGAAACACCCATAAGTCATATGTTCCAATACTTTTGACCACTTGAAATGTGGGTGTGTGCAAAGGGGCTTAGTCCTGAGTTGTATAGCACATCTGGATGACAATACTATGAAATGAAAGCTGGAATTCCGAACGTTTGTCTCATATTCATCTTTTGATCTGAAACCCAAATGTCTTTAGTATACAACTAAAACAAAGGAATTGGCCTTGCCGTTCCAATACATTTGGAGGGGACTGTAGATTGGTGCACGGCATGTATGAGAATAATCCATAGAGATGGAAAATGTTGACTCCCTGTGGCAAAACCGGAAAAAGGGACAAGCTGAAAGGAGAGGAAGAAGATGCATAATGAAAAAGCTGCTGGGAGAATGTCTGTTAGGCTGTTAGAAGTGAGAAAATTGACTATTCTAAAGTGGCTTCTATGAGCGCTGATCTTAATCCTATTGAACATTTGTGAAAGGAGCTGAAACATGCAATGCAGAAAAGGCTCCCTTCAAACCTGAGACAGATGGAGCAGCTTGCTCGTGAAGAGTGGGCTGAAATACCTGTGGACAGATGTAGAAGTCTCATTGAGAGTTACAGATATCGCCTGATGCCTCAATGTTAATATTAACTTAAGTGTACTAGACATCTACCACTGTCCAGGCCAGTTTTATTATTGTGATTTTTTTTTATGAATCTGTTGAACCAGTTTTCAATGCAACGTCTCATTCTTATTAGTTAATTTTCAAATTTCTAGATTTATCCCTACTTGTGAGTTTGAAGTTATGTAAGTGAATTATTTTTTCTTACAATAATTTCATGTTTATAACTCCACCTCTGTATATAAACTATAGTAATATCTTAAAGAATTTATCAATCAGCCATGTTTACAGATCAGACATATAGAATATTTCTGCAAGTGATGACATCACTTAATCCCTGACTGCTAACCGAACAATTATTATGTATAGAACGTTCATTGTTTATCAGTTGAGCACAAGTCTGACCAGGGGCCATTTTTCCAACTACTCTTTTTTATAGACTGTTATCAGGAAAGAAATATCTGCATAATGAAACCTCAGTTTCTCCATTATATTTATCACACACAGGATTCACACAGATAGGACCTGTTCCCACCGTATTGTGGGGAGAATGTATCAATACTGTACCTGTTAAACAAAGATTTTTCCTGATAAACATATTCTAACAGCTGAATTTCATTTGTTTTAATTTCACAAAAAGGTTCCCCAACTTTTTTGCGCCATAGACTGGTTAAATGTCTTGTACTATTTTCACATACCGGTCATTAAGATGTGGCAGATAAATACCCCTTGTTAAAATTAAATGTTTTCCTACCTATAAAATCTTCCTACCCAAATTAACGGTGCATGCACACAAGGGTTTCTCAAGTGCACACAGCCTATAATTTTCTCCTACCAGACCGGTAAACAAGGTTAGAATCTGGTATCAATGTCATTTCGATTTTTTTGTTGTTGTCTTCACTGAGAAAATATTTCCAAATCAAATATAGTTGCATTGTTGATGATGAAAACTTTCTGTTGTTAAGTTCTTTTGTTGATATGAGTATGGATGAAGTGTAAGCAATAGCCAAAAAACTAAACAGTATATCTTTGCGGCCTGGCACCAATTCACCCATGGACCTGAACCGGCTCCTGGCCCCGGGGGTTGGGGACCACTGCTGTAGAACACAAATCGCTCTTCATTTGGGTTCCAGCTTTTTTGAGATGTTTTCATTTCAAGAAAATGTTGCTGGGAGAATCAAATCTGCAAAACAGTTAAAAATTTGCTGACTAATGAAATGTAAACAGTCTGCAATTGGTTGAAACCTTAAGCAAACCTTTCCTAATCCTAATAACAATACAACCAGATCTTGTGTTTAATGGGATTATCTGTGTTTAAATGTATTAGTCACCCTTTAAATAGAGGCTGACATTCAACACAGCTGCTATTTTTAATTTCCCTGAGTGACTGTAGGATGTGAATTGAGAAAACTTCCGGATGTCTCGTTTTAGCCCACACTCTATGGAGTGTAAACATAAAATGCTCAAATTCCAATTCCAATAGGTTAAAGATGTTGAGCTTGATTCCCAGTCAGTCGAAGGGAATCAGTTTCATGCTTTTGAACTGTTTTATAATGAAAGGCTCATTCTAACTTCAGACTCATGTGACTTCAGTCTGACTCTCTTTTTTTCAATACAAGACTCTTTCAAGACATTTTCTGACAATGAAAAACCATATAAAGTAAAACAGAATGATGTCATTTACTTATTTTAAACACACAATGCATGTACTGTAAGATGCATGTGAGACAGCCATGCTGTGTCTACACAAAAACACTGATCTGTCCCTTACAGCAACCGTGATGTAACAGTTTTTCTAATTATTCTCCTCACAGTAGTCAGTTGAATTTGTTTACCTCTCCTGCGTACAAGCAATGACTCTGGTATATACTGCTCTGGACATCTCCACAGCATTTATTTCAATTACAGGCTCTATGGGACATGATGTTGGTATTTTATTTTGGTGCATAAAGAGTAGTTTAGAACTGCAAACTCTTTTAAATCACCCTGTAATATTAACTTACCAAGAAATAACTTAAACAAAGTTAGTAAAACTCCAGCGTTCACCTCCTGGGCAAGTTTGAAACCCTGTTATGGCAATTGGCTTCCAGTGGTGCAACATCTCAAAGATGATTTAGGTGTGTTTAGATGAGCCTCGAAAGGCACTGGATGTACAGTTTGGGGGCCAGTTGTGGCCGGCTTGGCTTTTAATACTGCCCCCAAACTTATCCATCCTATAATATTCATTTTGATTATGATTACACTTACACCTTTTTCCCACAATGCCCTCTTCCTATTCAATGGTGTAGAAAAGGCTTAAAGCATTTTACCATTGAAGTCTTTATGCGTGACATTAACATGCCATTTGTCTTAGTTGACATAAGCACTGCATCGATCTGCTATGAACCGACACCACGGCCAGATGTTAGGACCCACTGCGTCCTGCAAGCTTGTTCTAAGCAGTAGTATTGACCTGTGGCCCTGCATCAACCTTCCTTACATTGAAAACGTTGTTACATTTGCACTTTTGAAATATGATCCTTGGTATTGCTGTCATTTACCCTTTGTTTAACAGACTGCTGGTGTTAAACATTTAATCATTTTTTCTCATGTTTTTAGAGACCTTTAAGTCCTTTACTTATGCCAAAACATAAGGGTCTTCAGGACCACTATTTTCTCTTTGGGACCTTTTACTGTTCGGAAAAGTCATCTTTTTTTCTACAGATAACCTCTACTAACTGTAGTCTGCTACTATCTAAACCAACAATTTGGACTCTCACATAACCTGGGCTAAAAGAAGTATAGAGTGGGGGTTCAGGATACGAGTTTAATCTGTTCCCCAGCAGCCCTTGTTAGCTCTGCTTGTATCTTAGTTGCATTTTACCCCTTAGAAACAACTATAGACCAATCGATTCTTCTGCAGAAATAGACTAATATTAATCAAATAAAATCATCTCATTATCTAAACATAAAAAATCGATTCAAACAAATATATTGATCATATAAACCAGGTCATAGTCAGGAAATTATTATATTAACAATTATTATTCACATTATTATAGAGCCAACAGCCATAGCATGTTTGCAGACACACTCCTGCTGCTGCTGAGTGTCTCTGCTGTAAGTGCCCATCCAACTTATTAGAACAGGTTTTGATAGAGCTCCAAGGCTTTGGCAACTATCAAATTTCTCCTCATGTGTGACATTATTGTCAATAAAGACAATGCCCTACAGACACTGAAGATCTAGTAAGGGTGATATGTTTTACAGTAAAGCTACCATTTTTTTTCTGTTTCTCTTTCCCATTCCTGTTGTTGCTGGTGAGTGGGCTGATGCCAGGACTAGGACGACCAGGAGTATGATGACCAGGATTAAAACCTCATATCACTACTGACATTACAACGGCTAGTGGAAGAACTTCAACTATGTTGTACCTTTGTTCTTGTTTTATTTTATTGTATTTTTATGCTTTGGTAACATCCATTACACTGTCTGTCCGTCCAGGGTGTGGATCCCTCTCTTGGTGGTTCTCTCCTGGGTTTCTGACAGTTTTCTTTTTCCTGTTAAAAGGGTTTTTTTTAAAAGGTTCTAAGGACGGAGGATGTTACCAACCCTGTAAAGCCCTGTGTGACAAATCTGATTTGTAAATGTGGGCTATATGAATAAAATTTGATTGAGTGATATGTGTTTTTACAGTGATCAAATTGCAAAATTTGCTGGGTGTAATTCACGATTATTGTTAACTGTTGCTTGGTTAAGAGTTGTGACCTGATGTTTATATTAGTTATATTATATTAGTATCCTTTAACCCCACTGTCTTCAATTAATGCCTCTGCTTCTATCATGGTGTTTACTACTCAAAATCTAACTTTCAGCCTAGCATCATTTTGAAATGAGGATGTCAATTTTTCAATACTTAAAATATTTATTTTTTTTAATTATTATTAAAATGAAGAGTTCACCAAACAAACAAACAAAAAAAAAATCATCAAGGAAGTGCTGTAATGTGGCCAAGAAGACAGCATAAAAATGTGAAGTGCATGACACTACACTGCACTCTACAGTATGGTACTGAACATAATAAGACAATTGAGAAACAAAAACACAGACATATTTTCTTAATAAGCAGTTGTGTTATGGCCTGTGAGGTATGGCTGAGGTGTAACAGGAATTTGATGAGAATACAAAGCATACAGTATAAGAGTAGGTAGTTAAATATAAGAGCCAAAAAAATTATCTAAATTATACAAAAGTTGATTATCTCACAGTAAGCACCGTCTAAATCAAAATTAGACTATGGCATGTTTTTTTTTTTTTTTGAATGTTGGCATTGTTTTGACAGTCACAATTTAGCTGAAGCAGGGACTTTTGAGGGACTAAACCAGCCCTAGATTTTTCTGGTCCCTGCCATGAGACTGGTATTGAAAAAATAAAAAGAACTCAAATGAGGGCACCAATAGGAAAATGTTCAACAAAGTTAAGCACAACCTTATTAAAAATCCCTCACTTTCAGATGATTTGTTCAAATGATGGGTAACTTATCATTTATGTACACGTTGTGATATCGCTTTCCAAACGTTACGGGAGACTTCAGCTCTGGTCTTAAGTCCAGGATCCTTGTTCCAGACTAGAACACAGGTAGAACAGGTTGGCCTGCTGCTTTCAAAAGAACTTCACACAGCTCCAGCATCGACTGCACGTTGATACAAAACAAAACGTGAGGCAGTAACTGTGGGGAATAGCTGAAAGAAATCAAAAGGTGCAGCTGGTGACAGTATTTGCAATATCTGAAGACATGCATGATGAGAAGACACTGTTGCATTTGACAATGCTCCACTTACAGTGATTTGCTGTCAGAACTTGGGCTGCAGCCTTCAAAAAGGGACACATTTTATTATTCAGGTTTATGGCAGTGCAATGCCCAGATTTTAGGTGACGTCTTTGCAAAGAGACAATGTGAACATTAGAGAATGTGAACGTGGAATTTGACAGGCAGCTATTCATCTGACGTTACACAGTACTGTGTATTGTTACCACAGTCTAAAAAGACTTGAATATTACTCCAACACTGGCAGCTGATGCTACTGTCAACTGTTTCTCTGATGTGACAGGTTTTTTTTTTTTTTTTTTTTCGGAATACCAGCCGCACACACACAGCTGCCCTTTACATACCATAATATTTAGAGCTCAGGTTAAAATGAACCACTTTCCATGAGTGTCAATTTAGCCCTTGAGACGATTAAACCTTTGTGGAGACAAATTGGTTAATAATCTCTATCTCTAGAGAGGCCATCACGTACTCACACATACTTTCCATATTTTTGACACAAAATCACAAAAGTCCCCAACATTCTCTGGTCCGTAATCAAAATATCCCATTTGTTAGTTCAGGTTAGATGGCTAACACTGATTAGATAGCTTGCATTTTCTGACAGACATCTTAGTTTGATAAGGATTCTGTTGAACTTCCATCTGGTCCCTCAGGGAATCATTCAAGCCACTGCTTCTTGGTCCTGGACGGTAAAAATCTCTGAGACAAGTTTTTACATGTGACACAGATCAAAAGGAAAGTCCTTCCCTGCGATCACAGCCTTCTCCAACTAGGGAGGCCGACCAATTATAAAACGATCACCTGCTGGTTCCAAAAAAATACAGCAATGATGATTCCACAGAGCAACGTCCCACCTGTCTCGGGTCTAAAAATGTACCAGAGCGGTTCTCAATCTCAATCTTACGTGACGTACTCGTCGTCGTCGCTAGGTTCTGATTTGATGTGGTCGGGGTGAAGAAGGGGAAAGTGTGGCGCTGTAGTCCTGGTACAGACATACCACTCTTTAATGTTAGACAACTGAGGTAATGCTGGGTTGACTGAGCGCTGGCCTCTCCGAGGTGTCCGGCTGCTCTGCTGCCTCTGGGTGAGTTGGTTCTTCAGGCCTGACAGAGAAAGATCCAGAGGCATCGCCACTGGGGACGAACTTCTCAGCAGCAGCTTATGGTCCACTTCGCTAGCAGAACTAAGACCGAGTCTGTGATTAGACAGGAGTGGGTATTCAGCATTATTGTCTGTGAGGGGCGGAGAATAACGGTTCATTTTAAGGTTTAACGGCTCCAGGAGAGCCTGATGAGGTTGCTGAAACTGGTGTGAGATGGGGTCATATGGATCCTGGGGTTCAGAGGTAGGTGAGGACTTAATGTGAACCTTCATGTGTTTGCGCAGGGAGCTGGGGTGGGTGTAGGACTTTGTGCAGCCAAGTGCCTTGCAGTCATAGGGTTTGGAGGCTGTGTGGACCTGCGAGTGTTTCTTTCGGTCACTGCTGTTGGCGAACCGTCGCTCACAGAAGTCACACTGGAATGGTTTCTCACCTGCAAAAAAATTTAAAAAAAGTTGACTACTGCATAATGACAATATAACAAATATGGACACTTAATTGGCGCTCATTAGCTGCCCACTGTTCACTTTGATGATGGGTTAAATGCAGAGGCCAAATTTCATTGTGTGCTGTGGTGTGAATCTTTCTTTCTTAATTATATCATTACCCAGCCATAAAAATGACAAAGACTGAATAAATTGTAGAAATGCATCAAAACATAGTTAAGCACTCAAGTGCACAAAATCAGTTCATTACTGGTCGCGGTTGCTTTAGTACTGTAGGTTTCTACTGGACAGGTTTCAAGAAACCAACTAACCAATGTCCAGTTGCCCTCGAAGAAACTTATTTTGGATTGGATGACCTGGATGAATGAGAATCTACAAAGACAGTTTTTCCTGATGTTAGTCTTATATATTATACATGTGGCACAAATATGCAGCAGTGCCAATTGTTCAAGACTGGCAGACCCCTTTTGAACTCACAGGTGACCAGGGACAGTAGTGTAATAGTAGTATAGGTATATAACTGAAGGTAAATTATTGTGCTCCCTGTATGAAGAATACAGGGAACACAAAAAGATGGAAGTACTCTTTTGGCAGTATAATGCCATAGTTACTGATGTTGGATCCAAAGTAATTTAACTCAAAAACTACAGTAAATGCCCAGATGTCAACAAATAAACTTTTATGATCTATTTATGTTATTATTATGATATTTGTCCAAATAAATATACCTTTAGTGGAATCAGGCATTCAAATGAAATGAATGAAATTGAAGAAAACAGCAGATTGATTTTATATCTTTTCTTATGACTGCTCGTGAATGCCTGTATAGTATATAAAGTATATGCATATATACAGGGATTATATAGTTAATACAGTCATTTTTATTACCATTTGTCATAAATGCATTAAGAAAGTCTTGTTTCATCATTTATTGACGCTGTTAAAAAAAATCCCTGACTTGAACTACTTTGTCAGGGTTTGGACTCTTCTCATTGTTTTATGCCTTAGATGAGATGTATCAAACTTGAGGTCAGGGGGCCAAACAGGGCCCTCCAAGTCCTACTGAATGGACACACGTCTAAACTGCGGTGGCCTAAGAGTTAAGGAAGGGATAAGCCTTGAGGTTCGAATCCAACAGCTGCCATGGTTGATCCACATAACGTCACTGTGGGTCAGGCTGGCTCAACACCCACATGAAGGCTCACAGTATGGTGCCTCTACGATGCAGTAACGGATAATAGGATGAAGTTAAATGAATCAATAGTTACATTCACAAAGTCTTGGCCTTTCAACTGCATTGACGATGTTGCACCCCAGTCAAAACGTGTTACCACTGAGTTAACGTAGGCGGTACATAGGTACATAGGTGAGTTCTGACTTATGGCAGAAAACAAAATACAATTCACTGCAGTAACAGAATTCCATTATAAGTTGAGGAACTTCTGTATGTTTATCTATTCTTTATATATATTCATCACCTCTTTCTGAACAAGTGTCCAACTGTCTCAACCCCTCTTTACCTCCATCCTGTTAAACCTTAGCTGATCTGTTCTAATCCTATCAATCCAATCTGTCTAGCATTTTCATCTCTGCCACCTTGTGGCGATCTCTAATCCATGCCTTTACAGCAAAACTCAGTACTGTGAATCATATGATTTCTTTAGATTCTGAGAAGACAAAGATGAGGAAGAGGAAGTGCACTGTCTATACCCAAAAATCCCTTCTGGTGTGCTGTAAAAATGCCACTTAAACTGTGGACAAACTGGCATTTTGGCTGATAATGAAAAGTCAGTTACAGTTCATTATTATATTTAAACTGCCTTCTAAATTGCATAACCCAATTCAGAGCTAGGACACTATTACTACGATAAAAATATAATTACAAAGATAGTTTAATACAAAATATGTAAAATTGACAGATAGGGAATTTCAATAGAGCTTGCTCCTGTCCTCAGTCTAAAGCCTTCCTGTCTTAATAATTGAGCATTAATTCATTATTGTGCAAACACAAACATACACAGACATATAGATATGGTAATGTATAATAAAGTGAATGGTAAATATAGTATTTATGTGTCAGTAAATGGTTAATATAGTATTTATGTGTTATGTATGTCTCTGCTGTGTTATTCAACGGTCTCGTCTTCTCTTCACCCTCCTTCTTCATATTCCAGCTGCTCTGCCGTTACTTCCTGTCACCTTACATGACTCCTGAGCTGCAGTTTACAGCTGTGTCTCCTTGTTAAGGATCGAGGAGGCAGGAAAGGACATGTGAAAAGTGAACCGAGCCTGTACGTAAACATGGAGGGGATTCCTGGCAGACAGGAGACAGTCTGCCAGTGGATAATCCGTGTGTTTGTCTCCGCGAGGATGACATAGATTCACACTAACACACTGAGGTGTGAATTAGACTGTGTGTGTGTGTCTGTCTGTCTGTCTGTGTGTATGTATGTAGGCTCAGGGGGTGGGGGGCATGAATCCGTACCAGTGTGTGTGCGAGTGTGGATCTTGAGGTTCTCCGATCGTGCAAACATCTTGCCGCAGTTGGGGAAGGCGCAGGAGAAGGGCTTCTCCCCGGTGTGCACACGGATGTGGTTGATGAGTTTATATTTGGCTTTGAAAGCCTTCCCGCCGCGCATACACTCGTCCCACATGCAGACGTGACTGAGGCTCTCCAGCCCCGCTGCTACATGCTCCGTGGTGACGTGGTCCACCAGCTCATGCATGGAGCTGAAAGTTTGGTCGCAGATGGACGTCGCCGTCCTCCCTAGCCTCTGTCTCGAAGAAGTTCGGTCAATCCATTTGCACACCAGTTCGCTTTTCACACTGGGGCCTTTGGAGAAATCCAGCAGGCCGTCCATCCCAGCGCCGGCACCGCTATCCGCACAGGCGGCGATGCTGGCGGCTCGCGGCTGCGGCGGCGAAACGATGCTGGAAGCTCCAGAGTTGTTGTTTCCCAGCGGAGAGACGAGGCCATTGTGCCTGGCCACTACAGCCGACCGCTTCATGCTCAGCGCGGCGGGCTGCCCCGCTCCTTTCACCCGTTATAATCCTCCCCTCGGTGAAAAAATATTCCAAATCCTCAAGGAAAAGCCTTCTCCGCTGAACCGCTTCCTTCCAGCGTGTTTTGGCGAGAAGTAGAGCGCATGCGGCGGTGTCTTTACCCCCCGCTGTTCGGTGTTAGATCCCGAGAGTCTGAGCCTCCATGCTTTTATTTACTGTGTGAATGGAGGTGAACGGAGTCGAAGGAACACAGCATGCCGCGGACCAACACGGTCTGCTGGTCTCCTTGTCTCCTTTCCTTGACTGCTTCCTGCCTCCGTCACTTTCCTCATCCTCACTCACGCACACTTTCCTTTCCTGAAAAACCACATTTGATTGTTTTTTAATATGTTCAGTAATCAAGTTGTGTACTTTCTCTATATATGATTAAAAAGACCCTCCAGTCACCAAATGTACAGAACCTGACTTAGCCAACATAAAATTAACATAAAGTTCATTTTAATTCCACCATGGATTATAATGCGGTCTATAGTTGTCATTTTATAATTTTTTGTTTTGTCTTTTCTGGGCAATACATTATGGTAAATAAGTATTAATTGTTTTATAATACACAAATATGGTATACAATATACAACATGTTAAACTGATTATAAATTGTATTTTATATAATTATTGAAATGTTCAGTTTTTAACAATATTTAAGAATATTCTGTATGACTGTCTAAGGTACAAAATTAAATGTAATAGCCGTTTACTACATGGTTCATTTGGAGTTCAAACCCAGCACCTTCTGTGTGTAAGGCAGGTGTAATAACCGTCACACTATAAAACCTACATGTGCTAAACTTTAGAAGAGACGATTTCTTTCATTGCATGTCATCATTTCATATTTATACCCTATATAAAAATGTTGTACACAAGAACAAAGTTAAATAGATAAATAAATAGATAAATAAATACCCTACTAACTTTGGTATGGTTAACTATCATTGATGTTATTTACATATTTATCTGGACAAACCAATGGGAATTGGTAACAAAAGAATTACATGATAAAACCTAACCATAGAATATAGAAAGAAGAAATGTTATGATATATTTGTGTGGAATTAGATTTTTTTCTTTACACTTTCTGTTGAATTATTATTGCATTTAACAGCGTTACCCTGAAGAGAATCAGTTCTATAACTGTTTTTGATGTAAAAATATTTTTTTCGCTTGCAGAAAAATGTAATCTGTAAAATACATATAATATAATTTTACCATAGATAAATTACAACAAGACAACAATTTATTTTTCAAAAATACATTTATAGCTTTTGAGCTCTGTTGGACCTCCAGGACACTAGATGGCGGTAAATCCACTTTGAAGCGGTTCATCGGTAGAAGTACAAACAACGTAAGGACAGTGCTTCCTGTGTCAAACAGAGATTGGTGGGTTGAGCTAACAACAATAATAGAACCCAGAGCCTGAGCTCCTCTCTCCTCTCCAGTTCGAATTCATTCAGGGATGTCGGAGTCTCCGGACACACGGAGCCTTGTCTCCGCCTCCTCCCAGCTCAACCTGATGGAGGTGGGCACGGTGAGAAACCCATACTGTTTTTACTGCCGATTTTGCAGTAATCAGTGACGCAAGACCGGCTCGTCTGTAGCTGTTCGGGGCTCTCCTTCCAGATGTTCATATGAGCTTATCAGTTGATAAACGATAACGACACCACGTTTCTATGAAGTGTGAGAATTATCCTTTCCTTTTTCACTGTGTCAGTGCAGGTGTAAACTGCTGACACGTCACGTGATCTTGGGTAACAGGGCAGATCAGTGACATTTTGAATATAATATGTTTAGTTGCAGAAGTGTTTTTGCTTCTCAATACGACTGAACATTATTTTGAAAGAACAACTTAATTGGTTAAGAAACTAAGCGAACAAATGGAAGGCTTATAGAGGAGTATATGATGCTCTCTTACAGTATTTCTATAGTAAACTAAGGCACTAGCACATATTTCTTTATCTATTTTATAAAGCATGCATTTTGCTTTTATTTGTTTAATGTTAAAAGACAAGAGCAGTAGCATTATGTGTAAATATATGTAGATACAATAGATAGGACAAACAACAAATATTAAAAGAGGGTTACATACATCGCATATTAACGAGCTGTGTGTAACCACAGGTCCACCCAACAGGAGGGACCTGAAACACCCCTTCCTCCCCACTCACGGGATATAACTTCTGTTACTCCCCACTAACAGTTAGAACTGAAGAAGCCTCTTGGATTAGAGGTGAAGCGTTTTCCAAAAAAATGAATGTCCAGTTGCCTAACTAAACTCTTTAATCTTGACCTGGATGACCGGGAATCTTCATCGACATGTTACATATATCAAATTATCTTTCATATTAGGAATTTAGCGAATATAAGTCACCGTAACATTTTCTTTTCTCCTCAGATTGATGACAAAGAGTTTGATATTCCACAAGTTGACACACCCCCCACACTAGAGAGCATCCTCAATGAGGTTAGTGCAGGTTTCTGAACTATGTTACATTGTCAACAGAATAACTGCAATGGACAAACCAAACCATTTTAACACACACTGATCTGTGTTTCTTTTTGTTTGTCAAGCTGGACGATGAGGATGAACCATTTGTACTGGAGGACACTTGTGTTATGAGCACAGACAACATGGACACTCATTCCTGTGACACGTCCTCTTTGGCCAGCTCTGATAGTGGAGACCCTGCTCACATTAAAAGGCATGTACTCACACAGAATCACCAGGGATTGTAAAAAAAAAAAAAAGATAAATATGAATTCCAGGTGTTAATTTATGAGTTTCCCACACAGTACTGAAAAATAAACAGATCATAGTAGTTAATGTGAGTTCTGTGACACGGTGGCTGACACTTACAGTTCCAAACATATTCTTGTCAGTAACACATTTTGCAGAAACATTGCCTATAAACTTTAATTAATCAAATGGCTTTAGAACAGATTTTGCTTAAGATACTAAAAAAAGTTATAAAAAAACAATAAGTAATGATAGACTAATGTGAAAATGTATTACATAATAATGTGTTAATAATAATAATAATAATAATATCTTCAATATTTGCCTTAAGGGTGTTGATAGAGAAGGACAGATCGAGCTGCATTGTGTTTGCAGATTTATAAAAGGTCTCTGACAGGGTGTTAAGCAAGCAACTGTGCTTTTGAATAAGGAAGTTAGGAATCAGCAGTGGCAGTAAAGTATTTTAAAATGGTGGACATAAATGAGAACAGTACAACAGTAGTGAGGTGTGCTATTGGAAGGACAGAAGACTGTAAGGTGGAGGTGGGACTGTATCAAGGATTAGCCCTGAGCCTCTTCTTGTTTGCTTTGGTGATGGACAGATTGACAGATGAAGTCAGACAGGAGTCTCCATGGACGATAATGTTTGCAGATGACATTGTAATCTGCAGTGACAGTAGGCAAAAACTAGAAGAGAACCTAGAGGTGCAGGTTTGCACTAGAGAGAAGAGGTGTGAAGAAGAGAAGATTGATCATGGAGTTGGAGCTACCAGGTAGAAGATAAAGAGGAAGGCCAAAGAGGAAATTGATAAATTCAGTGAGCGAGGAGGTAGTTGGAGTTAAAATAAAAGATACAGAGAACAGGGGGTGATGGAGAAAGTGATTCAGCCTCCTCAAACCCCAGAAAAAACAAGCTGAAAGGAGATGAGGAAGAATTTACTTTAAATAAAAAATTAAGTGGCAGTGGTGGCCTAGTGGTTAAGGAAGCGGACTTAGGTCCGCAAGGTCCTCGGTTCGAATCCACCAGCTGCCAGGTTGCCACTGAGGTGCTCTGAGCATAGCACTGTCCCAACCCACATCACTTCTTGTGGGCTCACCACCCACAGGAAGGCTCACAATATAGTGCAATGTGATTTGGGTGGTGCCAGCTGCCCCTGGTGCTACCCCTGCGATCCGGCAACAGACAAGCAGGAGAAAATGAATGAATGAAAAAATTATGTTGCATAACATCAGTCAGATTTTTTACTGGTCCTGTAAAATCCATATTAGATATTGTGTATAACTTACACTAGCTTGAAGGACTGTAGATGATTCATACTTTTTACCTATGAGGTTTTCAGGAGTAGCATACAGTCGTACAGTGTCTCCCACAATTTACCAACATACTTTGATTTCATCTTCCATTCTTCCTCTATCACTCTACCTGAGATATACACAATGATGTTCACCATTACTGTCTGGGCTATCCAGTCTTGGAGCACTTTGTTTTTCTGCGCCTTGCAGAACTCTGATTTGTAGATGGAAATATGAGATGAAATACTGTCCAGCTGCAAAATGTGACCCTTTTATGGTTGGGAATATACATAATATTGTAGACCTGGACACTACCGAACATGTCTGCAGTCAAATAAAAGAGGAAGCAAAGAACCAAAGAATTTTGATGAAATGTGACCCCTTTACTGGTGGGCAAAATAAATGGTGGTTGTTTTGGTTTGCAAAGGGTTGAGGCAGTAGAGTGACAAAGACAAATAAGAGCAAAGCGTATGTAGATTATGGTTGATGAGCAGCAGCTCCTGTAAAAGCATAGTATGCCCAATATTTATTGCTCTGTGCAATAATGTCATAAGTATGTGCCTCTAAACAATTGGATTTTTCTACTTTTTATTTTGGATTTGGCATATGGTTAGCCACTAACTCATGTCTGGTTATTAGAGCCAAGCTGCCAATAAACCACAATTTCATGCCATATGTTGACAAATTAGACCAGCGGCGTCCAACCTTTTTGGCATGTGACCCTAGTTTCAGATCACAGATGTCTGGCAATCTCAGTGATTTTTGTAGCTGTCACTTGCTAAATCACATTATCGCAACTGTCAAAGAAGATGTGCGTATATGAAAATATCATATGCTGTATTTTATATATTTATAATGATGCATATGGGAGTATACAATAGTTTGTGATTGCATGTTGTGTTTTAGTTATAATCTTAAAATGAGATAAAAAAATATAGTTAGTGCTTAGAACTTGTCTTTTTTAATATATTGACACATATTTCTGGCGCCCCACAGTTGAATTCAGGTGTCTCACATGGGGTCCTATAGAGCCAGAACAGTCTCAAAAAGAATTAATGCACCAACACGGATCCAAAAATGTATTTTGAGGAATTCACAAATGCATTTTAAGAATTCATACACAAACAGCGATTCACAAATGTATTTTGAATATTTACAAATGTAAATACATTTGTAAATTCATTGAGTGCATTCAATTTGTAAAACCAGGCTTCATATATTCCCTATGGATCAACATATCTGTGATAAGTAGAAAATGCATTTTTATTTATTTTACCAAACTTGTGTTTCCCTCTACAGGAGACGCAGAACGGTGGATGCAAACACGTCAGTACATGGATCTGTTCTTCGACACAGCTTGTTGAAGGGCATCTCTGCACAGATAGTCTCTGCAGCCGTGAGTGTACACAAACACACAGACCACAGACAAAAGGATGTAGAGAAGTACAGTGTTTAATGTAAATACCACAGTGTACTTTGTGTGTGTGAAGTCTTGCATTAATGAGTTCTTATAATGGCACTGAAGAACAATGAGATGTTTGTCTTTTTTACAGGATAAAGTTGATGCAGGATTGCCAACTGCTATAGTGAGTAGGATTTTGAACAACTATGTGTTTAATTTGCTTTTCTATTATTGGTAAACACAATCTTTCAACAACAGGGCTGTCAAAGGAGTATGATGTTTGGAGGGTATTTTTTATATTTTTCATATATGCAGCAAAACTATAAAACCACCAGTAGCTCACCTTGAATAGCATTTTCATTTAAGACATGCATGAGTCATTAGGCAGCTGTGCCTTTCCCTTCTTTTTTTTAAAGAAGGAGTTTTGTTTTTCTTCATTAGGGCCTCTTTCCCTAGATTTACTTAATAGGAAAAGAAAGGCGGCTTTAATATGAGCTACAGGATGGTATTCACTTTTACAAATATGAATAACATATACAGTATCAATAGATACTAATACATTTATGTATGTATTTACACTTTTTTGTCTGGTTTAGTCTGTGTTTGATATTACTCTGATGCTTTTGTGCTCAGACAGTGTCAGCTGTGATCGCCGTGGGAACATCTCATGGATTGGCTCTAGTTTTTGGTGAGTTTGAGTCGAACTCTGAACGCAACAAGTTTACATAAATGGTAATAACACTGAGAACTAAGACATGTAAAAGTCATGAATAGAGGCTTAAATTTTTTTTTTCTCCATCTTTTGGAGAAGTACAAGCAATGCAGGCAGTATAAACAGCCAGAATTATCATAATAATATAAATAATATACATGAAATCCACTGGTCATCAATCCGTTTTATTCTTCTCAGTATGTGTAAGCTCTCCCATTTGACTCTTATTGTATTGGATCTATTGAAATCGTTTATAACTACTATGGAAGATTAAATTACCTAACTTCTCTATGTGCATTTATTAGTACTTCATAATGTTAATACTGTCTCCAAATATTAGTATAAAGCACAAATGGAGGTCAATATGGAAATATTAAGGAAAGACATTTTTAAAGAGACACTTGAAGATTTATTTTTATTATTTTTTTTATTTCTGTCAGATCAAATCAGATTTTTAATCACATGACTTCTTTGCACCCCATTCCTATAAATTAGTGGAAACCAGTGTCATGGATCTCTATCTTAAGGACTGCTTCCCCTGACTCTGACATAGAGGCAGCCACGACTACATAGTCACCCTCGAACGAAATGCAGGATCCGTTCCCCTTGGCTCTTACAAAGGTGTTTTCACTTTCGTTGTACATCATATTGTACAAGTTATAGTCACAGGGGTTTCCTTTTTCAAAGATCCCCACAGCAACCCAGTTGGAGTAGACAGTCCTGTCAAAGGGAACGGAGTACATGACAGCCATGATGTGCTCATAGTCGTCCAGGTCTGGGTTAAAGATGTCATAGGTAAACACACCCACAGCACCAGTTGCTGCACCCGTGGTCTTGTTGAAAAGGGCGGTGGCGTTGGAACAGGGACCCACCATTGGTGGCAGCGGGACTTCACAGTGGCCATTCTCAGTGAAGACCCTGAACACAGTGTCGTAGTGAGATACAATTCATCAGGAAGTTTGCAAAGACGATGAAACTTGATTAGTCAAAGGCTGAAAGCCTCTTTGTTTATGTCAAGAAATAATGTGAGTGTGAAACCCATACTCATATCCCTCAATTAATTGGTACAAATCCCCTGGTGCAGGGAATGGTGCCTGTTTGTGTCATTCATGTACATTCTGACTTCAAAAGTAACACGATTAAGTCTTTTTTTTATATATATATATATTGTATTTAAAATTATATATATAATTTAACAATATATATATTAACAATATATATATATACATATATATATATTGTATTTAAAAAACATAATGGTCCCTAATTGATGCTGCAATATTACAGCTCTTCAGTAACAACATATACTGTACCAGTCGATTGGTACTTGGTAAAAAGAAATATTTGGGACAGCTATCCCGAATATAGCCTATTCACTATTTCTCCAGAAATACTGTGTCAGTAAATTTCTAGTTTAGGCAAAAACAGTCAACCACATGTACTGTATCCCTCTATCTGTTCTCTCGCAGACCATAATTGGTCCTAATATTGGACATGGGGAGTTGGGTCAGAAGCAGATAGATGAAGTGTTCATGTGAAATGAAATAAACTACATGTAAAAGACATCAAAAGTTTAAAACATGCTTTAACTATTGCATAAAACATGGTCTTTGCAGTGAAATGGCAGAAGTATAATGGACATTGGTTTTCCCATGCTTTGTTCCACAGTGTAGAAAAAAAAATGGTGGGAAAGGGGTTGGGTTCGATTCCCAGATGAACCACAAGATTGGCACTTTTAACAGTAGTTATACGGTTGCTGTTAACACAATTATTTCTCAAAATTAGGATAATTGAAGTATCATTTTCTCACGTTCTTTCTTGGGGGCTGGACATTTTAAATAAATAAAATGTAATTTTGCCCAACATAATTAATATTGTTATTGATTTTTTTTTGTAAATCCAGTCCTATGTCATCATCACAGTGATAGTGATACTTTTAGGGTATTAAAAGCCATTAACATTTTACCTGGGGTTGGCCAGAGTGTAGGAGGCTGAGTTGTTGGTTATCTCCACGGAGCAATGACGAATAGGCATGTTTGGGCAGTCAGCTGGGTCTGCAAAAAGCAGAAACTGGCCTTAAGAAAGGACAACAACAGCATACAGAGAATGAATGAGTAAAAAGTTCAAGTCCAAGTTGAGTTGATCTGTTTCAGTGTGTGAGCTGAATTTTTTTTTTTTGCATCTTTTTGCATTTTCAGATTTTGCAGCCAAAAACATCCCCCCAAAAATAATAGTTAGATTGGATTGTTATCTACAAGCTCTGGGCGCTGTAAAAAGAATGTAAAAAGATTAGGACTGATCACAGAAGGATAAATAAGGACAAAATCATGTCATGTCATTTTATACAACAAATTTAAATAATAATAGCACACTACATTGAAAAAAGGGAATTGTAATTTTATGTGTATTGAATATAATTGGCATTTAACAATTGTATTCTTATTTCTTGAAGTGAATAAACAGAACATGGGAATAAATAAAAATAAAAAAACTGTTCTACTCATTTCTTTATCTACCTCAAACTTTTTTAAGTGAACCTAACAATCAGAGATGTTTATATTCTCTTTTTTTATAAATAATTGCATCAAAAGTGCCCTTGGGTCAAACTATGTGGGCATTTTCTATACTATGGCATTAAATAATAGGCACTCAATAAAAACAAACATGCCCAGTGATATATTGTTGCAGTTCCTAAATTAGATGTTATTTCTTAATGGATTTCTTATAAGCCAGTTCTAATTTTTCAGAGAAAAAGAATTTAGGATCTCTTACCTTTCTGATGTTCTGGGTTTACAGCTGGGATATAGTGGTAAAGTTACCCTGCGCATTTGGTCTGTTGCCCTTTTTATTGGCACAAACAATGACGAAAAGTTATCTCGCTCAATCGTTTATCAGCTGTCTCTGTGTCTGCTCTGTCCTGATGCCTATTGCTGTAGAATGATTGAATTAAGCTGACGTCCTTAATCACAGAGTAAAGTTGCAAATAGACAGGATGGACAGTGATTAATCCAATCACTGTAAAACCAACTCTTTTCAGACGAGATAGGACGTATGTCAGTGGTTTTTAACTTTTTTTTTTTTTGGATCACAGACTCGGTTCACACTGCAGATATTTCTTCAATCTAGGCAGGGTGGTTAGGAGTAGGGACAGACTAATAAAGCTTGTGCATTATATAACATATATAAGTGTTTTTGAACATTATTTGCAACACAATACTGCGATTTACTGTGAAATCTTTCAACCAAACAGTGAGAATTTTAACTTTTTCTGTTCAGCCCAGGTCTTCAGCTCTTTGTCACTCTTCGTAGCTGGGTTTGGAAGCTTCAAATGAGTTGCATTGTGTTTTATATATCATCCACATATTTATTACAAATGGATCTTAAGAAGTGACTGGGTTGTATTTGTGTTTCTATCACCGCTGTTCCATGTCTCTTTACATTGCTGACTTGATCTTCTGTCTGCAGGAAAAGGTATGAGTATCCCTGTCAAATGGTTCCTTTTTGCTTTATCTTATGGCTTTTTTTTTTAGATCTGGTTTTTGTTGGCAATCATTGGTGCATGCTTCTCTGTTGTTCATGTGTTTGGTTCATTACAGGCTTATTTCTATGCTATCAATTTTTTTTTTCTGCCCGGAATTGAACCCATGATGCAAAGCTGCAACATCTTATTGTTTGCTTCTGTTTTTCCAGACACCAACCAGGCTCTACGGCTATGTCTTGGTACCAAGACAACTGGTGCAGAATTTGGAGCAGTCTCCGCCCTTAGCGTCAACCATGACTGTTCACGACTCCTCTGCGGGTTTGCCAAAGGACAGGTACATTTCCATCCCATCTCTAACTATAGACAGTAAAAAGTACTCAACTCAACCATTAAGAAACCAAGAGAGTAGCTTGGCTGCTTAATACCAATAAAAAAAACCCTCAGAAGAGTAACAGAGGAGCATTTCTGCCATTAGATTGCTAATGAAGTTTTTGACAGTTTTTGTTTGTTATTGTGCCAACATTTTTATGCCACAAATATGACATAGCTCGTTGATTACATTGTGGGTCCTGTACAGTAACAGAAGGTCTTTATGTGAGATAAGATGAGAATGACAGTTATTCTTACACTGGGGAAGGTCAGTTGATACAGCTTTTGACTGGCAGCGACAACCTCTAGTGAGAAATAAAGGAACAATTCACCTGAATATATAAGACTTCTTAAAATACAGCATTTCACAGTATAGCTACGCACACCTAGTGGCTTACTGACCACTAACCGACCACTCACTACTGTAGTCAGTTCAACTAAAGAAGCCTCTTGGATGAGAGGTGAAATATCATCAAGAACCCTGCTATGTCCAGGTGCCCTTGAAATAACTGTTCTTGGATTAAATGACCTGGAAGGCTGAGAATTTACACAGATACATTCCATGTTGCCGTGCTGTTCCTATGGTGTAATACAATATATCTATTTTTTTATTTCCACATAAGTCTGAAGTCACGTACTGTACTGTACTGTACTGTACAGTATGTATACCACTTGCCTACACTATCACAGTGGTAACGTCACAATATGAAAAACATCACAGGCTTAACTACGCCTGTGAGCCATAATAAAGGGCAAACAAATTCCGAAAAAATTAGAAACTAGTGTTTAATCTGTGAATGTACTGAGGTAGTCACCCTCTGTGTAGAGCACCGCTTGACAACATGACATCATCATAATGATTGAACAAGACCTTCATAATACATTTATGGGAAATGGCGATGTAAACACAAACTGTGTAGGTCAATGATGTCATAAAGTGAGGACTTCTTGTATGGGTAGCGTTGCTGACGTCTGGATTTCTTATAAACCGTCCACCTTTCTGCTGTGTTTCCAGATTACAATGTGGGATTTGGCCAATGGGAAACTTTTAAGAACAATCACTGATGCCCATCCTCCTGGAACAGCTATACTGCATGTGAAGGTACAGTAAAAAAAATAAACAGCGTATGAAGACACATGTTGGTTATGATGTGGCTGAAGTCTCCTATCTACTGGACTTGTAGTTCACAGATGATCCAACTCTTGCAGTGTGCAATGACAGTGGAGGATCGGTTTTCGAACTTGCTTTCAGGTAAATGATGAAGAAGCCATGTACCGTAGATGTAACGCAGTCATGGAAAAATGTTACACTTTGCAGTTTCCTTCATTTTCATGTGAATTTTAATGCCTGGTTCCACTAGATTAGGGGCAGTGGTGGCCTAGTGGTTAAGGTCACTGCTCACTTTGATGATGGGTTAAATGCAGAGTCCAAATTTCGTTGTGCGCTGTGGTGTGAGCGTCAAAATGACAAGAAAAGAAATAGCTAAATACGATAGAAAAAAAAAATAGCTCATAAGAGTTAATTTCAGAGCTGATATGTAGCCCTTTCCCATGGGTTTCTTGATAGTAACCAATATCACTTTAGTTTTTACATCAATAGTAATGATATTGTACTGCCAACAGTGTTTAGGGGCAATCACTGTATCGTATTCCTCCGGTAATATACCTTCAGTGGTACCAGGTATAAGACACTAAGCAGGTAAACATTGATCAGTTGAGATCCCTGCCTATTTGTACCATTTCTCTCTGTGTAACTTCCTTAACATCACCATCCCTGCTGTCTACTTCTCTTTGTTTTCAGGAGGGTTATGGGAATGCGCTCCTGCGACTCTCGCTGTCTCTTCAGCGGCTCCAAAGGAGAAGTCTGCTGTATCGAGCCGCTACGAGCTCCCCTAGATTTCAGAGACCATCCTATCACGCACTACTCTCTGCTGGCTATGGCGTCTCTCACTAAAGTAATTTTAGTTTCCAGTCAGTACTGCAGCTGTTTTTTCTTAATATTATTAAATCCTAAAAAATGTTTATTTCCGTCACTAGATTCTGGTAATTGGACTTAAGCCTTCCCTCAAAGTCTGGATGACTTTTCCCTACAACAAGGTTAGTTCACCTTGCTGCCGTGTACAGTATAAACAAAGGGTAGTGGTTTTACATTGTAACAGTGATAGTGATTATGTGGTTTTGTTCAGTACACTATAGTTTGGAAGTTCAGTTACAATCACAAAGATGATTTTAAAAGAAGTGAATAATAATTGACAATAATTGACATTTAAAGACCTTGAGAAACATTAAAATCCCTTTCACTACCATGGCATGCACCACTTAGTTGTGGTTTCTCTGGGGCATAAACCCAGAATTTATATTTTAGTTTTTAGTAAGGCAAAAATTGCCAAAAGAAGTGTAATTTTAATATAAATGTGAAGTGTCTGTAAATTAAATTGTTGAAATTGTTGGGCCACATTTTTGTTATAATTTGTTTTTATTGTTATTTTATTGTCATTATTTTATGTTATAACAATTTGCACAAGTTAAATTTTATATAATAAAATAATATCATTGCTTTCTTAATAACTACCAGCAAAATGGACATTAATTGTCTTTTTTAGCTATATGTGTAATTTAGACTAAACCTTTTAAGTTTCAGTACATATTTTAAACTGTTAAGTACATTTTTGTAGTTACTGATACTAAAGACCAAATTGATTCTTCCTTAGAGTCAGTTAATTTTCAGGACATCTTGAATGGATTGGAAACTTTTGCTATTTAGTTGACAAGAGTTGGTGGACAGACAGAGAACATAAATGGGCCATGAAGGAGAATCAGTTCCTGAAAAGGCATGTTTTGCAGTGTTTACTGGCAGTGGTGGCCTAGTTGCTGCCCCCTGCTTACCTTTGGTGAAGGGTTAAATAAAGTATATAAAGGGCATGCTTAGCATTGAACTAAGCTTACTTAATGAAATGTTGACTTATTGTGATGTGTTCTTCATTCATTAGTCTGATCCATCCAGTGTTCCTCAGCTGGCCTGGCAGTTTGTTGTTGTCCAGAAAACAGTCAACCCCATTTTGGCGTTTTGCAAAGGAGATACAGTGCACTTCCTGCTGGTAGGTGCAAATTTTGAATAATGTTTTTGGATAAGACAGTTTTATATTTTATCAATATACAATGTGAAGAATATTATATATTTTTTCTTTCCATATATTTAACTGTACATATATGTATTATCACAATTATTTTTCACTGTCTCTTTTATTACACTTTTCATTTATTAGGAATATATTTTTAGAGATTGTAATCTATACTTATTTAGAATGACACTCTTGATATGTTGAAGATGAATGACGGACTCAAATATTCTCTCTTTTCAACCATTGCTTATTTAGGTCAAAAAGGAAGAGACGGGGACAATACATGTCATCAAGCAGCGACAACTGCATCTGAGCTGTGACATAATTAGTCTCTCTGTAAGTACTCCATTCTTAAAACAACACTCAACTCTATCTAGGCAGAGAATAATAGTTTTGATTGCAGCTCTCAATCACATACACCAGTAAATCAGTCAGGATAAAATTAATAATGATATAAAAACGTCTTTACTGCATAAATTGACATAGATGCAGAGATTTTTTTTAACCAAAGAGTACAATGAAGCGGTAGCTTTGCGAGTTGGTAGTTCCTAATGTCTCCTTTCGGGTGCTTGTGTCCCTGCAGTGGATCAACAGTCGTACACTGGTCATTGTCGACAGCCATGAAAAGCTTCATGTGGTGGACCGGCCCAGTCAGGAGGTTCTGGAGACTCTCGACCTGGAGCAAGTGCAGCTGGTTTACAACAGCAGACATTTCAAATCGCTGGCTACTGGAGGAAACGTCTCTCAGGCTCTGGTGAGTGGGAATAATTATAAAAGGGAGGCTAAGGATTACTGTAATTTCCAGACTATAAGGCGCAACTTTAGTCACACAATTTCAACCCTGCAGCCTATGCAGAGATGCGGCTAATGCCATTTTTTTAACGGCCGCCAGGGGCGCTCGAGCAGAAAAGGTAAGAGTGAGACAGGTGGTGTCGAGGAAGACGCAAGTCACAACCGCCAATAAACACCATAGAAGAAGAAGAAGTTAAATGTATGGTAACGCGCTTTGTACGTGAATAAAATTAGCATAAACTGACCCTCAACATGGAAAATGCAATAATACGTGGGCACATGCAGCTTATAGTCAGGTGCGGGTTATGTATGTACAAAATGTTTTTTCCTTTAAAAATGTATTGGGTGCGGCTTATAGTCAGGTGCAGATTATATTCCAGAAATTACGGTCAGTATGTTTGCGAACTTCCTTCACAACCCTGCAGATTCTTAAAATCTCTGTGAAGCATGTTATTATTTTTAATAATCCTCCTCTGTGTGAATTATATGCATTTATTACCCTTCATTTTTTAGTACATTTAATAACTTTATTGATATATAAACACAGAAAAAAGCAGTATATACAAAATCATATATATATATGATATATATATATGATTTTGTATGTCATATATCATATAAAAAGCAGTATATACAAAATCATATATATATATATGATATTGTATATCATATATCATATAAAAAGCAGTATATACAAAATCATATATATATGATATTGTATATACTGCTTTTTTCTGTGTTTATATATCAATAAAGTTATTAAATGTACTAAAAAAAGAAGGGTAATAAATGCATATAATATATAACTGTAATTCTTCATGTGAGGGTGGGGGTAAGATTTTAACACTTTAGCACAAGGCGTTTTTATGCAGCAAATTAGAGAAAAAACACGGAATGGACTCAGTGAAACGGCAACAGCAACAGGTGCCAACAGGTGGCAGCAGCAGGGGAATATAGCTGTCTATATCGGTATCGGTTCATATCGGTATCGGTTTATATCAGTATCGGAAAGTGTTATATCGGACATCCCTCATATATATTTTTCTCTTCACTACTTTTTGTTTATCACTAAACTCTTCCATAGTACTGTTGATTTGTGTTAAAGCAGTACATTGATGCTTTTTATTTAATAAATTCAACTTTGTTTGTGGCAGTGGTGGCTTAGTGGTAAAGGGTCTCTAAGCATAGTATGTCCAGACCCACAATACTTCAAGTTGGCTCAGCACCCACAGACAGACTCACACTATGGAGCTGCGTGATCTGGGTGGCAGTCGTGAATAAGAGAATGAAGATGAATTAATGAATTAACCGTGTGCGTGGTATGTGTGTACCTTTATTTCAGGCTTTAGTCGGAGAGAAGGCCTGCTACCAATCTGTATCCAGTCACGGAGGACAGATTGTTTATTTGGGGACTAAGGTATGCATCAGAGCTACAGTAGATACAATAAATTACTTACAGTATATTAACAGTTAAAGTAAAGTACTTGTCTTCTTCAAAGATGCTCATTAAATTTACATGTTTACTGTCAAAATTCAACCATAAATGTACCTTTTAAAAAATATACATATATCTGTCAGCGAAAGTAAATTATAACTAATTTTGCTAATATTCTTGACATGAAATGCAAACATATCTGTTAAGGGTGTGTCCTGAACTCAATACTGTAGAGCGTCAACAAACCCTCTGCAATTTTAACCCTCCACAATGATAGCACCACTGTGCTCATTGTGTGTACAGACTGTACTGTATTGTGACATTATCTTTATCATCGGCAAAATATTGTGATAATATAGTAATGTATGCAAGGGATCGTTTTAGGCTGTTCAATTTACATACATATCTTGTTCACATGTGTTTAGCTACATCTGACCAATTTTAATAAAATATTTAGAGCTTGTATAACATTAGTTGGGAAGCCCGTCATTAACTTTTTATACTTTTTTTCCTTACAGTCTGCTCACATTATGACCTTACGTGTTTGGAGAGAGGTACAGTCTGCTTTAAACATATTATCTCTGAAAAGTATGGTATGTTATCATTGACTGATATCATACTGTTTCTTTTGCATGATTATCCTGCCCTTATCAGGATAATTGATAATATTGACCTAATCAAATCAACATTTACTCTTAAAAGATGAACAATCCATTATTTTTTGTAGGTTCTCAGTCATCCTGATCATTAAATCTAAAATAGTTACTTTTTAGGGAAACGCATCATAGTAGGTTTCTTGAAGACAAACTGAAGAAGCCTCTTTAATGCGAGGTACAACATCTTCAGGAAACCTACTGGGTCTAGTTGCCCTTAAAGTAACTATTTTTGAATGATCCATAATGTTTCTTTTATTTTTCACACAACTATGATGGACCTGTGATGTGAAAATGTTTTAAATGTATTTGCAAACAACAAAATAACTCTGCAGTAGTAGCTCTTTGGATCCCTGAGGTTCACAGACCTTGTGTTGAAGACCTCTGATTAAGATGAAGAAGTCAGTGCAGACAGTATTCAAAAGTACTATTTATGCTTAATTTTGTTGCAAATTAGAAATGTGTTATACCACTGTTTAATTATAATATAAGGCAAAGTATCAAACTTGAATTGCTCTTTAACATTCTGTTGCATGTGTTTGACTTCAATTGAGATGTAACTAATGCCTGATACGTGATACCTTAATAAGGACAAAATGTACAACATTTTACACCTTAAGCTTTAGTTGCTAAAGGTGAAAAATGAAAGTTTACTCTGTGTTCCTTCACCTTTTGCTTCTAGCGCATTGACTGCCTGCTGAAACAGGAGCATTTTGTGGAGGCACTCTCTTTGGCCTGGTCATTCCACGAAGGGACAGCAAAGGCTGTGGTCGGTGAGTTCATCACAATAACAGTCTGTAGTGCACTGAACTCAATGTAACCCCTTGGATTAGGGCTGTCAAGGTCAGGCTAAGGCATAGGCTAAATCTGCCCGATGCTGTAGTTATATACTTATATGATCCACAATATCAAATAAAATTTTCATCAGAGCCGGCAAATACTACGGATCTGGCCAGTGTGTAGTGCCTATATATTGGTGGGATTTGTAGTACTTGCATTGTATGCAAAATATTGTCGCACATACATTTTGATTGTTCTTTTAATGGCCTGTAAGAGAAGAATATCATTAAAAAGGAATTTCTTATAGAGAGGATAGAGAGAGATGTAAAAAAAACAAATGTGTCTCAACTAATTTGTGTGTCATTTCAAATTTTTTTTATTTTTCATTTGTTCATAATAATAAGCTCACATGGTCCCAGGTTTAAAAACAAAGGAAACCATGTACAATTACAATAATTCTTTGAATACATTTTCAGTTTGGCCCATGTTTGTGTCCTAATATTTTATTTTGGCCCATTGTTTGACATCTCTGCTCTGAGAGGTTCAATCCTGACAATTTTTGGAAGTTAAAAAAGCACAAAAACCTAATCTATATCAGGGCTCTCGAACTTAAATAGGTTGAGGTCCACCACCCACACTATCATTTCACTAAAGGACCCAGTCAGCTTTCAGTGTTTAATACAAAAGAAACATTTTTTATAAAAAAAAAATCAGTTTTCCATAGATTCTGTGTAATACAACACTGAACCAGAAGGAGACTGTGGATCAGGGTTTTGTGAACTATAGGATTCACCATGTGGTGAACAAATCTATGAACATCATTAT
>JAFBJS010004614.1:1851-26057 GCA_016785265.1 Paraplagusia blochii
AACAAATCAGTTTTGTTGTTGACGAGGTGAGAGAAGGATGTAAGATGTGCTGCAGTCGAGTTCACAGCAGGGGCTGAGGTTGCATTACTGGGTTGGTGCTCCTGAAATGATTCACTTATACAGTATTTTTGATGATTTAAGAGTCAGCAATTAAGATGCTTGCATAGAAAATACTAAATTCTAATATGTACAGTATATATATATGTGTATATATATATCTATATATATACACATATGTGTGTGTGTGTGTAATTACAATGTTTATTATTTGGGGGGAACAGCTCCACATACTGGAATTAGTTGATAATTGGAAAAAAAATGTAAATATATATACATACATATATATGTATATATATGTGTATATATGTATATGTATGTATGTGTATATATATACATATATATATACACATACACACACACATATATATATATAAATATATATATATATATATATATGTGTGTGTGTGTGTGTGTGTGTATATATATTTACATTTTTTTTTCCCAAAAACTATCTAACAGTTTATTTTTCTTTCATATCAGAAACTGGTTCACCCATCACTTCCACTTGTATTGGTTTGGGAAACTCACTCACGCCCCCTGCAGGCCAAGCTGGACGTCCCGTTCCAGGTTACAATGGTAAGGTCTCCCTGTCGTAGCTGTTTGTCCACCCACCCCTGTCTCTTACTGTTTATAAAAGTCCCTGTGTTTCCACTTTAAGACGTGCTGATAAGAGGAACAGAGGAGGAAATAAAACTTTGCTGCCGCTGGTGAAATTCCCTGCAGGGAATTTAATCATGTTGTTTAATAATGTTGCCGTTCCACTTCGCCTGAGGCCTGAGCTCAACATCTGAATATCAATCCTCTCTGTCTCTGCCCTGTCTTCTCACAGTCACCGTGATCGATGATGTCATGCAGGGTGTCCAGCCCAGGACTCTGGGGAACATTGTGGTCAAGTAAGGGAATTGTGCCTTGAAATGATTTATATATATTTTTTTACTCATAGCCATTAAAATAGAAATAATCTTAATTGCTGGTCACAGCAGTGATTAGACTAGAATAAATAGAAAAATAAAAATAAAATTCAAACATAAGATAAATCGTGTTTATGTTTTTGAAAGGCTGTTTTAATGTCATGTTAAAAAAATGTTAAAAATTATTTTTGTACATTTTTATAAAATTATTAGTTTCAATGCATTGTAACAAATCTAGTTTTAATTTTCTATTGATAATTGTACAAGGTGGTTAAATTTAAACAACTTTCTGCTGTAAACAAGTCTCAACTATGTTCTTTAGATAAGGTCTGTTTTTCTGGAGGTGTACGGCTCCATAGAGCTGGTAAAAAGTTAAACAACATTTATCCAAACTCTACCAAAACAGGTCCAGTTACAGTTAACGTCTTCAACCTTCAGCCCATTGCTGTTTCTCTTATTCTTCATTGGCCGTTTTAAGGACGTTGTAACAATATCATTTACAAAGGCTTAGAATTCAGAGAATTAAAAAAAAAGTCAAGTGTAACCAAGGTCAACAGGAAGTTAAGCTCTAAATATCTGGTATTTCAACTTGCTTCCATCATTCACTCTGGCTCCACCTAGTGAAGATTGTTGGTTTTGACAATCAACATAAAACTTTGTTCTAAGTGACGTTGTTGAAAAATTAAACATGTTTTGTTACGGAAGATGTCATTATGCATCTTTGTCTTTATCTTTGTCAAACTTTCTTCCAATAAAAAAAATTAAACCAAGCGCTAAAATCGTATGGCAATGGCGACATCTACTGGAGCAGGTCAGACATCGCCATATGCTCCTTGGTAAAAAAACAAAACAAACAAAAAAAAAACAAAAAGCTGACCGAAAATATTTATGTGTAACTTCCTCTTCAGGCTGCCATTACCACCAGGTGCCGCTCTTTCGCTGTGGCAGAACGAGGATCTGTTCAGAAAAACCTACTTCACTAAATTCCCAGTAAGTTGAAGAGTGCTAAAAAATTATAATATCTAATAATATAACAATTATTACATACG
This sequence comes from Paraplagusia blochii, assembly GCA_016785265.1. NCBI lineage: Eukaryota > Metazoa > Chordata > Actinopteri > Pleuronectiformes > Cynoglossidae > Paraplagusia > Paraplagusia blochii. The sequence continues at coordinate 3,872 of JAFBJS010004614.1, forward strand.
TATATATAAAATGCAATACATATTTTCTATTGGTCTTGTTTTATTACTGATAAAGCTTAAATGTGTTAATATTGCTACTTTTCAAATATGTTTTTTAACGGTTTTAATGCCTACATTTATTTACTATTTACTTTTTGTACACATTTTTTTAGCATTTGTAATCACGATAATGTCCAAATATTTTGTAATACAATTTTAAATTGTTGAATATTAACTCTTGCCCTTAAAAAAAAAAAAAATGCCTTTATAAGTTGAGAACATTACAATAACGTCTTTAATAATGTGAATTTATTCGATACGGTTAAACACTACCTCCATGTGGCAATGTGTAGTTTTGCAGCCTTTTGCCTCCCAAACCGTATTTAAAACCATAGTATTTTTCATAATATTTGACAAAGGGCACTTATAAAAGGTCATTTGCAAACAATTTAATGATAGAAGAGATAGAAGTATTTAAGGCAGCTAAGGTGAAGGAAAAGGTTTACAGGACAGTTGTGAGACCAGCCATGGTGGATGGATTAGAGACACTAGGAATAGGTAGAAGACAGGAGACAGAGCTGGAGGTGGAGGAGTTAAAGATCCTGAGATTCTCTTTAGGAGAGACAAGGATGGACAGGATCAGGAATGAGGTGATTAGAGAGACAACACAGACAGGTGATTAGAGGGACAACACAGACAGGAAGGTTTGGAGAAAAAGCTAAAGAAGACAGATTGAGATGGTTTGGACATGTTCAGAGGAGGGACAGTGGATACATTGGTAGAGGAATGATCCTTTTTTTTTCAAGGGGTATCTAGTAACTCTGGTTCTGCTGTTTCCACCAGGGTTACTACGACACCATGGACGCAGGGTACATGGATCAGGACGGCTTCCTGTACATCATGTCGCGGTCTGATGATGTCATCAACGTGGCGGGTCACAGGTTGTCAGCTGGAGCTCTGGAGGAGGTAGAGCAGGAGAACCAGTGATGTTTGGGAGTTTCCTTTTATGGGCCATGTCTAAGTGTGTGCTTTTGGTGCAGTGTGTGTTACAGCACCCTGCGGTGGCAGACTGCGCTGTGGTCGGTCTAGAAGATTCTCTCAAGGGCCATGTTCCCTTGGCTCTGTGTGTCCTGAAGAACGGTAAGAATTTGATCAGAAACTGAGCAAAGTTGTTATTTTTGCTCCCATAAAGTTGAACTAGAAATAGACTGTGACGCTAAAGAGTTTGAAAGTGATTGGATGCTAACGTTAATAAAAAAAGCTTGTGGGAATCTGATCCATTAAAATAATGAGATAAAACAGAAATGTTTAGTCCTAATGTTATGAAAGACAGCAAAAGAATTATGACACTTAATTGTTGTAAATGTTGGATGTGAAAATACCAAATGTTTTACAGGAAAAATTTACTCTCAACAAAATCATTACAATTACATATATATGTACAATTAAGGTTTAAATTTATTAGTAAAAATAAGATACGAGTCCTTAGAATAAAATGTATTAGATAAATTGAGTTTATTAATTAAAAAAATGTAATATGATAAAGTTATTCTAGTATAAACAAACCCGCATCAACTGTAATTGGTAATGGTTATTTATTTTATACATGACAAAATAAACCCAAATTTGACAATAACTTGGAAAACAGCGCAAAAAGCGAATTAAAACTTTTGTTTTAATTAGTTTAAAAAACATTTTTAATAATTAAATCCATCTTATATCTGCTCTTTAACTTTCTAATAAACATAAAATTTTAACTAATGTTAATTAAAGATAAGTAGAAAATTAAATTGAAAAAAAAGAAACTGATTATGGTTTCCAGTAGATTCGCTGCCTGCTAGAAGGTACAGTGAAGTTCAGTGTGATTTGTGTGGCAGTCCTGGAGACTGCTGCCTCCACCACGTAGTATTTTGGCACAAAATTGGACAAATGACTGTAAATAAATATTTAAAAGTAGTTCAAATAGTTGAAGAGAATTTGATTGATTCTAACATTTGAGATACAAATGAACAAATAGTAATTGGGGGAAAAAAAATTAAAAACTTCCATCATCAACGTCCAGTTGGGGTCACCTCCCACAGAAAGGGTTAAAGCATGGAGCAGTGTGATTTAATCTGGCAACGAATTAGAGGATTAAGATGAAAGAATGAATGAATGAAAATTAATTTATTCAAATGTATTATTTAAACCTTTCTATTTCTTTAGGTGTGACTAAAAACCAACAGGACGTGATCAAGGAGACAGTGAAGCTGGTGAGAGAAAACATCGGACCGGTCGCTGCCTTCAGGAACATTCTGTTTGTCCGAGCGTTGCCCAAAACACGCTCTGGAAAAATCCCTCGCTCCTCGCTGGCCAACCTGGTGAACGACAAACCCTACAAGGTAAAACCTCCCAGCAGCCCTTAGTAAATCGGGACTTGTTTGTTTTCCACTAACTGTGAGGGATGATTATGTGTCAACACGAGTGTCAACACATTAAGATCCTCCTGTCTTTGTTCTATTGTTTAGATCAGATTGAGATTTGACAAGAATTTTTGGTTTTGTCCTGTTTTACTTTTTCAAATGAAATGTAAAAAGAATAAAACAAGTAGCTGCTATTTTCTGACTGTTCTGACTACCAGCAACAAATCTACTTGAGGCCACCATGTGGCACTATTGGGCTTTGATAACTTTTTTCAAATTCCTAGTCCTGTCCAAAAACGGGCAGTTTCTTGTTGTTTGTCTGTCCTCATCATGCTGGAAAATATTGGTCACAAACAGCTCTTAAGATACCATATGCACTTACAACTTAAAATGTTTCCCCTAACTCTGTCGTCTTCTTCCTGGTCACAGGTTACCCCAACCATCGAGGACCCTGAGGTGTTCAAAGACATTGAAAAGGAAGTCCAGGATGTCCTGAGACCTGCTGGGGTCCAACCTGGGACCAGATGAGGACCATGGTGTTCTGAGGAAAACAAAGTTGTCACTTCAACAACTGAAGAGGATTCAGGTCTTTCAGCAACAGATTCCAAAACATGGCGCTAAAAGAAAATGGTTCAATTTACTTATAAATATATTTTTGAATTCAAAAAATGGCAAAAAATCTATTGGTATTAATTTCCTGAATTTTTTTTTTTACTTTCTTTAATTTCCGAAAGAGATTAAGAAAAAATATGAATCTCTATATGAATTTCTAAGAAAATGTTGAAGTCTAGCTGGACATTAAGTTGAAATAATGAAATATTTTATGAGAAACATTAAGGAACAGTTTCTGCACAAATTTGGAGAATATTGTTTTATTAAAAAAAATTAAAAAAATCTTAATTTCCTGTCAAGTATTCAGATGGTGAACATTTTTTTAATGAAATTTTTTTTTATTGCAAATTAAGATTTTGAAATACATAAGCTTAATTTTGTATTCCATGTAGTCAGTTGGTTAAAATTTTTTGCCCACCTTTTTTTGCATATTTCTCATAAACAGGGTTATTTTGATGATTTCTTTTAGAAAAAATATTAACATTGAATTTTTATATTTTCCAACACATGTGGTCAAATGATGAAAAAGTTTATGAAAGATATTAAAATATATATATATATAAATTTGATCTTATCTGAATGTTTCTTGTTAATTTGGCATTTCTGAGCATTCTCAGGATTTGTGGAATATTTTGGGGATTTTTTCTGCAAATGTTAACTTTGTGTCTCATGTTGATGAGACACAAAGTTCAGATGGTGAAATATCTTGCTAGAAGATTTTCTGAAGTTTTCTCACAAGTACAGCATTTTGGGGAATCTTTTAGCAAAGAAAAATGTATTTCATGTATCATGTTGTTCATATATTCATGTGGTCAGACTGTGAAAAACTTAAAATAAGTTTAAATAAAACTTTGTGATAAAATCTGCCTTATATTTTATTGTTTGTTGTTTGTTGGCAATTAGAATATTGAGAATGTTTTAGGATATTTAAAAAAAAAATGGGAAAAAAAATTTGAATTTTGAAAATTAACTTTAGTTATTTTAACTAAATTTAGTTTAGTTTAAGTTATCTGTTTATCATAACATGTAATTGATTGATTTTTTTTAACCTGAATATCTATATATCTATAATTTTTTTCTGCTCTCGTTGCCTCACTCAACCCCAACCCCCCTGCATTATTTCTCTTTCTTCTCCTTTTCTCTCTTCTCGATCCGGGATCCGAGTATCTTATTTAGTTCTTCATTTGTCTAACGTGTTGCAGTGACCATAAAGCTTCCTTGATTCCTTGTAATTCCTTTAGTAAATTTAAAGTAAAAAACACCAAATGTAATAATTTCTCCATGTTTTCCACCCATTTTGTTTTATTTTCTTTATTTTTAGAAAAAATGTTATTGATATTTTTTTATTTGAACATATGTGTCTGTTTTTCATGATCTCAAAAATCGAGGGATATCTTTGATATTGATATTTTATATTACCTTCTGGTGATAAAAATCTGGTTGGATCGTGAAAAAAAATGTGATATATTAAAAAAATATATTTTCTTTCTTATTTTGGAAAGAGAAATGCTGAGAATATTTTTTGGTAAAATCCTACCTATCTTTTTTTGTCATGTGGTCTGAATCTGAAAAAATAAGAAAAGAAAATATTTGAGAACCATTTACTGCCTGTTTCTTATGACACAATTTTAAAGGATTTGTAAGGTTTTTGATATTGACATTTTATATTTTACGACACTTCTGGTCAGATGGTTAAAAAATCTGATGAAAGTTTTGAATCTAAAGAAAAAGATTAATCACTTTTGACATTTTTCCTTATGGAATTACACCATTTTGATTAACTTATTTTTGAAAGAAATTGATGATTTTTAGTAAATTTTTAATTTTTATGTCACATTATCAGATGGATTAACATTTTGCAAAACATTTTCCTCAGCATTTTTGAGAATGAAAATGTTTTTTCGGTGAACAAAATTTTTTCTCAAAAGAAAAAAAAAGAAATATTAATTTGTTTTTTTTATCTGTGATTTTTCGAATTTTTGATTTTTGAAATATGCCAGATATTCATGAATTTTTTTGAGTATTTTTGGAACAATAGTTTATTTATATCTTATGTGGTGAAATGGAAATTTATTTTGATAAAATTTTGGGGGAAATGAATTAAATTTTACATTTTCTGCCTGTTTCTCAAGACTAAAATATAAAGAAATTTCTGAAGATGCAGGACATTTTTTTTAAATTCTGCAACACATTTTGTCATCCAGTGTAAAATTTTGAATGATTTAAAAATATATATATATTCTATATCATTTCTTAAAAAATTCATTCTATTTTAAAATTTTTCTGAAAGTTTTTACAATGTTTTGTTAAAATCTTAAATTGTTTCTCAGATTATGAGCTAGAGAAATATTTAGCTAAAAGATTTATTGAAAGTTTCAGATATATTTAGAGCATTTGGGGAAATACTTTTCTACATATCTTCAGGAGGGTGTTAAAATTAGGATTTTTTGGGATCAAACTTTACTTATATGTCCCGTAAAAAAAAAATAAAATTGACAAAGACTTTGCCTGTAATCCATGATTCCTAAAATTTTTTAAGAATTATTTTTCAATTTTTTTTTTGGTTAAATTAGTAAAATCCTAATTTCATGTTGCATCGGATCTTGAAAATATGGGATTAGTATGTTTTGGAAATCTTTTTTGCATATCGTTCATCAAGTTGAGAGATCTCAATAAATTTGGGGAAAAATCCAAATATCACTTGTTATTTAATCAGATGGTGAAAATTTGATGAAAGTATCAGGAGGTTTATCCTTTATGAACCTGGCAAAAATGACAACAATTGTCAACTCATACAATCAATGAACAAAAGCTGTTGAGCAGCAAGTCACAATGGCTCTGAGGACTTTAGTTTCAACTAACGATTGTTAAAATGTATTCATAGTGCTTAAAATGTTAAAATTAAAAATAAAAATACCTGACCATCAACTGACAGTTTTTTTTATTAACATTGAAAATTATTTGCTCACCACTTACTTTTGACCAAAGTACAAGAAGTAACAAATAATAAAAACAAAACAAAACATGAAAACCAAGAACTTTTAATTTGTCACTCGTGCAAGTTGAACATGTAAGAAAAAAAATTTAAAACTTTGGAACACAAGCATAAAACATTCTTGGAGTGGACTCCATCCAAAACACCTCAACAGAGACAGATTTAAATAAAAAAATACAAGTCGACATTTACAACAATGCAATTCACAGCAAAGGACAACTGTTTTGATTTTTTTTTTTGTCAAGTTTTTCAAGTCACCTCACTTCAACATGGTGATATACACTCTACACACAATGAACTAAAGCAGTCGGAGTTTTTGTTATTGTATTCAAACCACTGCTGAGAACCTGTCAGTGAAGTACGGTCTGATCCTTTAATATATTGTTGCAAAATTGACGGCTAATCACTTCTTTGTTTTTCATTCTCATATTTTCTCCGGGGATTGATTCCCAGTGGGATTGTCAAAGGACAACCGCAGCTTTTTTCTTACATCGCTAAAGTCCGTGGCTATACAAAAAGTCTGCTGTCGAGTTGACGTTGTTTTTATCAAAGTGCTAAGTTGTTTCCAGTGTGTCAACGTAACCATAAGAAAAGTCTTTTTTTTTTAATGTTTTAAGTGTCACCAGAAATGGTCAGCAGAGGGCGTATATCTTTCCTTTCAGCACAGTTTTCAGTTTCATCGTCAGCACAATGAAAAAATAAAACCATAAAAACAAAGTATTCTACCATGGAGACATGTAGTTTGAACAGCAGCATATATTCATCTATGGTCCACTAAATGAGTTATTTAATCCCACAAACTCTGATTAGCCTTTTTTATACATATACATATGTGTGTATATATATAATTTATTATATTTATATAAATAAAAAAAATTATGTATTTATAATATTTTACAGATAACCTACATATCTCCTGTAGAAGAAATACACAGTACGTGAAGCTTGTACAAGTAAAAGTTTAGAAATTTACTTCAATAGTTTTATAGAGTGTTTTAGCACCATCTGTTGGTGCCTACGCGACAGATAAGGGCGGGCTTAAGGGAGGAGGGCGGGTATTTCTTCTTGGCAGTGCGTGTGGTCAAAAAATGTTACAGTATTTGTTCTTCGGCCGTCAGCCTGGCCGGACGCTCTACGAAGTTGATCCCTGCTCAGAACTGCACCTGCGGAGAAACCAAAGGTTTAGATAATTAAAAGATGTGATAGTAGGAAGAAAGTAAGACAAATAATTTGTCTTGCAGGACACAGTAGATCCTAAAATTTGACACAGGGCCTGGGTCAGGAACGACACCAATCAGCATTTTTACGAACTAAAATAAATGCCACGTAAAAGTCAAGAATGAAGGCTGAAATGCCAAAATGCTTTTATCCTTCCCCCTATTGGGGAAAAGCGGGTATTGCAGGGTAAAGGCAGAAGAATAAGACAAAAATTAATGGTATAATTTGGATGAGTTTGGAGGGTTGGAATAAAAATGATGGGCCACATCAGGCCCACAGGCCTTAGTTTGCCCTGGGCTGAGCTAAGGTCAGCTAGACAATGTATTATAATTTTTTTCTAAATGTCAAAGTCAGTGATTATAAATCCCCTCTTTATAAACTTTTCACGTTTATTGTTTTCTTTAGAATATTCTCTGTGAAGTCTTTAAAAATATATATCTATGAGCCATAACATTTACCTTGTCTAATTGAGAACTTCATAGTTATGTTTCTCAGGATGTTATTATTTGCACTTAATGGTTTATACAGTTATGGTTTTGTTTGACGTTACATACAGCGTACAGTTAAAGCTCTCTCTCCTTCACCTCTCAGCAGGAGTAGGTTCTCACCGAGGAGGTGTCCAGACGCTGCACCGCCGAGGGCCCGACTGAAGGGAGAGACAGTGAAACAGAAAAGCAGAGTGAGACGTTTGGACTGAGGAGATTGACTATGAGGAGATCTCGGTCCAGGTGTACATGACTGAGAGGACAAAGGATGGTCTTTGACCTTCAGAGGAGGGCGCTACTGATCACCAGTGGTGGGCACGTTACTTTTAAAGTAATTAGTTATAGCTACTAGTTACTTCCAACACAAAGTAACTGAGTTAGTAACTGAATTACTATGCTATAAAAGTAACTGCTAACCAGGGAAAATAGATAGTGTCTTCATTTAAAAATGTCTAAAGTAAAGTAGAATTTTTAAGCTTTTCTTAACCTCTAAATATTAACATCACTTCAACAGACCACAACCGGAGACTTACTGTGTTTTTCATAACAAAAAATTTTAATATTTGTTTATCCTTTCACTCTCTACATTTGCATAAAAAATGCTCTTATTTAAGGAGGACAATTGCCAAAAATTATAATTTTTTTTACTTTAACAATTGATAACAACTTGACAAATAAGATCCTGTTAACATCTTTGAAAATAACAGTTTATTAATGTATAAAACACACTTTAAATATGCAGCAATGACCTTTTTTTGTCAAAACTAAGGAAATATATACTATTTTTGAATGTCAACATTTCATCACTGTGAAATACTATACTATATTAATTCTATACTAAGATTCTGAAATAGTGTTAACAAAAATTTCTTAAAAATGACTACATATGTACCTGTTTTGTTGAATTGTCCCTTTGGAATAAATAAAGTTTTTTGAATCTTTCAATCTGTTTCACTTAAAAGACATAGATGTGTGTATTTTTATTGGTAAAATCTATTACACTACACTCTGTTACAACGTTTGTTCACAATAAAATACAACACTAATTCCGGTAAAAACTTTAAATATTTAAATTTCAAAATAAAATGTTCTCAACACTGATTAAAAATCCACCAATTTGCTTTAAATACACTCAAATTCAAAAATATACTTTTATGTATGCCAATTCTAAATCAATCAAACAGTTCTTATACAGATATTAAAATGAAATAGCTTTTAAAAAATTAAACATGCACTTACATTTGTTTCTGAGTAGACTGGTGGTTAGCTGCTGGGTAAAATTCTGAACAAAATTCTAAACACTATTGTAGTTGGTTTATTGGAAAATGCTGTTTATTTTAGTGCCATTTTCCCCATCACTGCTGATCACACATTTAAAAGGAAGGGGTTAGTTTTTGAGTGACAACCTCCAGATACTGGACTGGACCAGACGGTACTGCATTTCAGCAGCTGAACAGAAACAGAGGGACATGGAAGGCTGTTTCAGAACAACACTGGCACACACCTGTCCAACCACAGTCAGTAACTGGAATCAAATCCATTAATTAGGACAAATGGGAATTGATAAACATGATGATTTCAAAGTACTACAAGTTTCCCAACGTTTTTCTTCAACAATTTGGAAAAACAAGTTGACCAACATCTCCATTTAAGATCTTCTTATAATTCATTATTTTGCAGCATTACCTGAAGTGTAATAAAATTGCACTGCAGCCAAGAAAATGTTTGTTGTTAATGTAACAAATTAAAATGACATGAAAAATTAATGACAAAACTAGTATTTACAATGAAAGTGAAGGGTCCGAGAAATGATCCCTGCGGAACTAACGAAGGAAATGAAACCATCAACCTTTACACTGATGGGAATGTGACACAAAGACCTTGACTGGAGATTGGTTCATCAACTTATTTTGTAGTTTCAGCGTCTGTCTCCAACATCAAAAAATTAGGTCATATGACCTACTGTGGGATGACAGAACCAAGTAGATTTCTGTAAAATAAAGAAATAGTCTACTCATTATTAAGACGTCTGTGTCCTAGAAGCTTTTTTGCTGTTAGCAAGCAAGACAACTTGCCATTGTTATTATCAAATTTATGAATAAATAAATATCTTCACAAAACAGTATCTTCTTTACAGGACAGGTGACAAATACAGTGAAAAAGGAGAAAAAGAGTTCAGATAATGGGGCAGTGGTGTGAACCTAAAGTGATCCTGGGCAGACAGTGGATTTCAGCCAGTGTTGTTTTAACCACAGGGGGACAAAGAATGACACACACTTTCAGTTTGAGTTAATACCACCAGACATTTCCTATGTTAATGTTAAAGTTCCAGAACCTTCACCGAGACACATCTGACCTTGAAACCAGTCCAAATAATACATGTCGTCAGGACTGTCGTCCATGGCCTCATGGAGGACTGCAGAGCAGCCGTCACAGAGAAGAACAAGAGACAAAGGTCACAAACAGAGAGAGTGGAGCCCGCAGTCCCGTGTCACAGATATGGAAACTCACCTTCGGGGGGCAGCCTTCGAGAATGACCAGACGTCGTTGTGAGGCGGAATCCTGCGGGGAGCGTCTCTGCCGATCCTGGCATCATACTGATACCGTGGACATCTCTCGGAGGGAACTGTCTCCTCCATGAAGGACCTCGGAAATCTTTGTCGTCACACTAGCAAAAGAAAATAAGCATGTGTCGACGTTTTTTTCAGTGACATATATAATATTGCAGAACACAGGAACATTAAAAACCTAAATCAATAGAAATAAGAAAAAAAAAACAAGCAATAAAGTAGTCTTCTGCGATAAGTTGTTGGCCTTTTTCTATTTTACAAACTAATTCTTAGCTGTTTTATCATCTCTTTTATCTCGTGACCGACTGAAGATATTGTAAAACAGGCTTTTGCAGTTATTTTGTCTTGAAGGCCACAGTTGGTCTTAAAACCTGAGGTCGAACCAGGATCAGAAAGGTTGAGTATTTGTATGAACTAAGACAGAAAGTAATTGAACTTATAAAAAATAATAAAGTATTAAATAATGGCTAGAAATAAGGCTCAAATACTTTCAGACTTTTCTATTGGGGAAACGATGGCTTTGCAGGAAAAAAGGCTGAAGAATAATGATATTATTCAACAGTATCATTTGGACAAGTTTGGTGGGCCGGATTAAAAAGCCCGATGGGCTGCATCTGGCCCCCGGGCCTTAGTTTGCCCAGGTGCATTCTACAAGTATTTAAAGTACCGGTAGTTAAGTTTTATGCTTTTTTTTTGCTACATTTTATCAAATTAAACAATAACAAAACAATTGTGATTACTGTTTGTCACAATTCACACATTCATACTACCACTTGGCACCCTCTGCTGGGGAGACTATGGAGCTTCAGATTCTGTTCGGTAACACTCAATTTCCAGACTTTACTTAACTTCCATAGATTCGATTGCATACTTGATGTGAAAGTTAGGGTTAAACCTGCTAAATATGAGCAGTGATGGTTGAACATATAAACCAACATCCATAACCTCAGTTTGCTCACCTCGTCCAGCCTCCTGTCAGTGCCCAGGGCCAGCAGGTTGTTGTACTCCCTCTCCAGAATCTGACGTGCCTGAGGAGAGCCAGGAAAGAAGCTAATTCACAGGAATTATTACAGCAGCAGCGGCAGCAGCTATTTTCAGCAGCCACAGCTGATACGTCACACTACTTTTTTTTTCTGTAACCACGCATTTGCATTTCATCCCACTTTAGACAGAGAGTGAACATTTCACAGGGCAGCCTGCCACACTGACAGTTGGCAAATCTACGTGTTCTGATTCAGACTTTAGGGCTTTTTTAGCAGTTCCTACGTACACCTCTATTTTAGGACAGGGAGGTGTTGTTTGCCTCTATTGCTGCCCATATTTAGCTTTTCTAAAATTGGACGTTCTTTTTTAAATTGTTCTGAAACAAAAAAAAAATATTTAGGCACTATTTTTATACTGGCTATTTCAGCTGATCTGACTGACTGTGTGAGATAAAGTAACAGGATTTGTCCATACTTTAACTAATTTTAACACTTTTTGGCAACGAGCTTTAAGTTAACTTTAGTTTTTTTTGTATGAAATGTTAGCCTTATATGTTGTTAACTTGTTAACATGTTTATGGTTATTTTAACTACTCCAGAATTTCTTTTAAGGTTTAGCTGACTTAATCAATAAATCAATAAATTACTCAATAATTTGAGACTTTTGATACTATTATATATGGACTACTTCCCATGGACGATGATGTTTGCAGATGCCTGCATCTGATCTGCACTGAGACTGGGCAACAACTGAGAAAGAACCTAGAGAGATGGAGATTTGGACTAGACAGAAGAGGAATGAAGGTCAGTCTTGGTTGATGTGTGATGGATGGATTAGAGACACTACCAATAGGAAGAAGACAGGAGGCTGAGCTGGAGGTGGAGGAGTTAAAGATGCTGAGGTTCTCTTCAGGAGAGACAAGGATGGACAGGATCAGGAATGAGGTGATTAGAGGGTCAGGAAGGTTTGCAGAAAAAGCTAGAGAAGACAGATTGAGATGGTTTGGACATGTTCACAGGAGGGACAGTGGATACATTGGTAGAAGAATGATCCTAGAGATGGAGCTTCCAGGTAGGAGACAAAGAGGAAATTGATGGATGCAGTGAGGGAGGACATGGAGGTAGTTGGAGTCAGAGTAGAAGATAGATAGAAGATAGAATAGGAGGAGACAGAAAACGTTGATTTGCTTCTATAGCTACTTTTCTGGGCTTAGTTTTATGCTGTCTTTTGTGGTTAATATTAAACTTCTTGCCTAAAAGAAAGGAATTTTAAACCAATATATATTTAGGTTTACAAATATTGCTATGTTTTTTGGCTAAATATAGGGATATTTTGTGGTTGAAGTTGATTTTTTTTTCTATTTTGAAATTCTTCTTTCCAGTCAGCCATTTCTGACCAGAACCAGTCGACCTCCTCAGTGTTGTTGTTGTACCTGAGTGTTTTGTGTTGGGATCTGGAGAAGCAAAGCCAAACTGCTGTAATCAAAGTTATCGTCCAGAGCCACCAAGGCCCCATGAACACCGCTCTCCAGGAGAATGTTGGCGTAGTCCCTCAGACCGATGCTCTGCACCCAACGGATCACACGCTCATTACTCCACACTAACACGTCTGCACACAAACACAGAAAAAAACATTTGATTAAAAATACTGACAAAGTGATAGAAGGACGTAGTGTCTTTTGTTTCTACTCGCCTCGCATCTCGTGCTGGCTGTGCTCTCGGCGTCTCTCCAGTTCTTTTCTGTCGTAGTTGAGCTTCTTGAGACCCATGATGCCGTACTGTAAACTTGTTCTAGTGAATCAAAATATCAGGATTGTTATAATTAAAACTGCCAAAAACCTAGCCTAGCAAAAGTTCATCTATTTCTGCAACAAAAATGCAAGTTAGGTTAACTGTATATTTTTAAACAATTATGAAACTCTGAAAATCAACATACTGAAACATACTTTAAAACAATAATTTCCCATGACTGATTTCAACAGATAAATAGCAAATATATGTGTTGCAGTAACGGTGGCCAAATCCTAAATATGTCTCAATTTCAAAAAGTAAGTAAGTAATATAATGAAACTAAAGCTAAACTGCAGTGAAACATTAGTTTGAGCACCTGTGAAAGCTGTCGACCATTTTGAGGTGAACCCTCAGGTCCTTTTTTGTGAGATGGTCCAGCATTCGAGCGTCCACCAGACACTCCATGAAGTAGCTGCGGTACTGAGGTAGACCTAAACTCGGCAGCCACTCGTTTCCTATCCACTCGTGGTTCATGTCGCCGTACGCCAGAGTCTAAAAAAAAGAAAAAAAAAAAAAGATCAGTCAACACTGAGGCTTTGAGTTCAAGGAAATAAGACTTTGACTCAGTTTTCCTCACCTGTGCCCAGCTGCCTTCATCAGAATCTGACTTCTGAGAAAAACAAAAGAAAAAGAATACATTTTACAATCTTTTGCAAACAAATCTTAAGGTTGCCATAGCAACTACAGTAGTTTGTCTATCTCTGCAGTGAGAGTTTATTCAGAGATAAAAAAAAAGTTTTTTTTTAACACAGTAAAAACTTGCATATAAACATTTACTTTGGAAAATTACATTAAAAGCTGACATTATAATAGATAAATAATTGACGGCTTAAATGTGTTGTACTGGTGATTTCCATTTTATCAGACAAACTGTTATGTTTTTCTTTCTCCTCTAAAGGTGTGAGCATCATAGTTTGGAACTTAAAGGTGTGCATGGCCAAAAAACTTAGAAACCATTGACGTGTGTACTTTCTGGACCAACAATTACACCAATTTTTGTTCCAACCAAGCAGTAACAGATCTTAACAGATTTAATCAACTGATCAGCAGTCGATTGGTCAAACTATGCACTCATGGTGCCAACAGCCACAGTGGCCTTTGTGGAACAGTTACTTTATTTACACATAATTAGCTATCTTTATATATATTTTTTTTTTTTCCACAATATCCAACTGCAACTCGTTCATTCATTGATCTTCATTCTCTTCTCTGTTGCCGGGTCTTAAGTGCAGCAGTCTCCACGACTGCCACCCAAATCACACTGCCCTATTCCGTCAGCCTTCCTGTGGGTGGTGAGCCCATAGAAAGTTGTCACGCTCTCAAGGCAACCTGGCAGCTGGTGGATTAGAACCTGAAACCTTGCGGACCCAGATCCGCGTCCTTAACCGTTAGGCCACCAGTGCTACTGATCAAATGTACAAATAGAAATATATATATTAAAAATATATTAAAAAATAATTTCAATATAACCTGATGTTACGACCATGTTCCATGTAATAATATAAGAATGTATGAATTGTATTTGTTTAAACTCAAACACACTCACAGATGACTGATGTGAGAGATTAGAGACGGTTAGGGGGATAAAGGAAACACAGGGGACTGACCGTTTTGGAGGGAGCCGCCAGGGTCTCCATCTCCTCATGGGTCACCCACACATTGCCTGACGGCTAACGATAGGGCGGCGCCACAGAGAGAGAACGGTTGGAAGCAGGAGGAGCAGCAGCAGCAGGAGGAGGAGGAAGGTTGTTGGTAGTAGAGGTCCAGTAGGAGGAGGAAGCAGTGTTAAAGAAGAAGAGCAGCACCACTGTAAGCCAATAGCGTTACAGCATCACAGTTAAATGATTAACTGGGCCCCCAAACCATCAGGGGAACAGTGATAAAATGGTGAAACAGTGGACTGCAGACACACCAATGATGAAAAAAAAAATCTATAATATTTTCCCTTTTGCACATTGTTATTGATCACCAGGTTAAAATTGCAAGAGGTGTAAATAAGTATTCAGGAAGATTGCAGCAATTTTATGATAAGTGGAGAAATAAAAGGTGGCCTGGAAAAAAAAAGACAGAAAAATCTGTCTAAGAAAAACCTGGATGCTCTCTCTCTCTGTCTCTCTCACATTAATTTCCTCATTCTTTGTCAACAAGTCCTTAAAGTTTGTGGCGCCCCTTTTGGTTAGAAAAGACACGAGTAAAAAAACACAAAAAACAAGCTGTATCCGCATTTTTTAACATAATTTAACATTTTTTTCCCTCTCTGATTTAAGAAATCCTTATTTTAACAGCAGATATACTGTTGACAGGCCAGTCCCAACAGGGGCCAAGTATGTGGTTTCTCTGGGAATTGAACGCTGGACTCTTTGCTCCCTGCTTTAGAAACAGGTGTGATAACAGCTGCATTATGAAACTGTCAGTTTACAGTTTCTCTGATATATATATTCATATGTTTTCTATTTTACAAAAATATGTTTTTTATTCAGACATTGGGGGTCTCCTTAAACCCACCTCACGGTGAGATCAACTCGACTGAACTGACTCTGTGTTTTCTCCTGATCGTGATTATTATGTGTGTTTGCCGCTCAGTTGGACCTCCTCTGTGACGACATGCTGGGCCTCTGATCACAGTCACCGTCTGTGATCAGAACCGTAGGCTCGCAAATAAAAACTTGAAGCGGTGCGGAGGTGGAGTTAAGTGAGGGGAAGGTAAAGTTGGAGGGTTGAAAGTGAAGTGGTGCAGCACAGGGGAGAAGTTACACAAGAACAGGGCAGAAACCTTTGACTTAGAAATACAGTCAGGATCAGAACATATTTAGTGAATAAAACATTTAAATTCAACCTCACAGTCACCAGTTGTAATGTTTCTGTATAACGATTTAAGGTGGACAACATCTTAAAGATATCAAAGCAGTTTAAAATTAAACAAAAACCTGTCAATTTTCACTATAATAAGTTTGAAAAGATTCTACCAAATAATATAATTTTGACAAACTCGCAAAACGTGCACAAGATCATACTTGACTGAGAAAAATTTGAACAATTTTTTTAAAACATCCCTAAACATTTTATTCAAATAAAGTTTTGTAAAGACCAAAAATGCCCTTTGCAATGCAAAATAAAATCTGGTTGAGATGTTAATTGTCTCCCCTTGGCTGCTGTTAGTTAACATAGTAATAAACTATGTAAAACTCAGTTCAACACTGCACAGCTGGGCCGTGTCAGTTTGATATATTATGGTCCGTATTGTTTGTGGAGCCTCAGTACAAAAGCAAATTAGTCCTAGTTCTGCAGTGGGATCAGTTGATCTCATGAAAAAAAGAAGAATCCTTAGGGACCGTCAACAGTAACATGTGAAAGGGTGTGTGTAAAAATAAAAGGTTTATCATTATTATTATGTAAATAGTAATAATAGTAATCTTCTTTTCCTTTCGGCTTGTCAGGGGTTGCCACAGCGAATTGATGTTTTCCATCTCCCCCTGTCCTCTGTATCTTCTACTCTGACTCCAGCTACGTCCATGTCCTCCCTCACTGCATCCATCAATCTCCTCTTTGTCTCCTCACTGGTAGCTCCATCTCTAGGATCATTCTTCTACCAATGTCCCTCCTCTGAACATGTCCAAACCATCTCCATCTGGCTTCTCTAGCATCTAGTTGCTGCTTACTTTCACTACAGACCCCAATGTCATCTGCAAAAACACTAATAATAATAAAAATAATAATAAAAGGATGGTTGTCAATACTATATTTTTTAACTTTTGTGTTATCTAATGGTAGATTATCTTAGCATAAAAAAATCAATACTTCTCTTGTGTAACAAAAATGTGTTAAAACTGAGAAAAATATACAGAGCATATAAATACTTTTTTTCAAGTCCATCAACACCTTCTCTGCATTTTATTTCCTACAAGGCCCAACATGACTCACTGTTCTGGAGGTGGGTGGCGCTGAAGGGCTGGTTAGAGACACCATTTCTTGGATGGCCAGGCGGAGTTTGAGCCGGTGGAGGGGGTTACTGATGCCAATCTCCCTCTGGATCTCCGTGTCGGAGAGTGCAGACATGATGGCGCCGCTCTTCACGTTGGCCCGACAGGCAGCCACGTACCATGCCGGCATCCCCAACCATAGCTTTATCACAGAGAGAGTGAGAGCCATTAGCGGGCACTACAGCAGTGATCATTAACTTGCAGCCTGTGGGCAGTATAAGGCTGAACCCAATACCCTAAGCATCCCCACACAGGGACAAAAAAAAAGAATTTAAAAGTTTCATTTACCTCCAGCCAGGCTACAACTGTGGGGCCGTCCCATTGAGCGAAAGGTAAACCTTTTCTCCTGGCCTCCTCCAATAACTCGTGTCTGAGGAGGAAGACACAGTAGACCAGGAGGTGAATCAATGAACTTGTGCAGGGACATAAAAGCATATTTATTGTGAAACAACATCGGAGTTAAACTTCAGGACAGAGTCATGAAAGTGAAATATAAGCTACTTCTGTATTTTTGTGATATGTAATATTTTTAGCTGAGGTATTTTCTGTGGGTGTTTTTATTTTCTGGACTCACACCTACAGTCACTTTCCTAAAGTCCTGTCGTCCCCTGTTGCTACCACTGACCTACAGGGGGAACAGACATTCCAGTTGTTGGTGCAGACTATCAGCGTACACTCAGAACAGTATTTACATCAGATTTTTGTTTGTCGAATGGTAATGTCTGTCACTATGCAGAGTCAAATTCAGGACCTGGACATTAGTAGCTACTTAGGACTTACATTGCTGAGACAGAGGTTTTTTCACCTTTTTTTTTTTTTGCTTTAGCTGATGCAGGATTCAAAATTATGAAGCAAAGCAATTTCTTCAAAAACTTTGTTCATATTGTGTGGGCTTTGCACTACAATGTTGTTCAGCAGCTGCTGAAGTGTAACCATAATGCAGCTCATGACAATTTTGTCTCCCAGGTGTCGTCCTACTCAGCGCTGATTCAAATTGCACCTTTCCCTTAAGAAGCGAGAACCGTCCTTGGTTTTTTATTCAGTCAAATTAGCGTTACAGCACCCCGTCCTCCCACATCACAGCACAAAAACAGCTAGCCTGAAATAGCCCAAGGAGCCCACAACCATTGGAATTCATATGTACACGCCACCACACAAACAAACAAACACACAAAATGACTTCCTCTTCTACACTGTGAACACATTTCATGACAAAACAACCTCTGAACCAACAACCCAGTCCTTGAGTATGTTGTCAAAGATCTTTAGGAATGGAGAGAATGCATTTAGTCAAAGTTGTGATATATGTAGAACATTCTCAGTCTAGTAGGGCTGTCACTTTAACAAGAAGGAAAATTCACGTGAACAGCTAGATCCCTGAGGGTATTCTGAGATTCAGGGAATCACGTGTTGTAAGACAAGAAGGTTTTCCTGGCATTAAAATGACTGCGTCTATTTATCACTACTACTTGTCTTATACCCTGTGTTCTAGCATGGAGGCTTCAAGCATTTTTAAAGATTATAACAATAAGTAAAGTGGAAATTAATGTGTGTAAACCATAAATGGAGTGCTTCGTAGTAGTATTTCTTGCTTGCTAAGAGCAAAATAAAATATCCGTCAATATATATATATATATTTTTTTTTTCTTATTTTTCTTGCGAATTCCTATTTTTCTTGCGAATTATTAAAAACATTTGAACTGAACCGTGATGTTCATCTGCCAAAGTAGTAGACGAACAAGCGCGGGTTAAAACAGCCCACGAAAAGTGACAACCCTACAGGTGTAGTGGAAGAGCACTTCAGTACAGAGCAAACACAGGCCTACAGGTGACTACAGAAGAAATGTGTTCATCCAAACAACCACCAGGTACATTCACTGTCCCTTAGATGCAGTACATGGGCATATATATATATAAATATGTATATACAGCTCATGTGTTATGTTCAGGTCAGGTTCAAATGCATGGAGAAATACATCCACTGAACATAGCTGGGGGGGAGAAGGGAAGTAAGGAGACAGTTATGACCAAAGATCACATCCAACATTCCCATAACCAGAGACTGCAGCTGGTTACTTCACACAAAGAGAAATAAGACACATATATAGAGGAGAGGAAAACATTCCAGGTGTGGAAAAACTGGACCGCAGTTTTAACGGGAGGCACATTCTCTGTCCAGGCATGGATGCAGCTGCCATTGAACTGTAAGAAGGGGAGGGTAAGAGATGACGACAGATGACAGATTTTCTCATGAAAACAAAGAAAGCAACAGTGTTAACAGCCATGGAGGAGAAAAGGAAGAGAGACAAAGATAAGAGACTTCAGCGTTGGCACTGGTGTTTCAGAAGAAGGACAGGATGGTGAGACAGGCAGGAGAGATGGAGGACAGGGCTGAGACAACGATCATAATCCAGGAGACCAGGTATTAGACATCCTCACAACTTACCCGCTTTGTTAGAGTCAAAGGGAGATAGGGGAGGGGTGGGAGAGTAAAGAGAGAGACATCGACGGGGAGACAAAAGTACACAAGTGTTAATGACTCAGTAGTAGTAGCAGTATTTGTAAGGACTGATTAGCAAACACACGCTCGCAAGGAGACATTGAATCTCGGTGGCGACTCAGTCCTTTCACATGAAGTGGACCACTCCAATCATCTCGCCTTCTACAATGAAGTTCTGACTCAGACGTGCAGCGGAATGAGAAATGCACTGGATCCACTACTTGATGGGACATGAGAGGACATCCAGGACAATTGGAAGTCATGACAAATGAATCTGACTTGTCACTGGGTCAATCACTGAACATGACAATAGTTTAGTGACCGCTCTTGCAAAAGCAGAAAGTTGGGTCTACTGTGCAGGCACTGAGGCATTAATCATCATCATCATCACCATCATCATCATCATCATCATCATCATCACACAAAGAGTTAAAAGTCGAAGCATTCCGAAGCCCTGAGGTAAGTTTTGGCCTCATATTTGTTTGTTTGGAGGAAGGATGACCCCACCCCATCATAAAAAAATAGTTTTATTAAATTAAAACAACATGCACACTTTGGTGCAGTGTGATATCGTTCATCCCAGGAGGAAAAGCTAGCTGCCCAAGTCTTTAAATGAGAGCAAGGACATATGAAGAATCTGCGTTTGGTTTTTGTCGAAATTGCCAAGTATACTGTGGTTTTTCTGATAGCTTGTTCGGTCCGATGTGCGTGGTTGTAAACAAGCAACATGAGCAGGCGCAGAGGCATCAATGGTTCACAGGCAGATATTTTGGGTTTCTGTTGAAGTCTTGCAAGCAAATTCATTGGCAGCTTCAGTTCGGAAATGCACTTAAAAGCAAGCAACATATCACATAGCACAAATGCATTTATAGTCAAAAAGCACAATTTGACGTCTATAAGACTTCAATGTCGCAATTAGAACGTAAGCAAGCATTAAAACAAACTGTTGCTATTGTCACTTATTTTGTTAATGGAATTAAGGATGAATATAACTCTGGTACACATTAGTTTACCTTTTTCAAGCTACGTTGGATCAATTCATTTTTTTATGCCCTGATGTTTGAATATTGCTATGTAATTTTCAAACTTCTGACAAAAAAAGACAATCAGACCACAGCAGCATAGACAGATCAAGATGCAGAGCTGGAAAACAGTGCAGGCGGAATACAAACATGCAGCAGAGATGAGGAGGAGGAGGAGGACAAAGAGGGGGGTGGGGAGAAGGTGAAGGTGCCAAGATGCAGGTGGGTGTGGCCCGGGTCCTGTCAGTGCAGTGAAAGAAGAATCATTGGCACATTTGTCAACATACAGAAGACAAACAGATCAAATCCATAATCTGGTCAACAACATGGGAGGCAAAGTTATTTATCCTGTAGATGTCACTTCTATCAAATGGCATTCCATCATTTCACACTGGAGTCATGGCAGATTCACACACACACGCATACAGTAAAAAAAAAAAAAACAGTCCTGGCTGATAAATCAGATTTTCATTTGGGGTTGATTTTTTTTCATCCATTCTGAAGAGCAGAACAACCAAACTGACAGCGGCGCAGATCTATGTGTGTGGTTTGTTCTGGCCAAAAGCCATATATTGTTCCAAATTGACAAAAAAGCTTTGTGGGATAAATTGGATTCTCCGGCCTGGATCAATAGCTTGACTTTGTCTGTGCGTCTGAATAGAGTGGAGCTGATCTCTACTATTCCACGGACACTGTGATCTAGTCTCTACAGCCTCTATTGATCCCACCCTCGGCCCCGGCTTAAATGAACACAGACAGACAAATTTAAAAAGTAGGTACAATAGGTTGGACCTGTTCTGACAGGTTACGAGGTCTGTTCTGTTAATAAGTGCCAGTAGGGGGCGCGTGGTGAAATCCTTACTTCTTTTTCAACCTGCGGTCCTTCTCAGCCTGGGTTCCCAGTTTGCTCACACCCATGTCCTGACCAGCCAGGTCTGAGTCCATCATGGTCGCTGGTAACAGAAAAATACAAAATGACAGTCGCAGTATCATTTTAAATTACTCCTTAAAGAGACTCCGCAAATACATAAAGATTCAATAATTTTAAGATTAAATTTATTTTTTTTTGTTATTGTGACAATGTGATTTACTCCACAGCACACAACTTAATTTGACCTGGGTGGACATGGTGCCATGCTCAGTGGACCTTCGTGGTAACTTGGCGGTAGGGGGATTCAAACCGGGAACCTTGCGGACCCAAGTTTGCTTCCTTAACCACTAGGCCACCTTCTTCCCAGGGGTTATATATTATTTTGCGTTTTGGCTAAATAATTTCTAGCAGTGTTTCTGGCAGTTCTACTACTATATATGTACCGTAATTTCCGGACTATAAGCCACAACTTTTGTCACACAATTTCAACCCTGCGGCTTATGCAGAGCTGTGGTTAATATATGCATTTTTTTCTAACAGCTTGAGCAGAAAAGGTAAGAGTGAGACAGGTGGTGTGGAGGAAGACGCAAGTCACACCCGCCACAAACACCAAAGAAGAAGAAGAAGTTTAACGTACGGTAACGCGCTTTGTACATGAATAAAATTAGCATAAACTGACCCTCATCATGGAAAATGCAAAAAGAATGTGGCACATGTGGCTTGTAGTCAGGTGATGCTTACGTATGTACAAAATGTTTTTTCCTTTGAAAAATGTATA
>JAFBJS010004619.1:0-67426 GCA_016785265.1 Paraplagusia blochii
ATGTTTTTGGCCAGAAGGCCCATCCATTATCCCTCAAATCACTTTGCAACATATAACCCTGGACATTCACGCCAAAGACAGAGATATTAGTCAAAGGCCTTCATTTGGAAGGATTAAGGAGAAACCTCTTCTCTTTTGCAGCTGTTTGTAGGATCATTTTGGCAAAGCACTGATACATTGGTCGTTGAAGTTTATCAGATAAATTGGAATGTGTCCAAAGCATAACACATTTTAATGGGACAGAAGGAGCTTTACTTATAAATAATATATATCAAAGCTGTGTAGTTTACCGTTCTTCTTTACTCACTGAAAACATGCTTTATTGTCACTGACAGAATTATTATGAATCACAGAGACGATATTAGCTCACAGCTACACAACATTTCAACAGTCCCACATTCATATGAATTCATAGTTGTGTAAATGTCCTCAGATGGCAGCTGGTGTATTAGAAACATAATCTACTCTGTTCCACGGGGGATTCAGAGACAAGTTTTTTTTTGTTTTTTTTTGCAAGACTCACTGTGTTATTCATCATCCACAGATTAAAGACATAAACTCTGTGTGCTGGCAAAACCAAGTGAGAAGGATGGCCTGTCTGTAGAAAAAGCAGTAATCAACATGTCTTGGAAATGGGTCAGAGGACTTGCTGGCAACAGCAGTGATCATTAACAAAAAATTGACCCAGATTCCTTTTTTTTGAAACTCACTCAAGACAAACTTCTGCAGGGATTGTAGGGGCAACATTGTGTGAATGCCAAAAGTCTTTCCAGAGGTGCAACTGTTTGCCCATGACAGTTAAGGATAAGGTGAGCAAAGCAAGCAAAGTGATCAAGCCAGGTATTGCAATTTCAAGTTAAACTTGCTCTGAGGTATATACGCATTTAATGCGCTCATTTCGTAAGATTTAGTTTGTCATCTTGTAAGTCACTTTGGATAAAGGTGTCAGCTTAATGTATAAAAGTACACTTAATAACAAGATCTTTAAAATGTTTTTATTTGTGTTACTAGCACTTACCGCTCCGGGGGAAGCTACCTGCTGTATTTACAAATGTTAGCATCAAATATCTGGGTCTTAAATCCTAAAGCTGGTTAATTCAACCAGTGGAGTGCACTTTGGAAAGGTTTTGAGTACCGTACGTGTCAAGGAGAGGTGAGTAGGGCTGTCTATGCCCTCTAGTGGCAAGTATGGTAAGTCACGTTGGAACTTAGCAGTCAATAACAGCCCATTGCAGTGGCTTTAATTGCAACATTGAATATTTCTAATAATGAAGTATGCCCAAAGACACTTTGAAAAATACCTTAGGAATGACATTTAGCTAGATATAACCTATAGGAACCATTACTGGCAGACAAATGAAGACATAAAAATCTGTAGTGTTTTCGCTACAACTACAATTGTCATCATCAGGGGCAGTGCTGGGGTCTCTTGAGGCTCCAAGCATGATATCGCTGGGTGCACATTGCCGGGGCCCCCTAGTAGCTAGGGCCCCAAGCAACTGCCTGGCTTGCCTGTAAGCAAGCGCCAAACCTGTCCATCATTTGAGAGAGTTGGGACACTATGCAACAAAGTTTAGTTACTTAAAATTATTGCTTATCCATTGTTTAAATAGTCTGTTGTAAAAAATACTATAGACGTAGGTTTCTAAGTTACTTTTCGAATAGCATCAAGTAATTTGTTGCTCCTTTAAATGCATGTGTTAAACCACATTAATCTAGCCAACAATTTCTGTAGAATACGTTAGAATAAACAGTGTCTTTTAGTCACTGGTACAAGGCAATTGTTGCACTCTGTGGAATAATGAGCTGCTAATGAGGTTAAATGCCCCCACCAGGGGCACAATGCTGCAGAACTAGTTCCAAAACCTCCAACCATCTGGATGGAAAGTGACCCCTGGTGCACACTGATTAATAACATTACTGCAAATAAAGACAGAAAAATTTATAAATGTAAATGTGAGCAGATTAATGCATACAGACGCTCCTGGGTAAAAGTGGAGCTACTGTGCCAACATAATTTGCTCTCAGTGGTAGGTATTAGTGCAATAGCCTTATGTCCCAGAAGCATAAGGAAATTGAGAAAATGCAATAAGTTCTGCTATAGTTTCATGGAGCTATAGAAAAATCTTCCATCGCAATCGACATTGCGCTCAGTCAGATGTCACTGCTGTCAATCAACATCCATCATGCTACCAGGGCATTGAAAATAAAAGTACAGCCCAGCAGCTGATGAAATAGTGTGACCTCAATTTCAATTCACATTGCAATGGTATGGCAGGCAATTTACCCAAGGAGATGTTTCCACAAAAAGAAAGAAAATAAACATAGACAGACACAAACGGATACACACACACCACCAGACCCTTAAAAATATATAAAAGGTTTGTGTAGGGTGACAACATGAGCACCAGCCTTTGTCAGATGGAGTAAAAATAAATAGAACAACTCTGGGCTGAATGTCCCTTGGAGCACAAAGCAGTGTAATTATTCTGTAACGCCTCAGTCTCATCTCTAATACTTGTAGGCAGTTTCATGCATAAAGAATTGAAAGAGATAAAGCACCTCTCAGTAAATTACTTTACACACACATATATGTGTGTGTGTGTGTGTCTGTTACATATTCTCAATTGCTTTGACTACCTTTACGTTTAAACTGACCTCATACTGGTATGGACTGAGTTCAAGTGTTTTTAAAACAATGTCATTCATCACTCTAAGCTTGAACTGAGCTGCAGTCATTGGATAAAGGTGTGGTGCATGTAATTTAGAATTGTATTTAATGAAACTAGAAAATGTCTTCATTTGCAAAAATATAAAAAGCATTTGACAATATCTGAATCCTTGTTTTTGTATTTATTCTTTCAGTGACTCTTCTAGCAAACCTAGGCATTTATTAAAAGATTTGGTGCCAAGGTGACATAAATAATTTAAAAGAAATGGTTCATAGAGTTGTTTTTTTTTTTGTTTTTTTTTGTCAAAGCATGGAAACAGACCCTGCTCTGCCCGGACTCATCATCATTGTACACTTGCAAAATGTCAAAGGAAATAGAGAGTTGAGAAAATATATTTTGTGACACCATGAGAGGAAAATCCAAGGGAAATTAATTGTTGGTCCAGAGGCCCCAATATCTCACCTGCAAAATAAATATGCATAAACTCTCAGGGTGGGGTGGAGGAGAGGTGGTGGGTGAGGCAGCAGGTGTAAAGAATGTGAGATTTATTTCATGTTGAGGTTATTTACTATTGTTCCAATGTACTGTGTCCTGTGTACATACAGTAGAGATGAAAGATTTTTTCTTTCAGTACATTGTGCTGAGTTGGGATAAAGCCAGTTCAAGGGATTATACTAAGATACTATATCCACAGATGCAGCTACTGTGGCAGAATGGCAAGTTGGTCGGCCATACTTGTTTCTAAGTACATAATTTATAGTATTTCGAAAATGACACGTATTCTTTTGACTGTGCTTTTCACATTCTTCTCCGTTAAGTCAACAATCTGTGCCTGGTGTTTCAATTTTCACCAGATGGAATCTCACTCTGTTGTTGCCTCCAGATAAATCCTTCATTTTTAGCAATTTGTACAAGTTTTAAGGCTGAAACATTGAGGAAGAAGACCAGGTGTTTCTGAGAGCCTCATTACTGGTTCAGTTCTGTTCTAGTCACCTAGAGAGTGTGACAGTGAGCCAGCAGGCACCATCATCTGAGAATGCTTGATGGGACTCAGCCATATTTAATAAATTACATTCTTCCCGTCCAGCTGTGAATATCCAAACGTCTGTTGTGGGAAAAATACACAAAATTACTTGAGTATGACTTATCACTTTCAGCATGTCCATTCATTAGGGATCTCTGCAGCAGTAGTCTGCATAGTGATTTGACAAAGATTTATACCAGGTGCCGTTACTGATGTGAAGCTATCCACTCAGGTCGAGTGTTGGGAGGATTTGTGGTTTGGAACTTGAAACTTGCAGTGTTTGCTTATAAAGCTTTAAGGCAGTGGTCACCAACCACTGGGCCGAGGACCAGCACTGGTCCGTGGGTGAATTGGTGCCAGACCCCCAAAGAAATAATATTTTCTTTTGGCCCCAACAATAGAATGGCTAGGATTCATCAATAATGAAACTCTATTTGATTAGGAAATATTTTCTTAGTG
The DNA here is from genome assembly GCA_016785265.1 of Paraplagusia blochii. Lineage (NCBI taxonomy): Eukaryota > Metazoa > Chordata > Actinopteri > Pleuronectiformes > Cynoglossidae > Paraplagusia > Paraplagusia blochii. Next base: position 4,156 of record JAFBJS010004619.1, read on the forward strand.
AAGACAACAACATTAAACTCAAAATCACGAGTCATTGATACAATATGCAAATTTTTTATACCAGTCTGGTAGCAGAAAGACAGACTGTGTGCACTTGAGAAATCCTTGTTGTGCGCATGCATAGTGAATTTGGGTAGGAAGCTTTTATAGGAAGTAAAATATTTCTGAACACCATTTCATTTTATTAAGGGGTCACTATCTGACGCAACTTAACGACCAGTCCGTGAAAATAGAATCGGGCCATTTAACCAGTCCATGGCTCAAAAAAGGTTGAGAAATACTGGTCTAAGGTGTTTGAGTTCAAACACTTTACAAGGAATGCGGAGAAGATCTCATAATAGAAATTAGGAATCGCCCATCTAGATATTAGGAAACAGGCAGAAGGAGTTTGTTTGGACAAATGCTGGAGAAATCTTGCAATCACTTCCTGATAAAAGCTTCTGATTGTAACAACCACAACATCCTGTTGGTAATGATTAGAAATGGGATGGAGTATTTAACATCCATCATCTTTTCTTTCTGTCCCACAATCACAGACAGACATGTTTTGCCAAAATCATACAGAGAGACTCACGTCTCACATGAAGAGATGGCAGGCACAAAAAAAGCAATAGAAGTGATCCATGCACCGTGACACATGGTAAGAAGCAATCTATCAGGGTGGGCTGTTTTGAGCACCAAGACAAAAAGTGATGAAAGCAAACTGTGACTGCAGAGCAGTGTGCTTCCGAAATGTCTCAGAGTTTGTGGTTCCAAGTATTTTTGGAAGGAAAATATGAAATTGGAGTTCCTATAAAATTACATTATGGATGTAAAGAAAACCCTCCTTGTTTCCAATAGATGGCAGCAACTCTTGTGTGCCTCTCTTCTTGGATGATCATATGATAGATTCTAATGACAGTCAAGAGGGCTGCACTGTAACTCAGAACCACTTACTTCTCATCTTATCTGTCTTCATAAGGGTGTAACTGTTTGTCTGGTGTGGTTGTAAACGCTTAAACAAAAATTTCTTGTACGTGGAGGATAGTTGTTTAGTTGTTGAATATTTGTTATAAACTATACTTTTTTCATTATAATAAAATATAATTGGGTTAATTAGAATTGATTATGATTGTTGGTGGAAAGATAAACAGGGCTGACACAGGTAAATAATATTTGTTTCACAGCTGTTTTAATTTTTTTTACTAACGTAAATGATATGGATCCTGACATTTGCAGTCAACTGGATAAAGATAATCACATGTAGATTGTCAGAAACCTATTAGTCCTGGATCATGGATAATTGTTAGATCATGGATAATTGTTAGATCATGGATAATTGCCAGTAGGATGAAGTGTGATTTCAAGTTGTGTCCAGTGAATTCACCTATGAAAAATGTCATTGTTTTCTGTTGATAAATTATTTATCGCCCTAATCGATATCAAACTGAAAAATCTAATTTACAGATATTGAAGAAATCAGTGGCACATCATCATTAGCAAAACAATCCCAAAGTGCTTTTTATTAGATCCCACCATCTCTGCCCTGGTCAGATAAGTCACCCAAGCGCTTTCTGCACTTTCTGCTATGGTTGTAGAGTTATACCCTGGGAGGGCCGTAAGTGCTCTGGTGGTTTTAGAGGTAGCGAGGCTTATATTTTAGTCAGGGGAATAAGAGACTGCTCTCAACACTTTTATGGAGGTCTTATGGTTTCCAAGTTAACGATACTGCAGAATATGGTGGCACAAAAGGACATTGCACATGGGCATTTAGAGAAACACAGATGATGGAACATTGAACACTCAGTCAGTGATTTCAATGCTTGCATGTAAATAACCAGAAAATTCAAGATTCATGCAACTTTTACTAATTGCTTGTATACATTTAAAACCAAAATTAAAACCTGAGTTACCATAGGATCACAGTTCAGTTTTATCAAAAGTCCATGTTATGTTTTGACTAGATATGTATGAACACCTTTCGCTTCACCATTAGAACTGTAATTGTCTAATTTTAAACAGACCATTCTATATACAGTAGATAGATAAATAGATAGAGGATCTATGGAGTCACTACACACAAACACCAAATCTGAATCTTACACCACTATCAAGGGAAATGCGCTTTGCTTCTTTCTATTACAACTATATGCAGTCATTAAATATATTTAAATGGTCGCTTTGACATTCGGTTGACATTCATTGAATACCTGTTATTTCAAAACAGAAATAATTAGACTGTTTTTAGATTTAAAAAAAGGACATTAATGAAGAAAGGAAAACTCTTTGTCATTGTTACATCACCACTGCACATAACGAACGGTGACGTCTGTATTTAATTGGGAAGCTGTGTGTGGCGACAGTGCCATACTTGAAACCTGGAGCCCTGTAGACCAAAGTCCAGTTTCTTAAAAACTAGGTCGCCACTGCCCATTAACATGTTTATGACCATAATATATATATAATTAGCATGGTAGAAATAGCAATAGATAAATAATGTTTGACTTACCACTACTCCTTCGATAAAATCTGGTTGTTGATGCAGAGGCCATCTTGGCACAGGACAAAAAGTGATGAAAAAAGTGTACATATATAAAATGTCTCAGAAGATGCGGCCATTAAAGATAGTGTGTTTCAGGTAATGTGAAATACTAAAATGGGGTAAAATAGGTATAAAAAAAGGTTTTAAATTAACGTGAAAAACGCGAGATTTCGAGTCACGCTCCGTGCAAGATGGCCGTCGATGCAGGACGGAACGAGAGCAGTGGCGAGCCATTGTAGTTTTATCGTTTCTTCCATAACTTGGCAAGCTTAGGCCAATAAAGTAGGGAGTTTAGTAATAAAAACTCCGATCGGCAATTCTGTCATTAAAATTCTCAGTCATTCGGGCTACCGGAAACACTTTTTTTTCAAAGTTAGCCTAAGGACTCAGGAGTAGGGACGTGACGTACAACTTTTATTTCAGTAAAAATTAAACACTAAATATTAATTTACAAAAAAATATTTTTTGTATGTATTCTTTGTTTTTAATATGATCACTTGGGTTCAAGTCAATTAACCCAGTTAAATCCACAGTTTTATCAACGGCACAGATAAAGCAAGACCCAAAATCGGGCGCAAGGTAACAGGTGGTAAAACTAACGAGGAGAGGTACATTTAACCAGGCTACAGGCTAGACAACCCGGGATGATACGTATGCCGACTGCTTATGTAAAAAGGGCATAAATATGTTCCAAAAAAACTTAATATGAATTTATTTATCATTGTTCAAGGGTGTGGTTTACGCGGCAACAGCGTCCCTGGAAGCACGCACTTTGGGCACAATTTCCAAGCGAACGCCATCGCCTCTATTGCTTTGAAACTTGCTGGTCTCTAACCGTGTTCCTTTAAAATGCTAGCACACATAGAGACCAGGGAGGAGGGAGGGTACTGGCTGAGGAAGAGAGACAGCAGCGAGGAGACGAGGATACAGTTGCTTCGACGTTCAACTTTCCTCCTCGACTGGCTCTCCTTTCAATTCTCAACAGGTTCATGAGGAAAGTCACAGCGGAGAGCAACAGGAGAACGGTAAAAGTTTCTTTTTTATTTTAAAACATCCACGTTGTGATGAAATATGTTCGTTAGATGTTTATATTCACACTTTTGTTTCATGCCTTTTTAACTCACTTTACATTTAATAATAATTAGTTAAACAACAATAATACTGAAGGATGTAATTCTGTGTATTGTTAGTTTTTTTTTTTTCACAATGTATTGTACTACTTCTTACAGAGCAAAGAAAATGTTAAAAATGAGAAGTATGGTACCATGGATAAATTAACAAATAAAAAGTTAATTACAAAAGTACAATATTGACCTGTACACAAAATATTGAAGAGGCTGTCAATAAATTTTTCTGTTTAAGCCACACAGTAATGTTCAGAGAACCAAGAAGCTTTATGGATGTCAAAAACAGTTGCTATGCTAAGCTATGTAGGGAAATGAGAAGCCCTTATTTCTATACAAAGCAACCTATTTACACTGGATGATTTCTTAATTCAGTTGATTATGGATGGTTGTAATAATGATTATGTATAAATACTAAGATTTCAAAATCTACTTTGGGATATTTTTATTGTTTTTTTAATTTCTTTTTCTTAGGTTTTTTTCAACTGCTGCAACAATGTCGCAGCTCTATTACCGTAAAAATGGCAACTCTTCATACAGAGACTGCATCCCCTTGCGGATTGTGCGGGCTGAGTCTGAACTCTCCCCAATGGAGAAGGCCTACCTGGGTGCTGTTGAGAAGGGAGACTACGCCAGTGTAAAAGAAGCTCTGATGGATGCAGAAATTTACTTCAGAATCAACATCAATTGCATCGACTCACTGGGACGCACAGCTCTGCTCATCGCCATTGAGAATGAGAACCTGGAGATTGTGGAGCTGCTGCTGAGTTATAATGTGTATGTGGGTGATGCCCTGCTGCATGCCATCCGCAAAGAGGTGGTGGGTGCTGTGGAGCTGCTGTTGAACCACAAGAAGCGTGGAGAAAAACAGGTGTGCTTGTTGACTTCAGTAATCTTAACACTCAAATAAATAAACCAAATGTTCATCCAAATGTTAATCCAAAAGTACAAAACAACCTGAAGCATTTCCACCAGGTGGATGCTATCTGAGCTTCTCGTAGTCACAAAGATTCTGTGGCTAAAATCAATTATCAGTGCATCTACGCCACCGTTGCAACCAAGTGGTGCGAAGCTTCTTTTTTTTTTCTGGCCCTGTAGGTCGCACTAACTGCCCAAATCTGTGCTGTGACCCTATGATTTGAAACAGATATGGGCAAACATTTTGACACTCGGGCCACAATTGGTCTCAAAATTGGACATAAGCTCAGGAGCAGAAGAATGAAGTGTTTTGCAAAATATTATAAATGTTGCGTATAAGTTAAAATAAGGCTCTAAGTCTAATTACAATACAAACCAATTGTAAAATTTGGACAAATTTTTACGGGCCAGATTACAAAGCTGAATGGGCTGCATCCTGCCCTTAGGCCTTAATTTACCTGTGCCTGGTTAAGTATAACTTTTGTGGACTTGTTTAAAATTTAGCCTACACTTGTAAATTAAAAAAAAATGCATTTTTACAACTTTATAGACATTTGTAACAATCAAACACCCTTTAAATTTCAATTCGTATTTGGACAGTTGTGGCGTAATGGTTAAGGAAGCGGACAAGGGTCCCTGGTTTTAATCCCCTACGGCCATGTTACCAGTGAGCATGGCACTATCCCCACTCACAGCTCCCCGGGTGCTCAAAGTTGCCCATTGTTCACTTTGGTGATGGGTTAAATGCAGAGGTCACATTTTGTTGTGTGCAGTGGTGTGAATCACAGTGTAACAATGACAAGGAAGCTTGATTAGAATTTAAGAAAGAAAATTAATGTTTATATTCATTTTAATTATTGTTACAGAAATGACAGCATGTTTATCTTTGCCATGCACCTTGTTTATCCTAAGCTACAGGCTATTTCTTTTTTTCTCCCTGTGTTGCATTTATCGTATGTCTTATTTCTACAAAAAAGTCGAAACATCTTTGTATTTCCAACACTGCTGGATTCACTTTAATAGACTTGATGTATTCTATGAAGAGGAAATTTGAGAAAACGGGTGTAGCTGCTTCCAACCAGGAAGATGTTCTGAGGCCAGCTCAACCACAAGCCATTAGCTGTGTGCCTGCTGTTAGACAAAATGGTTAGAGACCCTAAGACGGCTGAAATTAGATCCTTTCAAAGAAGGTCTTACAGTTCTTGTGTGGGGGGGTTAAAAGCCAGTGTTTTGCTGTGGCACATTGATAATCGTGTGTTTTTGTCTGTATAATTATTCTTTCTGCATATACTTTTTTTTCTTCTCCAAAGGTTCCACCCATACTGCTAGAAAAACAATTTTCAGACTTCACACCAGACATCACTCCAATTATCCTTGCAGCTCACACCAACAACTACGAGATCATCAAACTGCTTGTGCAACGAGGGGTCTCTATTCCTCAGCCACATTCCGTACGCTGCAACTGCATTGACTGCATGAATGGTTCAGACATGGACAGCCTGCGTCAGTCACGCTCCCGTCTCAATATCTACAAGGCCCTGGCCAGCCCTTCTCTCATTGCCCTGTCCAGTGAGGACCCCTTCCTCACAGCTTTTCAGCTCAGCTGGGAGCTGAAGGAGCTGAGTACAGTGGAGAATGAGTTCAAGAAAGAGTACGAGGAGCTGTCACAAATATGTAAACAGTTTGCCAAGGACCTCTTAGACCAGACTCGAAGCTCTAAAGAGTTAGACATAATTCTTAACTATCGTGATGACATCAACCCGATATTGGACGAGAACACCAATGATTTGGCTCGACTTAAGCTGGCCATCAAATATTGCCAAAAAGAGGTGGGTAAAAACCAGAAAAAAGCATGTTGACTTGTGTCCTTCTGTCAAAGATAAACTGCATGAAAAACCTAAAATACTCCTTGTTATCCCCAAGTACTAACCACATAAATGTGCCTCTTACATTTTTTAAACACAATAACAAGAAGATTGCCAGGATGAGCTGTAAATGCACTTGTCTCTAGGGAACGTACATCAACATGTAATTGTCAGTCTGGCTCTTAGAATGCATTACAGTAGCACTTCAAGAGAGTCCCAGGACGACAGGATAATTGGGATAATGATGGAATAAGTGATTACCATTTCCTTGAAATGCAAACTCATAACATTTTAATAGGAAAAGGAAACTTTCAACCGATTCCGTAGAATATTTTTCATCATTGTGTCATTTCTGGTGCTGTACCACAATGGTTACAAAGGACAAAATACAATAACATTCACTGTTTACCTTGATTTTGAGAGGTCATGTTACAGTCTTATTGCAGCAGTTAGTAATGTGACACTCCAAGATCAGTCTGATGTTCGACACCACATGTCACAACTACAGACCTGAAACCTATTAAGCTATTAAGTTTCTGCCTAAGAACACAATAATTTTAGAGAATTTGTGTGTTAAAAAAATCAGGTAATTTTGTTTGTCAAACTAAAAGTGTTTCTTTAAATTATCATAAAAAGTTAATTAAGAATTTAATGAGTCATGCATTTATTTTGTGCTTTCTGTCAGAGAAAACAATAACCAAGCATTTCTGAAAAGACTATTTTAGTGTATGTATATTGTTAACATTTGTAAAGGTCAAAATAAAATAGTTTTGTAACCTTTTAGCTAAACACCAAACTGCAGTATTTGTGGTAGTTTGTCATTCATGCCCTCTCAATTTTTCTCATTAATCTTTCACTTAAGCTTTTGGTCATTTAATATCACACTTATTTAATGTGGCCTTGGCCTTGTGCATGCTAGTCATATCTCTTTGTGGAGATGCCTCTTTATTATTTACGCCTGGGTTCCTTTTCATGTTGGAAGACAAAACAAAAACCATAAATGTGGTTAAAAACTTTGAGAGCAACTGGTGAATGGAGGAAAAGTGTCCCTGTGTCAATTTATAAGAAGGGTGATGTGTGGAGTTGTAACAACTACACAGGGATTAAACTGATGAACCATACAATGAAGATTTGGGAAAGTGTATTTGGAGCTAGGTTGAGGCAGGAAGTGGAGATTTGTGAACAACCGTGCTGTTTCATGTCAAGAAAGACCACAGATTATGAATGATGGAGAAGGACAGAAGTGCTAAATTTTGTATTTGTAAATTTAGAGAAGAGACAGTGCACCGAGGGAACAATTGTGGTTTGTGTATAAGGAGTGGCAGAGAAGTATGTTAGATTGGTGCATATGTGGGGATAGTACAGCAGTGGTGAAGTGGGCAGTTGGAAGAACTTCAAGTTAGATGAGGAGTAGATGAGAATGACAGATAAGGTCAGACAGGAGTCTTCATGGACTAGGATGTTTGCAGATGACATTGTGATCTGTGTGTTAGTGGTTAAGGAAGCGGACTTGGGTCTGCTAGGTCCCCGGTTCGAATCCACCAGCTGCCAGGTTGCCACTGAGGTGCTCTGAGCATAGCACCGTCCCAACCCACATCACTTCTTGTGGGCTCACCACCCACAGGGAGGCTCACAATGGTGCAATGTGATTTGGGTGGTGCCAGCTGCCCCTGCAACCTGGCAACAGACAAGCAGAAGAAGATGAATGAATTGTGATCTGTATTGAGAGTAGGCAACAGCAAGAAGAGAACCTAGAGAGGTGGAGGTTTACATTAAAGAGTAGAGCAATGAAAGTAAGTTGTAACAAGACAGAAGTCATAGCAAGGTGTGGTTACATGAGCCGGGGTGGAGAGGGTGCTGGAGTTTAAGAACTGGGGAACAATTTAGAGAATCAGGGACTGTGAAAGACATGTGATGAATAGAGTGCAAGGACAATGAAACAGTTGGAGAAAAGTCTCAGGAGTAATCTAGGTAGGCCAAAAATCTGCTTCCATTATCGGTCTTGGGTGTCAATCAAATTTTAATTCACTTTTAAATTTAGAAGGACTAAGGTTTATAATTATGTTTTTTTTGTGTGTACCCATTAACCTTTTCAATTATTGAGTATGATTTAAGTTAAAAGTTGACATTTTTGTCTAATCATTTAGAGTTACCTTGCCATGGGCAGGCAGTGAGTTTGTGTGCCATGGCATTTGGAGAGCAGAAATTACAATATGTTCATCATTTCTCAAGAATATATAAAACCCTTTAACTCAATTTTGCTTTCTGTTCTTTTATTTTTTTAGTTTATTGCTCAGCCAAACTGTCAACAGCTACTGGCGTCACGATGGTATGATCAGTTCCCAGGATGGAGGAGACAACATTGGGCAGCGAAGCTCTTCACGTGTTTCATCATCGGCCTCCTGTTTCCAATGTTTTCACTCTTTTACTTGGTCTGCCCAAAGAGTCGTTACGGCTTGTTCATTCGGAGACCTTTCATCAAGTTTATCTGTCACACGGCATCCTACATGACCTTTCTCCTCCTGCTCTTATTGGCCTCTCAGCACATATCCTCACCTGATCCAAACTTCCAAGGTCCACCTCCTACCAAAGTGGAATGGATGATCTTACCTTGGGTTCTTGGTAATACACACTCCTGACACTACAACACTTAGAATAACACTCCAAAACCTAAATGTGAGTCATGCTGAACTATTTTATCAATTCATCAATACTGTGACTTTCACACTGACAATTCCAGTGACGTGGATTGAGATGCAAAACTTTAAAATCCTTTGCTTTCAGGATATAATGTCTGGTCTCTTGAAAGCTCTTTTTGCATTCGTTTGATGATCTTTTTCTTCCTAAGGATTCATATGGACTGAGATCAAACAGATGTGGGACAGTGGTTTCCAGGACTACTTGGACGACTGGTGGAATCTAATGGACTTCATAATGAACTCTCTGTATTTGGCAACCATCTCGCTAAAGATTGTTGCTTATTCAATGGTATTGAACTGCATATATTATAGAGCAGAGTTATCAAAGCATGTATGTAAACATGTTTTTTTATGTACTCCAGATTTCATTATATTTTCTATTCCAATATTTTACATATTGAACCTTATCACATTACAGAAATAAGAATGAGATCTCATTTGAGGACAAAGCATGTTTGTCCTTTTCATGTATTGCATGTAATGTTCCTTTTGCAGACATTATCCAAAGTCACTTACACATGGAGAATAATTAATAATCAGACACGTGGTTCCTCTGGGAATCCAACACCGGACTCTTGTGTCTTCTAAGATAGATTTTCTTCAGAGCATATAAATCGTATAAGAATTTGTTTTTCTTTCTGGGCAATTACTAGTGGGATAAAAAGTTTCAGAAAAATACATAAACCTGTCTAAATAAGTTGTACGTACTAAGTTTTCAAATAAACCATATTACCAACATACATTCCCAGGAACGTTAGAGGGTTACACTAACGATTACGTATTTATTCTTTTTTTTCTTAAGGTAGTAAACATTCTAGCTTTAGATCCCAAATCAAATAATTTGATTATTTGATTGATTATTATTTGATAATATTTGTTTGTATTTTTTTTTGTAGTACAGTGGGAAAAAATCCAGAGAAAGCTGGGAAATGTGGCATCCGACCTTGGTGGCAGAGTCCCTGTTTGCCATCGCCAACATCTTCAGCTCCTTACGCTTCATCTTCCTTTTTACCGCCAACTCCCATCTTGGGCCTTTACAGATCTCACTAGGCCGAATGCTCCTGGACATCCTTAAGTTCTTATTCATCTACTTTCTTGTGCTTTTGGCTTTTGCCAATGGCCTCAACCAGCTGTATTTTTATTATGAAACAGACATGGGTGACGAATGCAAGGGAATTCGCTGCAACACACAGAACAACGCCTTCTCAACGTAGGTTTTTTTTGTTTGTTTTATTCATCACTTGCTTGAATTTGTATATTTTCAGAATATAATAATGTCTGTTGTCTGCTCCTCAGGCTCTTTGAAACTCTGCAGTCATTATTCTGGTCTTTGTTTGGCCTGATTTCCCTCTATGTGACCAATGTGAAACCAAAGCATGAATTCACTGAATTTGTGGGCACCACCATGTTTGGAACATATAATGTGATCTCACTGGTAGTGCTGTTGAACATGCTAATTGCAATGATGAACAACTCTTACCAGCACATAGCTGTGAGTTGTGTACCCTCCTTAATTTGTTGTTTTCCACTGTAATTTGTCTTGTTTCTTCCAAAGAAATACTATTGATAAATGACTTGTTTTTCCTTCCAGGACCATGCAGATATAGAATGGAAGTTTGCAAGAACAAAACTATGGATGAGCTACTTTGAAGAAGGAGGGACTTTGCCATCCCCGTTTAATATCATACCCAGTCCAAAATCAATTTTCTATCTATTCAGATGGATAAAGATTTATTTGTTTAGGAGACCGAGCAATAAAAGGCTTGATACCTTTGAAACCTTGGGGGTAGGTGAATTATTCTGGCTTGTGTTGAAGGTAAAGTTTCCTGTACTGCAGTTTGTAATGATTTAGCCACAGGCTTTCAGATTTTACTTCAAACATAACAATATCTCCATATAGGACTTTGTTAAAAGTATGTAATACAGTATATGTATGGTGTAAAAGAATGTACATAGATTCTAGCAGAAGTGAACAGGGCTTCCATCATCATAAAAATACTATTAACATCTTCCATTTGATTAAAATTTAGCAGTTAATAGTAAGTAATTAAAAATCAAAAAGAAAATTGTATATTTGATCTGCAGTAGAAGAGATATTACCATTGTATCGTCGCAAATTTTTTTTTTTTGTTTTTTGTTTCTAGACACGGGCAGCCAAAAATGTAAGATTAAATTATCAGTACCAGGTAAAATTTTTATTTTCTACCAAAATGCAAGAACACTTATAACCTTGTGAAAAATTAATTAAGTTGTTATTGTTTCTCTTAGGAAGTTATGAAGAGCCTTTTGAAACGATATGTGGCTGCTAAGATCAGAAACGCAAAAACAGCAGAGGGATTGACAGAAGAAAATTTCAAGGTAAGAATTTTTTTATTTATCACTCTTTTTTTTTTTTTAAATATTATAACCACAGTCAATGGGGGTAAGAGTAGCTATTTAAGTAAGGGAGTCTGCATATTAATAGGTTAGAAACAAACCCTAACTTAATAAATACAGAATTATTATAACAGAACTTAAAAATGTGGTATATAATAGTACCAGTGTTGTGTTTTTTGTTTTTTTTTTTATTGTCACTTTTATCATTTGATTCTACCAATAATAGTTTATCAGTCCGTCACAAGGTTTGGAGGAGAAGTCAATATGCCTATTACCCAAATTTTTAGAATTTGAAATATTTATTCCTATCAGGGTACTATATGTTTATTTGTTATGTATTTTTTTTTCGGGAAAGACCAAAGCAAATGTATTGTGCTAATTATAATGATTGTGGAATGAATTAATTGTAATTTTGTTAGTTTGTTGCTGTCTCTTTTTAAACTAAAGGAGCTTAAACAGGATATCTCCAGCTTTCGCTATGAAGTCCTGGGAATGATGAAGGGCAAATCTGGAAGGTCAAATCGAGTCGGAAGCTCCACTCTGGCCTATCCTGGGAACTCTTTCGTTTACTCTCCCAAATTCCCCACTGATGAGACAGACGAGAACCTGAATGTGTTTGATAGCATCACGCCCACACTTCGTAGTCCCTCTTTAAATGTCACCAACTCCAACACGCTGGCAAACGGTGAATTACCTTCGGCCAGAATGTCACGGTATTCTAGAGAGGACGCAGAGTCAGAAAGATTCGAAGAAATTACAATCTTGGTTGACAGTTCATCAGCACCTGTTGGGAAAGAGAAAGTAATGTTGGAGGTCCTAAATGCAATGGAGAATCACATTAAGGAGAAAAAAGTTACACAGAGAGAGAAAAAGAAAGAAGGCAAAAATGTGCAGAAGAAGCGCAAAAAGTAAATGCTACTATAATAACTAACATTGGAAACCTGATAAATCAAATTTAAAACACCATTGAGTTGTTTTTAAGGCAATTATTACAGAGCTGAAGTGAATACAGTAGTTAGTATTTGTAAATAATACATTTTGCTGTGGTGTCTTGTGTCATAATAACAAATCATTCACTTCCACATGAACAAAAAAAAGTATGTTTCAGTGTCATCAACCACACAGGGCTGCAAAAAACTGATTAGATGATAGAGAGTAAATGCACTGCCTAGCCAAAGAAAAGTCCCATGGTGTAATATTTCATTGGACCGTCTTCATGGTGTACTTTTGCAATGTTAAAAGATTTATTTTTATCTAGGTATAGTCTGGCCTCTTTGCATAGCCTTTTGCTTGTGCATCTTGAAGGTTCTTAATGGTGTTAAGGTGTAGACTGTGCAGTGGCTATTCCACATGTAAAAAGGTGTCTCATGCACCACTCTCTCACAATTTCAGCTCGTTGATTTCTGGAATTGTTATCTAGGAATATACCTGTGCCATCAGAAGAAAAAAAGTCTACTGATGGAATGATCTGATCGTTCAGTATATTCAGAAAGTCAGCTGATTTACCTTATCCTTTAAGCACATACTGTTGCTAAACCTAGTCTGGATCAAATGCAACAGACTTGTACCATTTTGTGTTGTTGAAAACATTCTTTTTTTGGCTAGGCAGTGATTTTTTTTTTTTTTGTGAAAATGGTGGAAGTTGGTTTCTATCAGGCCATGACAGTAGGGGGCGACCATGATCCAGATAATGGAGCACAAGGACCAGGTAACCCAAATAACAGATAGAGAGATAGAGAGTAATATTCTATTGTTGATGTACCCAATGAAAGAAGCAAATGTAAAAGAAGAGACTATAGTAGAATGAAATAAGTTTGTGATGTCATGCCTGGCTTTGTCTAAAATGTTTTTCTAAAACACATTACTGTTGAACAAGGTCAGTGGTCAATGACAGGGAAAACTAAATAAGACTCAAAAGATTATGCCAAGTGCTATGCAAATTATGCAGTTTACTAGCAAACCCCAGTGTTTTTATGTGCATTTTACCAGTTTATAATTTAAGACTAGTATTAGCTACACATTTGTTAATTCCAACCAAATTAACATATGTCATTTCCTGATTTTGTTTTTTAAATAAATAAGTGATATGGCTGCATGTACAGTACATGATACATCTCATTCTGCTGCTCATTTAAACGTGTTAATGGTAATTAACCAGTGTGTACTTTCTATCAACTGTCCAGTGGAGTAAACCTTGATGTTAAATTCTGATTTTAAGAGTTCATCTGGTAACAGGGGTGTCATCCTCAACAGCTACATTAGGAAGAGCTCAGATATACTGGCTGTAACACTCACTTTACTTGCAAGGCATGGGTAAGTGCAACCTGTTTTTGATTTACGCTCTCTAACACGGAGAAGCATATTTTTGTGCAGTATTGTTTTTTTTTCATGCTGTGTGTGCAGGTCAAGATCTCTTTAGGCTACAGCTCCCTCTACAGGTAAACTGCTAAATAGATACTTGTGATAGGCTCCTAATAGTGTTATTTTTTTTCTTTTTCAGACGTATTTTCTGAAGACTTTCTTAATGTGACTGTTATTATTTGATAATATTTCACGATGTGTATATTGTGTTGTGCTACTCAGGGACATGTGACAATGAGCAGTGTAGGTCACAGTTTACAGTTTTTACTGTATTTAACGCCAAAGACACGATGTTGCCTGTTCTTGTTTAAGTGAGTTCAAATCAGACAGCAGAACCTATACAACTTAAAAACCTACAACCTACAAACAGGAATGCGTTGTTCAAACATATATTATGAAATCACTCTATAAATAAATAAAAATGCAGTTGTTTTGGTGCATTAGTTGATTATTGTTTACTGCAGATTTGTTGAACTTGTTGCCTCTAATCTCATTAAGCTGGTACTTTAATTTTATTTTCTCCTTTTCTTCCCTACTCAAAGGTAACACATGATTAGTCTTAATTAATTACAACTGTCAGCTGGTCAATGAGCAGGAGACTCATGGATGTAAAAACATCCTTTGGCCACCAGTAGTGTTTGTTGGTCTGTTTGTAATCTAGATTTGGAAGTTGATGTTGCAGCCCATGGAAAAAAAAAGATGTGATCCAGATACGAACGTGAAGAATTCTGGCAGAGATTTGAGGTGTCACAACATTTACTTCAGCTTTGGAAAGGAAAAGGAACCAGTGACAAAAAGAAAGAAACAATAAGGAATGAGAGCACGGAAATTGAAGATGTAGCATTTGCCAAATAACGATTAACTTGAACACAACATAAATACTAACTAGTTGCGAGTTTTCCCAAAGCAGCTGAAAAGTAAGATTGTTTCTGTTTCTTTTATACTGTGTTTAAAGGGGTTGTAAAAGTGAGAGTAGGGCTAAATAAAAGGGAAGATGGTTTCAGACAGAATATCAAGTGTATATAGTTATGTGACAAGGAAATTATTTGATACGATACAAAGAGAAAGGAAATTGCTTTTCAACTGCAAGGAATGGAAAGGAGTTTTAATATTAGTAGTATTTCAGTGGGCTAGTGTTGTATAACTACTGGATCACTTTGTACCAGGCTGCAGGGAGCCCCATGACTCCATTTACATTTTACTTCATTTAAAGAGTATATGGAACTCTCTAAAATAATACACGACTGTCTCAAATACTTAAGGTATAAAGTCTACAAGAGGTTTTATTTAGCAGTGTATTTTGTAACAAACCACATGTTCTAAAACAAGATGTTTTAGATTAAACAGGTCTGTGTAAAAATACCCAGGAGTAACTTCAACTATTCTTTTGATAAAGATTTTTGGAGACCTGGTAAAACTCTTGAGAAGTTGGAAAATATGAATAAAATATATGTTGTAGATGTAAAAGTATGTGGACTTAAATGAACTCCGGAAAATGTATCATTAAAATAGGTAAAAATGCTTAAGTTTAGACACGAAACAGTTAAAGGTAAGCCCAGGAAAAACTTGTAAATAATTCAGGTAACCTAATGGCTGGGATAGTATAAAAAAATCAAAACCAGCCGTGGAATAAAATAAACATGCATCTACACCAAGTTTTTATTACATTCTGAGAGGTTCAGTCTCAGTTTCACCTTGTTTCCCCTAAGAAGTATAACAGTGTGTTCTCTCTTCACCCCATTTTCTGGGATTAAATGCAAATGTTTTTGTATTCCAAGCAGATAAAAACTCTCCAACTGTTTCCAACCAGTAAATAAATAATGGAACCTGGATGTCTGCACATACACAACAGACTTTCATACAGCAAGTTATTCCATTTCTTTTTACAATATCTTTACGCTGAGAAGCAGAGATGTGGTCTTAGGTGCATTGTACATTCACAGAAACATTTCTATGAGTATGTTCCATTCCCATTTAATTTTATCACTTCGTTTAACAAGTTGGGAGTTAATGGTGATTTTTTTAAATAATACCTGTCGACCACAATTGTACTAAAAGTTGTTTTTCTTGTTGGGTCTCACTTTTCTTCAGCATATAACGACATTTATTTAAAAAAGACTCCCCTCCCCCACCCTCATTTGAGAGAGCGTTTTTGAAACAGCGCCCCTCTTTATAGCTCCGTGAAAATTAGCGTTGAAAACATGGTACTGCACCCTTGTGGCGGTTAGGAAGTCGGGTTTGGTTTTCCCGCCGCCACGGCTATTAACTAAAAGGCACTAAAAGATGTTTATTCGTCAAAAAAAAAAAGATTTAATTTTACTAGAGTCATGGCGCTTACTTGTAGTACTTACTTAGCTAAAATCCAACTAAATGTTAAAACCTGGAGATGACGAATTCTTCCATTTTCTGTAAGTAATGTAGCCAAGTCCTCGTCACATGATATATTCTTTAACTTTTCTTTAGCCAGTCTTTGTCTTAGGGAGCTAGCTATGGGTTGTACTTCGTTTTTGTGGTGTTTTGTTTATAAAGAGAATGAGATAAAGAGGTGTTTATGTTTGTGTCGATTCCTGAACTAGACAGTTCTGTTCTCATTCAAAGTGTAAATGTCACGCTGCATTTGTTTATCACCACAACGAGATTGTCTCTGCCACTGTTATGTCTGTGCAGGCAAATGCTGACTCTTTGGATTCAAAATTGGCCGCTTGCTGGAATTTAGAGATTGTGAAGTTAATGTATTCCAGTCCCCGGGATTTTGAGACAGATAAAACGTCTGGTTGTGGGTCTAAGTGTTTTTCCAAAGGCTATGACTAAAGAAGGTCATAAGAATGCTATTTCTTTAAAACATCCGAGTGAGATGATGATATTGGTATTCAAAATAGTTCAATAGCATCATTTTTATTGTTAAGTGTAGTAGCAAAAACCAGAACTGCAGCACCAAGGTTAGGTAATTTTTTATAAACCCCACTGATTGAAGAAATCGGGAGAACATTACTTTAGTGCCCACATTTTGAACATCTGGTTTACCAGCAGGTCAAAAACCATGTGGTTAACTAATGGTGTAAGCGATGCCACCTGTGATTTTTGGCAAGGAAAAATGTACAGCAGTTGTTTCTCTCCTTTGGTAACACTACAGTTGCATCGCATATATATGAACACAATTAAAGTTGTTTTCATACATGTATACATATGGTATACGTAACTGGTACCACTTAATGTATATTATCTGTAGAATGCAACAAACACAAAATCATAGAAAGAAAAGGTCATTTGGTAATTTGTTGTCATATTTATCCTATCAAATATCCCAACCTTTAGTTGACTATGTGTGTAAGTATATATAGAGAGAGTCTATATTGAATATATTTATACATGTATATGGCTAGATTTTTACCAGATCCAGCATCCTCAATCATACCACAGGCCACTTAGTGGTTGTCTCGAAACCATGTTTTCTTTATATTCTTTTGTTTTTTCCCAAAAACCAATAATAAAACTTACAAAACTTCAGACCACAATGTATGTCTTATGTCTACTATCTTTAGCTTTAGTGCTAAATAACAACTTTGTTTACTTGTTGGTTACAGTAGTGATGCTCCCTGTCCATTATCTGTCCTACCACTGGGTGGTGCAAAATGCATTCTTAAAAAAACATAATTATTATCCTGGCATTTATACAAAGCAAATGTTATATAATGATTCTTTGTTTGCAGTCCAAAAAAATGACACTTTTACTGACAAGATATGGCTTGATTTTGTAGCCCAAATATTCTGCTCCATCTGCCCTTATGTGGCTGCAATAATTTGAAAAAATACAAAGGAGTCAGCTGTAGTGGTGCTGTTAGGAACACATCCAGCCTACTAATTGGTTGAAAACAATAAATGCGTTTCTGAAATTGCTATTGTAAATTGATTTAAAGAAAAAAAATCTAAAATTACCTAATGAGTCAAAGTTGTTTTCATATTATTTGCATTTTTTTGCACGAAATGAAAACCATTGTGGCTGCAGAAAAAAATGATTTTTATGCAAAAAGTGGATAATGCATAAACATAAAACATTTTTATCCTAACAGTTGATGGCAGAAAACTGTATTTGACAGATTCTGGGTGGTCTGTGCATGCAGACAATGCTGCTATCCTCCTTATTTGGAGGCTGAGACTCCCGAGCTATAAAAACTCCCACTCTGAGTCTGCACCATCACTCTGGGTCTGGAGGGGTGAGCTGAACAAATCAAGGATGAAGCTCCTTTTTGTCGCTGCCTTTGCACTCTTTGTGCTCTCTACTTTTGACCAGGCTGACTCTTCAGCTTATGACAAAATAGTTGCCCACAGTCGCATCAGAGCACGAAAAGAGGGGTGAGTATTACAAATATTATTTAATATGATAAATTATTGTCATGATTTAATCAATATTAAATTTGCATAATGACATAAACAAACTGGAACCTAATTGGTGAATTTGACTTGAAGTGTACAATGCAATTTAACTGTAACAACTGGATTTCTCACTGTTTCTTTTTTTGTTTCTCACTGATTTTTTTTTTGTTTCAATTAGTTAAATGTTTTACTCAAAGGTTCAAATTATCATTATGAACTCAAATATGACATTGCAAATTAGGCAGGATCAAATCACAATCATCGTCATCATTATCAACATAGCTGCTAAATATTCACAATTTGCAGTACTTTTTCTTCTTCACCATTTTTATGTTAACTTAAAATGTACTCAAACATTACCTGTTTTACATTTTATTGTCTTTTCAAATCCCACCAGACCAAATGTCTGTGCTCTCCAGCAAGTCGTAGGGACCAAGAAGAAGTACTTCAGCACTTGCCGTAATTGGTATCAAGGGGCCATCTGTGGAAAGAAAGCGTAAGTTCTGTTTGATATTTCCACCAGGTCATGCTCTTTCTTTCATTTTTCTTTCCCTCTTTAATATTGTGTCCAACCGCTGAAAATTTTGGGACGAACTTCAGAGACTGTTATTTATTTATCCTTTTGCTTTAAGGCGTGGAAAACGAGGTCTTTCCACACGGACAGACATATGCTATTGTACTCGGACTGTGCCATGAAATGAAAAGCACATTTATACACATAATTCTGGACTACGGTCATTTTGGATGGATTAAATAGTAATTTCTAAGTCAGGACAGTGTGTGTCACCTCTGTCTTTGTTGAAGATCTCTGACGTAAAGCACTTAGTGCTGAGTGTGAAATACATTCAACAGAATTTATGTTCTCCCTCTTTTCATTTTTCTTATGACTTAAAAAAATATATAAAATTGACATTCAGTGACATTCACTTCATATTTAGGTCCCTTTTGCAAATAATTTAGGGTATTGCCAGATTTTGTGACTTATAATTTGTGAATCACTTGTTTCTTATGTGAATCTAATGTCACATTTACTGCATACTACTGTAATGTAATTTAATTTCCATTGCTAAAATTTGAAGAACAACTAAGGGGTTAAATCTGGCTAAGATACTACCTAAAAGCAAAAAAAAGGTAGCAAAAAATAGACAAAAATAGTTACAGCTCTTAAACTTGAGATTAAAGGTGATTTAGCTATTATGAGCTATTGTTTTGGTTATGTGGTTGAAAAATAATTTGGACGAGCTTGCAAAACATGAAGGTGCTATAATTCACACTCGTAAAGAAGGAATTCTTATTTGACAGTTGCAGAAATGAGAAATTAATCAGTGCGGAGCTTTGCCAAAAGCTGAATTTAGTGAAATAATTTGTTGATTGATACAGAATGATTTGCTAATGCAAAATCTCTGGATAAGGAATCTAAATGAAAGACAGTTAAGGTTGCATCATTTGCAGAGAGGGTGTCGGTTACAGCAAATAAATAATTAGGTAATAACAAAAACAAACTAAGTCAGGGATATTTAAACACAACTCAACATCACACGTCACTTGCAATTGCCATGTGTTCCAGCTAATCCTGAACCACCGAGTGTGTAAAATGAAGCCACTAGAGGGCACACTTGCTGGCTGTTGTGACCTGTATTATCCTGCGTGTTATGTTTTTCTCTTCTTCATTACACATTTTTTGATGGTGCGACTTATAATCTAAACATATGGTACTACCCTCCATTTATTATTAAAAACTTAATTTTTAATAATGGATGGAGAATAGTACCATATGTTTAGATTATAAGTCGCACCATAAATTATACCGTATATTAATATAATTTTTGTAATTTACTTTTTGTTTTTAAAACTACTAAATTAGGCATTTTTGATGATACTTTCAGCAAAAGTTTGGTTTGTGGCAGCATGGTAGCTATGAGGTTTATCCAAGGCCCAGTTATTGCTAGATGGTCTGAGCTTGGGTCCTGATTGATACAAAGAGCTACTTGTTTGATACATTCTGTTTAAATTGTATAGTAAAAAAATAGGACATACACTGATTTAACTACAAACTTGAGACAAAACAAGATGATTTCGCTTATCTTTATTCTTTAATTTTATTCCCTTCTCTCTCCTCTTCCTCTATGCCTGTAAATCCTGACGGTGATACCATCTGCCGACAACAAATTCCGTGTATGTGCCAACGTACTCGGCAATAAAACCCGATTCTGATTCTGATTCTGAATTTTTTAGTCGAAAATCAAAATACTTTGTCCGAAAAGAGAAGTGACCCTGTCTCCAAGAACCCTCTGTTTAACCAAAGTACCAATTAATGGAGGGTTGAAATGGAACATAGCCTCAAAGACAACATATTAAATTGGAAAAACCTATCTAGGCTCTTAGTGGTACATTGAATTCACAGAAACGCTGACAGGACAAATCTTTCCCGCTTTATGGGCAGCCACAGTCCCATTCGTGTGGGAAAGAAGGCAGTAACTGGGTTTTGCTGATGCTGCCCCAACAGGCCTCATGTGATCTCATCTCAGCCGCTCCAACTCTGTTCCACTCTGACTCTAATACAGCAGTTAGACAGTTGGACCAGACTACAGTTACAGATAAAACCACAGAGGACCAAGTCATTTGTGTTTATTGTACAAACACTGCATCCATTCATTATCTACTAAATTTTTCATATTTCCTTTGCCACTGGCGGAGATCTGGAGTCAATCCCAGCTGATGTTGGTTACAGAGCCATCAGAATAATTTTTGACACTTAAATTAGAATTAATTGATTAACTTATTAAAGGCCTTGGAAATGTCCTCAGGCACTTTCTTCAGGAAATATTTCAGTTGAAGACTGTAAATGTCTCCAAAACAGACCCAAAAGACTACTAAATTAAACAAATCAGTTACCATAATGGGATAAGTAATAGATTTGCAAATAATTATGTGGTTTAAAACATTGATCCCCAAACCTATTGGGTCTTTGTCAAATCTGCCCACATAATTATTGTGACCCCATCCTGTGAAGCACTGATGAAAGTGGCATTCTTGAATGACATATTATTTGCGAACCAGGACACATCATGAATAAACATGGCCGATCAATTAAATTTGTGGGGTCAGGAAGCTTAGAAAATATATACCTTAATGCTGAATGCCTGCTGAATGTCTGAAATTGATAAAATAATAATAATAAAATATCCTTTATTACACAGCAATGCAACCAAAATATATAATAATCTACAAGAAACATTAATTAATACACAAGCAGTTAAATTCACAAAGTCTTCCAGTTAGAACTGGCCCTTTATGGGAAACTGCATTGCAGATAAATCAATCAATCAAATTTTATTAACATAGCCCACATTTACAAAACACAGTTTGTCTCACAGGGATTCACCAGGTTGGTAATAATACTCCATGGATGGACAGACGTGCACTAGATGTTAACCAGATGCAAACCATACAAGTACACAAATACATATGCAAAAAATGAAAACAATTTTCCAATATATAAAGTATTCAAGTGCCAGTGTCCATCTGGATCACCTGATGTGGTCCCTGCTGAAAATGAGTTTGACAACTCTGACAACTGATTAAGAATGTCATGAAGGATAAAGTTTTCTGTAATTAGGAATTGTGAAAATATTGATGGTTAAAAGATTCACCACTTCTGCAGGTGTGTGACCGACAGCTCACAATCAGTATATCAACATTGTATTGCTGTGGTGGTGAACGCGGCCTCTTGGAATTAAGACAATTTCAGGCTGTTATCCCATCTGAACAGACTGCTGCCGCTGCATCATAAATTCTGCAACGACGTTATCATGCAAACAGGAAGTCATACATCAATTCTGTGCGGAAATGCTGCTCAGTTCTCTGAATTTGCGCTCCTCCAAGACAATGAAGACTTTAATTGTTTCAACTTGCCGTGAGAAAAAAAAAAAAAACAGATGTTTGATTCTGTGCAACTCTGATTCCAAAGGTCAGCCTGGATGTCATCAAGAGAAGGTTTTGAAACCTTTGATGACACTGGCTGTGCATCTTTAACTGTGAAACTGCAGTATTTATCTCTCACTAATGTGTCATCACAGGTGGTCACAGTTGTAGTTTTGTTTAATGATATTCATAGGTTCCTTAGTTTTAGGTTACTGTTGTACATTCTTTCGCACCAACACAGACTATGGAACCATGCCCCCGATTTTGATTTTTTTTTTCCTGTGTTCACACTAATCTGAAGTCACATACTATGTTATGGGTTTGTTACCCTGTATTTGTAACCTAGGTGAATGAAATTGCACAATATCCATCATTTCCCCCCTTGTCTCCAGTGTTGGACAAGTACTGTTAACTACAGTTATAATCTCAGTCTCCACCAATAAAAAGTACAGTAATGAACTTCCCAGAAATCTAGACTTGTGCATGTGGTATGGTTTATTACAATGTTCCTTATGGGTTTTTATTGCTGCACAGTACATACCCTTCAGTTATTTAAAGAGAAACAAAGATCTCCAACAACCAGTAGATGGAAACAGTGCTATGGTTCCAACATGTTCCAACATGCTGACGACAGCAGCTTAGACATGTTTGTACCTGGCAGCCTTACTCACTCTGGGTTAAAGTGCTCCCTTCAGTTACAGAATCCGTTCAAGAAAGGAGAAGGAAAGATACAAACATTGTAGATCAGAAACAATAAAAATCATTCCCTTGGTTTTATAAATGAATACTTTCAGAAAAATCGGCTGAAGCGTTTCCATCAGCTTCACAACACAATGTTCCTTGTTTAAACCCAAATTTCCTGAAACTTTACTTATACTGCAATTTTCAACGCCAGGGTCTTAATTCATGTGAGGTTAACCGAGTGCCAAGTGGAGTCCAAGCTTATTGTTGAGATTCAAAGAGGAGGTCTTTGCACCATAGACGTACTACTGTAATAGCAGCTTAATCCTTTAGGCAGCATTTCCATTAGCTTCTCCTTGGCTGACCCTGACTCACATGGGTTGTCTGAGTAACTCCAGTGGTAATGGGTAACATCTGGAGACCCCGGATGCATGCAGACCGTCGGGAACTTATGATTCAGCACAAGAAAGAGCAGCCGTAAAACCACCTTCTGTATTCTCCCTTGATGTGATCCCCACTTTTTATGCTGTTTTTCTTTATGCAGGACCGTGCTGTATGAGTGCTGCCCTGGTTACATGAAGCTGGAGGGCATGCGTGGTTGCCCTGCAGGTAAAGTGAACCGCAGATGTTACAGTGATGAATAAAGGTTAGAAGAGGACAAATCCACCAAGTGTAAAACAGCTGTGTGTTGTTATTTTAACACGGACCAAAGGAGAGAAAAAAAAAAAAACAGAAAAGGATGCCATAGCATACTGTCAGCACATGTAGAGTCTGTCTTTTCATGCCCAAGTGTTTCCACTTTTTGTAACTAAAAGCACCATCGGGGTGACAAATGGTCTGTATCTCCAGCTGTGGATAATATACAGAATATTTACTTATCTTTGAAAAAAAATCTAAATTATATAATATATACTTTGTGTAAAGCTTATTTGACCACATAGTGCTGCTTGAAAAATATAAAATGATTGATGACCCAGCATTTTTTATATATATACATAAGTAATAAGTATATGTACATATGTAAGTTCAGCTCTAATGTTTATGAGCTCTGTATTGTCTAATGGCAGCAGTCTCAAACTGGTGGCCTGCGGGGCAGTTGTGGCCCGTAGAATGATATTTTGAGGCCCCCACCTTGATGTGAAAGTTGAATTTATAATGATATTTTAAAGATGTCTGCCTGTTTTGCTTTTTCATTACTTTTGTTGTTCTAGATTTGAAAATCAGAAGGCTTACCTTCTTCTCTTAAACTTTAACAAAATTTGAGGCTATTTTAGATATTTGAATGAACCAGGAATTTGATTCAAAAATTACACTGGCAGTAGTAAAACTGAATAAATCAGTTTGGATGCAAAAAAATTATATGCATAGCAAGACACAGACAAAAATGCATGTTTATGGCTGGCATAAAAGAGTCAAAATTATCTCTAATGGCTGCCTCCAAATGTAAATTTCTCTCTTAGTGGCTCCAATCGACAACGTGTACAACACCCTGGGCCTGGTGAAAGCCATTTCAACTCAGAAGTATGCCGATACTTCTAAGCTGAGGTCTGAGATAGAAGGATCTGGATCTTTCACCTTCTTTGCACCAAGCAATGAAGCCTGGGACGCTTTGGATCAGGTGAGTCTTGTGAGGAAACACAACTTGAGAACACCTGTCCATCTGTTTCATCCATCCGTTTACAGTTCCATTTTTCTTTTTATTCAACAGTCAATGAAGAATGCATTGGTCAGTAATGTCAACGTTGAGCTGTACAACGCCCTGCATTACCACATGGTCAACAAACGCCTCCTGACCAAAGATTTAAGGAATGGAATAACGGTCACTTCCATGTACAACGACCTTGGACTCCAAATTAACCACTATCCCAATGGGGTAGGTGTGAGAACTTTCAAAAGCTAAAGTCTGAGCTTAGACAGTTAATTATAGATGATTTGCAGATAATGGCAACAGGAAAATTCAAACCACACTTTAATCTAACTGGCAAACAAGTGGTCCTAAAATTGGACATGTTGGCCGGGTTAGGAGCAGATAGCGTCAAAGTCATGCCTGAAGTCTAAGATGCTGTTATTTTTGTCCTCCTACATCACTTATATGGAAAACATGGTCATTGCAGACAAAAGGAGTTAAAATGATCACAATATCAACCAATTATATAATAAGGAGGACGTTTGGCGGACCGTATTGCGTCCGCATCTGGCTCCTGGGCCTTAGTTTGCTCATGCCTGCTCTACATTTAAAGGTGTTTAAATGTATATGTATATGTATATGTATATATATATGTAGAACAGTACATCAATAATATTTTTTCAGCCAACTCCAACAAGTGTTAAGCCACATGAGGAAAAACAACTTTGCAGATGGGGCCTAATCGTGTGAATCCGTCAATAAGCTAATATGTATGACCTGATGACAGAGTGTATCGTATACAGGTGGTGACGGTCAACTGTGCCAGAATCATCCATGGCAACCAAGTTGCAACAAATGGAGTGGTCCATGTCATCGACCGTGTAATCACTTCAGTCGGAAACACCATCAAGGATGCCATTGAGGTTAACGATGAACTGTCAACGCTGGGTGTGAGTACACAACAATCACACAAACACTACATTTGGGTCACCAAGTGAACAAACAAGGGTGCAGCGCAACAGAGAAAACAAATCACTGGTTTCCTGCTGTGCTTCATTCCACCAAGACAAACATGATCCACTGTGTCATCCATAGTAATGACTCCATTATCACGGTCTGAGACTCAGATGTGCAGGAACATAAAGAGAACACATGGAGACTTAATGTAATCTGATTCTAAAGTTGATATTCCCTAGGTTTACTAAGTCTACTTCCTGCAGCTGTTTCAACTGGAGGCTGTGTTCACCAAACATGCTAATCCCTATTCTAATGAATTTAACACCTAGGATGTGGCTACAACCGCCGGGGTCCTAGACAAGCTGGGTGAGCCAGGACACTACACTGTCTTTGCCCCAACCAATGATGCCTTCGATAAGCTTGGCGTTGACGTCCTGGAGAGACTTCAGAGCGAAGACAAGGCCATCAAAGGTACAGCAGACTTCACGGTCCCTTGCAGGCCATCAGAGCCAAATTAAACAGTTTCGCAGTTTTCCTATATTAACGATTTTCCTATATTAGCTTCTGCAGGCATTTATGTTGAATAATGATGGTATAGAAAAAGTGAGTCACCTCCTGAATGCCACTCATCCATGAGGTCTTTTTCTCCAATGTGGAACCACAAATTATTATGGAGCTTTTTGGCAAGCTATGAGTAAAAAAGTCGTACTGCATAAAACAAAATGAAACTAGCAGTAAAATGCATGTTTATGAACACTAGAAAATGTGAATATTTGGGAAGTGCAATACTGGGTTAAAGCAGTATATATCAATATTATGGTCCATGCTCTAGGGGCATTCTTTGAGTTGCCAAGAGGTGTGAGAAGCTTCCAATGTAATAATGCACGCTAGTACATTACATTTAGGTGCTTTTGTGAATGTGACTCAGTATTTAGGTTACCACTGCTGTAAAGCATGAATGATAGCCTAGATGACAGCAACTCTTACAGTGGTCTATACATTTAAAATTACACATGCCAGGTTATCAATATTATCTAAATTTGTGTGAGTTTATAGGACAGGTTTACAGCGCAGTTATGAGACCAGCCATGATGAATGGTTCAAAAACACTAGGTACAAAACAGGAGATAGAGCTGGAGGTGGAGGAGTTAAAGATGCTGGGATTCCCTATAAGAGAGACAAGGATGGACAGGATCAGGAATGAGGTGATTAGAGGGATAACATAGACAGGAAGGTTTGGAGAAATGCTACAGAAGCCAGATTGAGATGGTTTGGACATGTTCAGAGGAGGGACAGTGAATACATTGGTAGAAGAATGATCCTAGAGATGGAGCTACCAGGTAGGAGACAAAGAGGAGATTAATTAATTCAGTAGGGGAGGACATGGAGGTTGTTGGTGTTAGAGTTGCGGAAACAGAGGACAGGGTGAGATGGAAGTTATTGATTCACTGTGGCAACCCCTGAAAAAAGGGACAAGCTGAAGGGAAAAGAAGAAGTGCGAGTGTTTTGGCAGTTGGGCTGGTGTGAAAGCATTTCCGTCCTGTGTGGGGGTTTGACAGAGAATGCCAAGAACCTCTGGGTTTAATACAGGTTATGTTAAAATGTTGAATTATGACTAAAATATGTGCTGTTGACCTCTATTCTTTCCAAAACATGTTAGTAGTCCATTCTTTCCAAAAACATTGCTCATAAGGCAATACACAGAAGGGATGTAATTTAATGTGATGGATTCTCTAGGAGAAAATTGGAAGAAAGAGCAGCTAGCACTAAAACCAGACAAGAAAGTCAAGTCTCAGAATGATTACATGAAAAGAAAACACAATTAAAAGTAATATTTCTGTAATATATTCAATACCAAACTAAACAAATCCACTTGTGACCTAGTTGATGAGGGTGTTTTAGTGCGTGGTGATCTCATATTTGAACACGATACACAGAAAACCACAAAACAAAGATGCTTTTCAAAAAAGAAAGTGTATTTAATCACAATACTCACAACTGCATGGCATGAATACAAAAAGAAAGAAAACAGCTGCTACGTTGGACAAGATCTGCACTTTGGCCCCAACACAAATATTCTTTTTATTAGGCCACAGCTTCCCATATAATACGAGCTCGGATTATTTAACAGAGCTGTGAAGAAAACACACATCTTCTCACTCAGGGTCCCGAGGGATCCAAGGTTCTGCAGGCTCCCAAGGCATTTTATTTTCTATTTTATGTTAACACAGGAAACAACATTAAACAAGCAGTTCACTGACAGTCTTCAGCTGCACCCCCACATACATGCTTTTTAATTTTGTATTCATTTTTGTAGCTCTCGTGAATTTCCACATCCTGGACTCGGTCCAGTGTTCTGAGGCTATCATGACGGGCAGCTCTTACGAGACCCTGGAAGGCAACTCCATC
Organism: Paraplagusia blochii; assembly: GCA_016785265.1. Classification (NCBI taxonomy): domain Eukaryota; kingdom Metazoa; phylum Chordata; class Actinopteri; order Pleuronectiformes; family Cynoglossidae; genus Paraplagusia; species Paraplagusia blochii. The sequence continues at coordinate 31,992 of JAFBJS010004619.1, forward strand.
GTGATTGGCTGTGATGGAGAAAGCTTGACTGTCAATGGCATCAAGATGGTGCTGAAGAAGGACATTGTCACCACCAATGGAGTCATCCACATGATTGAACAAGTGCTGATGCCAGACTCAGGTAAGAGTCCTATCTCATTTATGGTCTTATTAAATCAAATACAGAAATAATACAGTTATACCCAGCACAAAATAGGTTGAGAGATAGGTTAGAGCAGTGGATCTCAACTGGTGGGTGCCAACCCAAAAGTGGGACGTGCACATGTTCTGAATGGGTCGCGAACAGCTGGTCAAAAATCTAAATAATGTGAATCAGCTGATGAGCATGTTTATTGTTGAAAATCTCTTATTTTGAAAGGCACACTCTGCTTAATAAAATGAGTAAATTCAAAGAAGTGATTTTTCAAAGTTTTGCAATGAAATTGCTTGGTTTGAATTCTTCACAGGAAAATGTGGGTCCCAGAGTGATAAGATATAGTTGATAACCACTGATTCAGAGAACATGGTGCACATTGTTGTTGGAATTCATAATTAACAGAAGACCTGTCTTTGCTTGACTTTTTAAAGTGCTGAATTACCCTTTGGGGTGAATGAACACCATGAATTGGAACGGTTTATACCCACTCTTTCATGTGGTCTCCATTCAGTATGAGTAACAAACAACTGGTTACCATTAGTGCCTCAAACAAATGATGAACTCACAAAGCACTAATAGCACAGTGGTGGTCTTTCCAAATCTCGAGATTGACTAACAATTTTTTAGCTCTGCCTACAGAATGATAAAAAAAAAAAAAACTTCTCGTTTGGTTTTATGTGATTTTTGAAAGATGTTCTTCTACGTCCTTACAGCTAAGCAGGTGATGGAGCTGGTGGGAAGCCAACAGTCAACTTTTGGTGACATGGTGTCTGAGCTGGGTATTGCTTCTGAGATGAGATCGGACAGCGAATACACTTTGTTGGCTCCCCTCAATGCTGCCTTTACTGGTAAGAGACAGTTGCCTTGTACTTCATCTTCCCATCTGCAAAAAATGTTGAACAAGAATGTGTAGTCAATCTAAACAATGCTTTGATCTCTTTAACCAGTCGTGTTAACCTGGGTGTAAGGAACGACACGACAGCAGCATCTGGCTATTATACCTTATTCTTAAAACTGTGAAATGTTCCATGTGTTCTGTGTGAACATCTGGACGATAACTCATTGGTGTTTGTTCACAGGTGTTTCACAACAGCAATAATGCTATAGATCGGTGGTCCCCAACCACTGGGATAGGGACCAGTACCAGTCCGTGGGTCAATTGGTGCTGGGCCAAAGAGAAATAATGTTTTGGCCCCATCTGGCTATTACTTCCACTTGACCCATACCCATATCAACAATAGAACTGAACAATAGAATGGCTAGGATTCCATCATCAATAATGCAGCTATATTTGATTAGGAAATATTTTCTCAGTGAAAAAAACAACAATAAACTCAAATTGACGGAGAGTCATTGATACAAGATTCTAATCTACCGGTCTGGTAGGAGAAAATTATAGCCAGTGTGCACTTGAGAATCCCTTGTTGTGCCCATGCTCACTTAATTTGGGTAGGAAGATTTTATTGGTAGGAAAATATTTCAGAACACAGGAAATTTTATTTTATCTAGGGGTATTTATCTGCCACATTGAAATGGTCTGTGTTAGTACGAGACATTTAACTGGTCCGTGGTGCAAAAAAGGTTGGGGAACACTGGTATATATGATTTATTTGGTTGACTCCTCAGATGAAATGATGGCCCTGGACCAGAGGATGTTCAGGATTATCCTGGAGAATCACATCTTGAAGAATAAGTTCACCCTCGGACAGCTGTACAACGGCCAACGACTGGAGACAATCGGAGGAAAATTCATGCGCGTCTTCATCTATCGCACAGTGAGTTTATCTGTTTTATAGTTATTGGTTGAAGCTGACTCAGTGCTAGATTCAGTGTCTAAATCCTACTTTGTCGGTTGTTTCTGCAGGCTGTGTGCATTGAGAACTCTTGTTTGATCAGAGGCAGCAGAGAGGGCAGCAATGGGGCCCTTCATCTGATGAAGACCTTCATGAAACCAGCCGAAAAATCAATGTTTGAGATACTAATGGATAATGGAGGTTACAAGTAAGAGTTTTGTGATGTTTGTGAAAAAATCTAAATCTGCAACGATATTAAATTGCAACCCAATACTCTGACCACTTCTCTAACATTTTATGAGGAGGGAATGTGAAACTGCTGCTGCAGCGGTATGTTAACCCTCAGTGGTTTTTGATAATAAAAGCAACCTTACAGCTTTCTTCTCTGTACTGCAGGATCTTTTTGTCTCTGATGGAAGCTGCTGGTTTGACTGACCTGCTGAGACAGGAAGGAGACTTCACTCTGTTTGCCCCCAGTGACAGGGCATTCGCTGGTCTGAGCAGCAGTGACATTTCCCTGTTGAAGAGTACGTCACCCACACAACTCTTTTCTTTTTATTGGTTAATTGTGGTTTTTTTTAACATTGGACTAAAGCAAAGCATGAAATAAGTTTTTGAAAGTATATATTAAATTGGTTTGTTGTATGTTTGACGTCCATCTAACAAACAAGAGCATCTTTGGTATACTCAAGAAACTCCCAGTAAGATTATATACTCTCTAAAACGCAGGTGTCAAACTCAGGCCCAGGGGCCAAATCTGGCCCGCAGTTTAATAATATTTGGCCTGTAAGATCATATCAGAAATGTATGTATAAAAATAAAACTTTCAGTGTTAGTGAAATTTAGTGTTAAACCTTCTTTGGTAAAACGACAAAAACTGTATTCTGTGTGGAACAAACAAGTTCAATCAAAGGTTGAACTCAGTGCTACGTTGCAGTGCTCTTACACTAAGCCAAAGACTATAAATCAGTGACAGCCAGACTACACCGATCAGAATTTATTGGCCATTTCTAATTCCTCACTGAAATCCCTTCCGTCTGTTTTCAGGTGACATTAATGCTCTCAGGACCATCCTTCTTTATCACATCAATAATGGCATCTTCATCGGTGGCGGTCTGGAGAGTGGAGTGACCAATATGCTCAGGTCTTTGCAGGGCAGTAACCTCAGAGTTATCTACGTGAGTACTGAAGGCAGCAACAGACAAACAATCCAACCCTGCCAATCCTAACTGTTCATACCGACACAGCGCAGCATCTGGTTTTTCCAAATGGGTTTTCCATCCACAGATAACATGTATCCAAGATGCAAAAATATATTTGACAAGAACACAAAAATCTGCCAAACCCATTTACTTTGCAGTAGTGTCAGTGTGGTTTTCCTCTACGCTGTGAACAGCTACAGCATGAAAAACTCTGCTAAACTCAATTCCATTAAGTAAGTAGTATACATATTATATTATTATCAATTATTCAAATTTAGTTTTAATTTAATTTAGAAACATCTACAGATACAGTATGAAGAGAAAGTTAAAGTAATCTAATACAGATGTGAAATAAGTTTAAACGCCAGTGGTGGCCTAGTGGTTAAGGAAGCGGACTTGGGTCAGAAGGGCTTCAGGTTCGAATCTGCCAGCTGCCAGGTTGCCACTGAGGTGCTCTAAGCAATGCACCGTCCCGACCCACATAACTTCTTGTGGGCTCACCACCCACAGGGAGGCTCACAATATGGTGCAATGTGATTTGGGTGGTGCCAGCTGCCCCTGTGACCCAACAACGGACAAGCAGAAGAAGATGAATCAATATGTATATCTATAAAATTTTAAGTCATTATAATTTTAAATAAATTTAAATATATAAAAATATAATTACTCTTATACTTAATTGTTTATTATTTTCTACTTTCCTAAATGTCAATAACTAAAACCCTGTTCTTACAATACAGTAGATATGTGTCTAGGATTTTTAAATGTAGTTTAATCAGTGATGGTTTTCCCCTAATAAAGGAATCACACTATACTTTATAAGTTTGAACAGCTTTGAACTTGAATTTTTTTTTAAGTCAGTAGACTGAAATGTTTTTTTCGTTTTTATGTCAACATTGGCAGGTCACAGTCAGTCTGGGGAATAACCTGCCTCTGGCTCTCGGAACAATTACATTAAGCTTGTTGTTGGCTGATGAACAGACATTAACCTCCCCAGTGGGGGGGTATTTTCCACTGTTATCATAACATCAATAATAATAATTTTTATTTGGTGAACTTTCTTTCTTCCTCACCAAGGTCATAAGATTATTAGGAGGGAAGCAATAAATAACATCAGCTCATTAGAGTTCAGGTCGGAGCTCACATTTCTGCAGGTTTATTCAAGCCCCTCATTTTGTGGTTTACTCATCTGTAATTATTCCACTGTCGCCCACAGGCAAACAACACCATTCAAGTAAATACTGTCAAAGTCCCCGAGGCAGACATCATGGCCACAAATGGAGTCATTCACAAGGTCGACCAAGTCTTGTATCCTGCAGGTAAAAGCCATGAAGGTTAATATCCTATGAATCGTGGAGACCTTAGTCTGGTTGACTGCAGAGTCTTCTCTCCTTCTAGACGTCCCTGTTGGAAGCCAGGAACTTCTCTCCATTTTTAGGAAGCTCATAAGTTACATGCAAATCAAGGTGTTGTATAAAAATCTTAAATACTTTTATTTTATTAATTAATACTGCAAATTTCTTTAAACTATACATTAATGGTTCATTTTTGTCTTATTTCAAATTTTATAAAAAAAAATACTAATAATTTAATATTTCATGTTATATTTCATAAAATGTAGCATTAGGAGAAAATGTAGGAAGAATTTTGATCTCTATAACTTGGAGTCAATTTTAATATTTTTTATTATTTTTTAATATTTAATTAATTTGTTTATTTAAAATTTATTAAAAATGTAAAGGTATTATTCAATTTTTATTTGGTCTTCTGTTTAGTTCACTTTTGATGTACTGTATATTATAGTTACTTTTAGGATCATTACGATGAAATACCATTAAAACTTTAATAGTAATGGAGTCTTAATGTTTTTTGATAGCTGTAAATAATTGGAAAGAAATAGATTTAGTTATTAGAATGAAATACATTTTACTTTGGAAAATTGAGGGTATTCCAGCTTCTTTTACTTGGCATTGGAGTTTTTAATATGATTTAACTAATGAAAAGATCTAATGCAAGAAGTCATTAAGCTAAATGGGTTTGAAATGTCTTTTCTTGCAGTACATATCTGGATTCAGATATCAGGAAATCCCCCTGACATTCATGAGTAAGTGTCTGTAATTCTCCTTTTGCTTTAATCATTCACGTTCCATCAAATTCCATCCATTCATTCATTGTCATCCTTGGCTGTGTTTAATGGCTTTATATTTCATTATCATCATCAGAGAGGATCATCACTCGCGTCATCGAGGAAGGTACAGTAATGATGATAAAGTCATCATCAACATGTGATTCCTAATCAGTAAAAGTCATCATCAGGTTCTATTCAGTTAGTGCAAGTATTGTGAGTATAACTTCATTAAGCAAACTGACGTCAGACGTCAACGCAACATTTAATGTCAATTCTACTGTATATGTACATTTTGATTTTGCTCAGCTACAAACAAAATCAAAAATGTTCCAAATATTTTTAATTATAAGTCTGATCTATGTCTCAAGTCAACAATTTTTTCCTAGACCTAGCTTAGGCATTGTCCTAGAGCAGTGGTCCCCAACCACTGGGCTGGGGAACGGTACTGGTCCGTGGGTCAATTGGTGCTGGACCATAAAGAGATAATGTTTCCTTTTGACCCCATCTGGCTATTACTTCCACTTGATCCATATCCATATCAACAAAAGAACTGAACAATAGAATGGCTAGAATTCCGTTATCAATAATGCAACTATATTTGATTAGGAAATATTTTCTCAGTGAAGACAACAACAATAAACTCAAAATGACGCAGAGTCATTGATACAAGATTCTAACCTTTTAGAAATCCTTGTTGTGCCCATAAACAGTTAAGTCTGGAAGGAAGATGTTATAGGTGGGAAAATACAGTATTTCAGAACGCCAGAAATTTAATTTTATTGAGGGGTAAAATAGTACAAGACATTTAACAGGTCCATTGCGCAAATAAGGTTGGGGAACACTGATTTAGAGAACACAGATTATTCAGATAAGTCTAAAGAAAAAGAAAAGAAGCCAACCGTGTTTGATTATGAATCACATTTATATCATGGCAACCTTTCTGATCCAGTGAAAGGTCCATTTGTGATGTGTCCTGCATACAAATGGAAGATTCTCTGCATCGAGGGGAAATGCTGTGCTCAAGGCTCAATCACTTCCACTAAACATACCTCCCCTGCTCTATTTTTACAGTTCCTCAGGTGACCAAATTGACCAGGGTGATTCAAAGCGAGCCCACCGTCACCAAACTCACCAGGGTTATTGAAGCAAAACCCTCAGTTACCAAGGTCACCAGAGTTATTGAAAGTCAGCCAGTTGTTAGCAAGGTGACCAGGGTGGTCTCAGGTGAATATAATTATCCTCCAATCAATGTGAGTTTTGATTGTTGTTTATGATCTTCATCCAAGTGCCTTCTGTTGTTTGCAGGTCCTCAGTACTCATCCAGCAGTGGCACAACCAACATTGCCATTGAAGGTGAGTGAAAGAGAAAAATTGATATCAGAAACATAATCAAATATATGTTAGATACGGTATGTTTTTAATTCAGAAATAGTAATCAACATACGGCTAGCTGAGTCATGGGCAAATTTAGTCCCGGGGGTTGGATGCAGGTCATTCAACTTTGCAGTCCAGCCTGCCACGTCCTTTTTTTTCAGGGATTACAACAGCGAGTCAACAATTTTCATCTCCCCCTGTCCCCTGAATCTTCAACTCTAACTCCAACTACCTCCATGTCCTCCCTCAATGCATTCATCAATCTCCTCTTTGTTTCCTACCTGGTAGCTTCTTCTCTAGGATCATTCTCCTACCCATGTGACCACTGTCCCTCCACTGAACATGTCCAAACCATCTCAATCTGGCTTCTCTAGCTTTTTCTCCACCATTCTATAAACCTTTCCCTTCACCTTAGCTGATTCTCTTTTATCACAGCCTGCCAAACTTCTCCAAATTATTTCATTGGTTTGTATTTGGAGCTTTGCTTCTGTTCTTTCCCTGTAATCCCCATGTTTGCCCTATAGATGGCCTAGAGAAGGGTTAAAAAATTGTAGTTTTTGTGAATGTATTACATTTCAGTCTAAGATTAATACCATTTACTAGAGGCTTGATGCGCATAATGATTGTACTGCTGTGCACTGGAAACGAAAAAAATATGTGGTGAGGCTGATCAGACTTGACTTTAAAAATGTTTTTGGTTTCCCGTCAGGAACTGATTTCTCAGAAATCACAACATTTGAAGGGGGCTCTCTGGACGCTGACAGGTTGACCAAACTTGTCAAAGGTGAGTCTTATTGGTCAGGACGTCCCATCCAATAACTAGTGATTAAAATGTGACTTACATTTGTTTGATTTTATAGAGGGTGGCACAAGAAGAACCGGTGGTCGAAAGGTTCTAGGTAAAGGGGGGGAAGGAAATCCTGCATTTTCATAAATGCAGCTTAGCATGAAAGCTGAGGAAGGCAATCAAGTCATGTTCGCTGCTGTGTTCATGTGGTGCAGACCATGTCTTCGTCTAACTTCTGTCAGATGTCAAAGAGTCTGGAGGGTTGCTGGAATATTGACGCAGATGGTTGTCCTGCATTAGATGTGACTCTAACGTCATCTGTGCATGAAGCTATGCTACCTGTCTGAACTGCTACAGCTCACTGTCATATGTGTGTCCAAGCCTACACCACATAATTAACCAGCATTTGTATGTGGGAGCTGTGGAGATTCTCATCCATCCAGGTCAAGATATCCATAAATATGATATCTGAGTTTAGTTGGAAACAACTGGACTTCTGCTGGTGTGGTTTCTCAGCGAGGAATGGAATGTCTCCCAAGCTCCATAAAGAATTCAAGTTGTTTTCAACTAAACTCTTTCAATTTTGCTAGCTGGTTTTATTGTTGTTCTATGTCAGGGGTCTCAAACTCGCGGTCCATGGGACATTTGTGGCCCATGGAATTATATTTTGCGGCCCTCACCTTGATGTGAAAGTTGAATTTATATGATTATTGTATATTGTAATTTGTTCTCTACATTTTATGGTAAATCCTATAGTTCTCAAAACCCTGATCCAAAGTCTCCTTTTGGTTAAGTGTTGTATTACACAGAATCTATGGGAAACTGATTTTTTTTTTTTATTACATTATTTCTTTTGTATTGAACACTGAAAGTTGACGCAGCCCTTGGGTGAAATGATAGTGCGGGTGTGGCCATCAACTTATTTGAGTTTGAGACCCCTGGTCCAAAGAGTCTCAAGGGTTGACAGTTGAACTTGGGCTGTGTAAGTGGACGAGCTGTTTATATGGCTTTTAAAATGGCAAATAAAGCCATATTATATTTTTCAAACATTTCAACATTACAAACATCTTGGTTGGACTGTTGCACACATCCTGCAAATCAAAGACTTCCAGTTTTGTTATTACACAGTTGATACATACAGTAGATTGACATCCACTGTGGGAAAATTTTTTTTTTGTTTTTTTTTTCAAGATCCGTGAGCTTTAATTTAATCTCATCGCCCGTCATGTGTTCATTGGAGGTTTAGATTGAGGTGTTTCATCAAACCGACCTCACGAAACTGATGGGTCTAAGTCTAAGGTTGACAAGCCGACTGATGACATAGACAACTGGACTGAGACTAATAATGTTGAGGTTAAAGTTTCGAAAGCAACTCCTGACTTGTTCTACATGCTGCTGTCAAAATGAAGAGGAACAGGTTAAATCCATCAATGTCTAAAAGCAGATTTCTAGATATTTCTTGATAAAACCTTATAATAACGGTTTAATAATTACTCTATTTGGATCAAAGACCACAAAATTCAACATCTACTTGCTGTTGTTTGTTTGTTTTTAAAGTACGCAATTCATCATTGTGATGACTAGACATCACAATTTATCACAATTAAGCATCATTAGTCTACTGTTCCCTTATGATTCATAAAATCAAATTAGCTCATTTCTAAAGAACTCTGTCCTTCAGAGGACGGAGCCGCAAAGCAAGGAGCGCCGTTTTTACTTGCAGTCGATAAAATGACCAGCTGTCTGAGCTTGAACTGTTGGTTCTCTGAGTTCATAGTAAAAAACCTTGTTTGGCCTTTTTCTTAAACCATCTGTCGTCTCTGGAAACATTTTGTCAGTCACATTCTGACAAAGAAGCCTCTTGGACGAAAAAAAGAAACATTTTCATGCAACTATGGCTAAGTCCAATTTCCTTCTCCTGAACTCTGACGATAATTGTCTTTTCATTAGTTGATTGATCACAACTGTGGTGTTTTTTTTTAAATTTCTTTTTGGAGGATGTATTCAAATTCCTGTTTTGAGTTATTGTTTTATTCGACTCCACTTTCCTTTCCACAGCTCAGTTGACTTTTTCACTGGGAATTAGATAATAGGATTGATATTTAGCCAGTAGGCAACAGTACAGTGGCTGGAACGAATTTGTCAAATGGGGGAAAAAAACTCAAAAACGTTGCATAGATTCTATTAGGGAATTAAACACAACTGTATTTGTTTACTCCAGACACAAAGAGTAGGACCAATTATATAAACGCAGAGTTTTAAGGTGATTATTGAAACCAAGAATCTGCCCCGAAACATAGATGTAGTCTATGTTTTAAGAAACATAGAGAAAGACAATGGACTATTCTTTATCTCAAGACCTTGAATAGAGAAGAAAAAAAAGCATGATTTCCAAACAGTGTTTGTTGAAGCCAACTTTGTGCTGCTTACTGTCCTGCTTCTGAAAGAATTGCTTGCTGCTTCACCTGAAAGCCAGCGTGGGTCCGTCAGCTGAGAGCTGGGAGAATTTAGAACTATTGCTCCCTGCTGTGCTGACTTTGCTACTGCCTTGTGGAGAGCGATGAGATCAGAGTGTATCTAACCGCCAAAACAGCACATAAATTACTTAAAAATATAGCTTTTTATTTTCCTTTCAGCTTGTCCCTTTTTTAGGGGTTGCCACAGCAAATGAACTTTTCCCTGTCTCCCTGTCCTCTGTATCTTCTACTCTTTTACTCCAACTACCTCCATGTCCTCCCTGACTGCATCCATCAATCTCCTCTTTGTCTCCTACCTGGTAGTTCCATCTCTAGGATCAGTCTTTTATCAATGTATCCACTGTCCCTCCTCTGAACATGTCCAAACCATCTCAATCTGTCTTCTCTAACTTTTTCTCCAAACCTTCCTGTCTGTGCTGTCCCTTTAATGACCTCATTCCTGATGATGTCCATCCTTGTCTCGCCTAAAGAGACTCACCATCATTAACTCCTCCACCTCCAGCTCTGTCTCCTGTCTTCTACCTATTCCTAGTGTCTCTAACCCATACATTGTGACTGGTCTCACATCTGTCCTGTAAACCTATCCTTTCACCTTAGCTGACTCTCCTCTATCACTGTAAAATATAGCATAACTATAATATATTCCACATGTGTTGGCCGACTCACCCATGTTTCCGTTTCCATCTCCTTTTTACCAGCTGGCGGCAGAAGAAGAGGAAGGGACTGAGCGTGGACGGATGACAACATTGACCTCGTGGAGGTAAAGAGAGGTTTCAAACCTGGAGATCGAGACCTTAAATGTCAGTCATTTCCATCAGTGTAAAAAGTATCAAACTGACAAAAAAATAAAGTTATTCACATAAACAATTTAATGGTGCTTCGAATGTATATCTAACATGAAAGTGCAATGTCTGATAAAGATAGAAAGAGTGTTTTTGGTCGGGATTGTGAAAAGTGTGTTCAAATGAATGTTTTGGCAGAGTTTTTGAAGACGGAGCAATAAGAGCAGGGTAGCAATAAAACCTGTTAATAAGCCATTAGGGTGACAGTAAAAGCGTTTCAATTCCAAACTTTTCTCTGGCTTCGCTAAGATGGTGAATGGAAAAGCAAGATTTTATGAGCTGTTCGGGAAGAATTGTAAATCTCAGCATGGTACACATTTAAATGCCAGTGTTGTTCTCTTGCTTCTGTCGTTTTTTTGGGTTTTTTTTCTATGGCTGTAAGTGGCTCAAGGATGTGTGTAAATTTTTCTACACTCTGTTACTTGGAACATTGTGTTTAACTGCAGGCTCTTTGTTTTCTCCAAACATCTTGCAATAAAATGCTTTTCTTTGATACAAAAAAGGCTGTGGTGTAATGGTCCGCCTGAGCAGTTTGTCGACTGGAGGCTTTTGTCTAATTTGTCAGGAGACAGGTTTGCTGTCAAAAGTTGGTTTCTGAGTCAAAATGGAAACAACTGCAAAGGTCTGCGATTCAGTTTGACTTGAGAAAATGTAATTAACTTTTTTTTATTGACGTGAAATGAATTACAGACAGTAAGTCACTGTTAGGCTGACGTTTGTAGCAATACAATGAGACAAAATATTTGCCTAGAGGTGACATTGTGCGCTGGGATCACTGAAGCAGATCCACCCTCGCTGCTATTTCACTCATGTGCAACACATTATGGAGTTTTTGGATGAACTAAGGTATCTTGACAAGCGCCAGAGCAGAAACAAAAACAGGACGAAACACAGATTCCTCTTCTGCAGATAGTACTTTTTTTTTATTAACTCTGTAAGTCACTGCTCCACAGAAAAATCGACCCAGAAGATTTTTGTCTGACCAAAAATGTAAAATCCTAGTCAATAAATTTTATATATCGTAGGATTATCCCCAAGTTGGAAATTCTGGGAATCAAACACAGGACTCTCTCTTTGGGAGGCCAGCAAAAGACACGTATGCAAATCACAATTGCACCCATTTATAACCCCTGGATTATTCCAGATATAATTCTATTCACATGTTTCATATTTTAGTAAGAGTTCTGGATTATTTAAGAAATAACAAAAGTCCTTTTTAATGTTATCTCTGCAGCACGTTTCAATCCGTGTCTCAAGGGGAATTGTGGATATTATGACACAATGAATATGTGAGAAAAAACTTGTAATGTTTCTCAACAGGTGAAAAAAAAACATCACACATGGTTATTTATGTAAACATTATATTGCAGCCATGGAAACCACCTAGTGCAATTATATGTAATAGACACTAACAGTGTTTTCGTTGAAATCATGGGACAGACAATCATTAAAAATAAAACAGATCTCAAATCAAGAAAGGGTGAAATATTTTTGGAATAAGCACAGGATATTACTAACACATCTGGCCTTTAATGCATCACATATTTGCCAAAACATTTTCAGAAGCAGCTTTAAAGTAGAATTAACAGCCAAAGAAACATGAAGCTGTGATATTACTAATGATTATTCAACCATAACAATAGCCCTACATTAATTTATTAATTTATCCGCATCCACAGATCTATCATATCTAGATCTATCTTTCTAGATCTATCATTGATAGATAGATCTAGAAAGATAGATACATAGATAGATAGACAGATAGATAGATAGAAAGGAAGTCCAACTGCACACATTAGCAAAAGATGATGATGATGATTAACGAGCTTTCACTGTTACAGAGAAGACGTAATCTTCATCTGACCTGCACTTGCCAAAGTTCAGAAAACATCTTTGGTTCTGCTGTTAATCATCCTCCATCAATCACAGTGGAAGAGGAGCTCAGTGTCTGTGAATGCCTTGAATGCAGCTGCGTGAAAGTAACTTGTTCTCCACCGATTTAACGTCGTCTCCAAAGAACTGACATGTTTCTGGCCTGCGTCGCTGACTTGGACAGATTTTCTATGCAGTGCCATCATGTACAGACTCCATATGCACATGGCAGAAGGCATGTAACTGCAGAAGCATATAAAACACTCCAACTGTTTCTAATTCAAGACTAGGACGCAGAAATGTGAGTGACAGTTGCGGGACACAGACGGTTACTTAAGGCCAGTGTTGGGACTAACACGCTCCTTGTAACGTCGTTAAGTAACGAAACTACTTCCCTTAGTAACTGATAACGTAATAAGTTACTTTTTCTATTCAGTAACTCTGTTATTGTTACTGTGGTGTGAAGGGGCTCGTTACTTGTTACTATCTCTGGTCGGAATGGACGGTTTCTCCAGGCCACGGAGAGAGGACAATGTGGCAGTGTCTAAACATCTATTTCGTTTTTATTGTACCACTACATTTCATTATGATTGTTGCTACAGAACACAACACAAAACTTTTTAAATGTGTTTTTAAAGTAAAGTGACTAGTTATTAGTTACTTTCATGATTTAGTAACTAGTATTGTAACTAGTTACTTTTTCAGAGCAGTAACTAGTAATGTAATAAGTTACTTTAAAAAAGTAACTTGCCCAACACTGCTGGAGGCTCATCCAAGAAGAGCGCAATCCTGCATCTTCGCAAACCCAACGGCATGTTTTCACTTTACTCCATTCCTGGCACCCAGACACATGCGATTGCAAATAGAGTAATTTTCATACTTACTTTTTTGCTCAGCTTGTAAAAAGTGTAAAAAAAAATCAATTTTCTTCCAATCTGCACAACAACAATGTGGTTTAATTTTTTTTGCGCTAAACAGTAAATGGAACGCTCTTCCCCTGAACGGTCTGATTACGCTTTTTTCTGAGAAGCTCATGCCGCGCACATCTGTTATCAGGTCTGGTATCAAAAGAGCTGTTAAACCATCATGAATGACACCGTCCTGTGCTTTATGAGACCCTCAGCACAGAATGCAAAGGCCTGGGATACACCAGTCTGCACATCTGCTCTCTCAGTCTCTGTGTCCTCCGCTTCTTTTGACATATACAAAGTGAAAACGTTGTGCAACTGCAGAGTTTGGAAACTCATTTGACAGACAGTCTCACTGAGCTTTATTTATTTATTTATTTAGTTTTGGGGTGATTTTTTTTTGTTGTTGTTTCCTTGTGTTTGGGAGCGTCTGAGTCCACACACTTTTGGACGATTTGTCCAGAGAGTTCCATAAATGTCAGGTCCTTCAAGACCAAACTGGGTGTGGGTTTAACAACAGTGAACACCTGGGATGTTCCAGCATCAGAACTCTTGACGGGTGCCATCCTTAGGGTAACGTCTGTTAACTGACCCTAAGTACTGGTTAAATATTGTTGTGATAATAGTTATTTGTTTATCCGATGATTGATGGATTTTTCACAGTGTAGTGTTTTAGTTTAGTGGTTTGTGAACATTTTGAGTTAAGATTTATTGTTTGGTGCCACGCTATAACAAATCACAAGAAGCTTTTGTGACTGAAAAAAATCCTGGTATTATGTAATCATTGGGGCTGATGGTGGCCTAGTGCTTAAGGAAGCGGACTTGGGTCTGCAAGGTCCCCGGTTCGATTCCCCCTACTGCCAAGTTACCACTGAGGTGCCCTGAGCATGGCATCTTCAACACAAACTACTGGTGAAGGGTTAAATGCAGAGGCCAAATTGTGTTGTGTGCTGTGGTGTGAATCACAACGTCACAAGGACAAAAAAAAAAAAAATCGTAAATGTTAAATTGTCGATCACATTTAGTTTTGTCCCCTTCTGTTCCCCATATATTCATATCATTAGTTCATATTTAGAAATGCAGGTATTGCCTTGATGCAGGTATGACCAAAATAAGGCCCGGGGGCCGGATGTGGACTGTTCTTTCTTCAAATCAGGCCGGCCAAACTTTACCAGATATATATAATATGTATTTTCCTCGCAATGCCTACATTGTTCCTATAGAGGGCATAGAGAAGCCTAAAGCATTTAAGTCTTTAGCTTTTATGAATCTCAAACACATGTCCTCATGTCTGACTTTAGAATCCACAAGTCCTTACATTTGCCCTAAACTTGTCTTAATGCATTTTGAGTTGATTATGTATATTTTACCTATATGTTCTGATGTAAAAGAAAATATAATGGATGAAATGTATCAGAGAGCAGAGGATCCTGGGTTTGGGCCTGTTTAGTTAAACAAAATACTGTTATACGTGCAGGACTTGAAGAAAGTCACTAATTTCTCCAACAGCTTTTTGTATGTTTTTATAACCTGCTGCCACCTGGTGGATAAGTATTTCACTAGTTTTTCTTTTACTTCCACAAAGACAAACAACGACTTATTGTGTTTTGTGCCAAATTGTCATGAAATAATTCTTTTACTTGCCAAGCTAACAAAAGAACGTGCGACCCCCCGGGAGACAATCTGCTCGACGACATCGGTTCATGAATCATGAAAATAATACTATTATAGGTTGGTCAGAGTCCAGACGCAATATAAATTCAGAACAAACACTTGTCCCACTGAGTTCACTCAAAACAATAGGTTGTTTCATCACGTGTGGGCTGCAAGATATATGACAGTTATTTAGAAAACACAATGGGGGGGTGGGTGAGGGTTTGTCTTGATGTAACAATAGGATTAGAACCAGCTCATAT
The DNA here is from genome assembly GCA_016785265.1 of Paraplagusia blochii. Taxonomy (NCBI): domain Eukaryota; kingdom Metazoa; phylum Chordata; class Actinopteri; order Pleuronectiformes; family Cynoglossidae; genus Paraplagusia; species Paraplagusia blochii. The sequence goes on from JAFBJS010004619.1 coordinate 47,427, forward strand.
TTCGTTATTAATGTCACATGTTCAGAAATTGCTTCTTGTTTAATCTGCCTGGTTGCATCGCAATTTATTATATTCATTCACTCATTTATCCTCATCGAGTGTTCTGTTACTGGGTCTAAGGAACAGCAGTCTCCGCCGCTGCCACCCAAATTACACTGCACCATACTGTGAGCCTTCCTGTGGGTGGTGCTATGCTCACAGCACCTCAGTGGTAACCTGAAAGCTGTTGGATTCAAACCTGAGGCCTTGCAGCACCAGGTCCGCTTCCTGAGCCACTGTGCCACTGCCCTAATGTTGTTATTATCATTAAGCTTTGTGGAATTGTGTATGGAGATAGAAGTGAGGAGCATAGAGAAGACAGTAGACTGGACAGTTGAAGATGAGTAGAAAGACCAGCTGAGTTGAAACAGTTTGGAGATGTGCTGCTGAGCTGTTAGTATCAGAAAAAAATGTTTGCTGCCAAACTGAAGGACCAAAGCCAGAGGAGATTTATTCTCGGTCGTACCCAAAGGGAAAAGGGAAAACCACACAAATAATTGCAAAATGCCACTTTATTGTATTTGGCCTGAGATATAATCAGAAAAAAAATCACCACGGTACGAGGATTTTCTTTTTTTTTTTGCTTTGGAAAACTGGAAAAACTATTTCCAAAACTCCGGGAAAACCGGAGTTTTTTTTTTTTTTTATGTTAGCCAGACTTGATTTTTTATGTTTTCTGATCATGATCCATGTATGAATCATGTTCTCCTACCTCATCCTCAAAAAACAGAATCTAAAATGTCAACAACAAACACAACTGCAGAACAAATGTGATCGGACAAATAGATACTTTGAATTTCATCGAGTTCTCGTCTAACAAGTCAAAATAAATAACATCATCCGGGGCCTGGCTGTGGGGAATGCAAATATAAAAGTATGTTTCTTCTTAGGAAACTGAGCTTCAAACAGAAGGTTCTGGGTTTGATTCCCAGATTTACTGTAAGAGTGCCTCCTGTGGCCGCCTGGGTCGGTTGTGACTGTATTTTTTGGTTTCAAGATCAACCTGTTCAGTTGAACACATTGCTAATATACATGCAGGACCTTAAAGAAAGTCTTTTTAGCAGTCTAGTTCAGGGGATGGCAACCCGCAGCTCCAGAGCCGCATGTGGCTCTTTAGCACACCCCTAGTGGCTCCCTGAAAGCTTTTTTTTAAATGTGAAAAAATGGAAAAAGAATGAATTATTTGGGGCTGAAAGTCTATCAAAATGGACCAAAAATGACCCCACGTTTTTTTTCAAAAATTTTCCATAATGTTTTTAATGTTTTTTACTATGCTAAAAAGTAATAATTGAAATCATAATTCCAAAAATATAAATGTTAGTTCATGTCGTTAGGTAAAGTTGTGTTGTTTTTGTCTGCATTTCATTTCCATACTGGTTTGAAATTACAGCTGGCCTATTATGCACATCCCAAGTGTTTTGGGTTTTTTTGAATCCTCAAAAATGACACCAAAATTCAGTATTTCTCTTTCTTGTATTTCTATAATTTAATCAATGCATAAAACATCAATATTGTAATGAAAGTTAAACTTGTGCAGGTAAACTATACATTAAATCATTAATGCTAATTTTGTATTTGTACCTACTTAGACATTTTCATAGTTTGCTGATATAGTTAATATACTGACAGCCTATGTTGCCTTTATATTAAGCTTTTATCAGGCTTTAAATTTTATGTGGCTCCAGACAGGTATGGTTTTTGTCTTTTTGGGCCAATATGTCTCTTTGATGTGAACATTTTGGGTTGCCGACCCCCGGACTAGGTAATTATTGCCGTTCCAAAAAGTCTACAAATGTCCTGATGGTAATCAATCATAGATCATAGATCATGTTCTGAAAAGCACCCGTCAGATTTATCAACCGCAATCAAAGTTAGACAATACCTGGAATTTCACAATAAATCACCTGATCTCTTTAATCGACCTCAGTCACATTAGCGTTGGCAAAAACAGAGAAATCACAGATCGACTGCCAGACAGAAGCTACAACTACACTGACTTTCCAAAGAACAGGCTTCTCTTGGAGACTTCCCTGTTGCTGTTGACTCAATCACATGCACCTGGAGTCAGCCTGCTATTTATATGATAAAACAGCTAACAACTAATTAGGTAAATATTGTTAATGTCTCCTTTGAGGGTTTTATCTTAGTTTTACTGCAAATAAAATAAAAAAAACTGCAAATCCATAGTGGCTTTTATACCCACAAGACGGCAAGACAGAATTTGTCTTCTCAGAGAGAACTCATTACTGATTTTTCCATGCCTGGATGTGATAAATCACATGCTCTTCGACAGCTGTATTAGTAACTTACAGTGAAGACTGTGAAGGAGACTTTTCCCTGAAACACGGCCTTTTCTCTGCACATAATTCTTGATTTTCTTCTTCCTGCATAGCGTGAAATCTACTTCCCAAGTTGCGGTCTTAAATTCTTAGTCAAATAAGGCTTCCTGTTTTATGAACGGCAATCAGCGTTATATTTCCTAAGCGCTGGGCTGAACAGTGATGTCAGCGAGATAAGTCTCTCTTACGATACCCTTAAGGGTTGCTAGAGCAAAACAGCAAAAACATTGGCAGCAGTGGCCACTGGTATCATTTCACTGAAGAGTCTAAACAGCACAGATTTTTATGCCGCAGCATCATGTGGCTGTGATTAGGAGGCAAATACTGGCCTGAGAGTGATCTTATTCACTGCAGTAGAGCAAATAGATAAGGAGATCAACGCAGGCGGAACCGTTTGGGATTCCGAAACTTTGTGTTCGGTGGCACGATACAGTGAGTGTCGGAATAAGGGTGCATAAGGAAACGTCTTCCATGGCGCTGACCTACCGCCACTTGCACCGTCAGAACAAAGGAGGGAAGAGCGCACTTGTAGCGTTGTTTTGTTAATAAAACCCTGCTTCACCATTCAAGAAAGCCCCACCAGTTTCTGAATTTGGGTCCTACCTACTTCTTGGCTCCTACAAAACAAATCCTTGAAAGAATCCTTGTAGTCCTGAGTTTGCTTCCTGAACCCCAAAATATGTAGAATACCCTAATATGTAGTAATGAAGCTAAACTGGTCGGCAGTGGTGGCCTAGTGGCTAAGGAAGCGTATAATTGGGTCTGCAAGGCTTCAGGTTTGAATCTGCCAGCTGCCAGGTTGCCACAGGGGTGCTCTGATCATAGCAATGTCCCGACCCACATCCCTTCTGGACCCGGCAACAGAGAAGCAGAAAAGAAGAATGAATGAGACTAAACTGCGTGTTCCAATTTAGGTTCATGCTCTGTATTCCTTGAAACCATTGGCTTTTATGCCGACTGCGTATGTGTTTATTTTACTAGTACTTAGTTAACAAAGCTAACAATTTAGGCAGATACAAAAAGTTCATCCCTGTGATGGAACCACCTGAGATCATCCCTACATCCGAGTCACCAAAGTCCTTAATGATCAGGCTACTTTTCCGTTACCAGGTTGCAAGGGCAGCAGTCTTCATGACTGGCACCCAAATCACACTGCACCATACTGTGCACCTACTTCCTTCTGGTGGAGCGCCCACTAGGGAATTTTATCATAGCATTGCATATTTATAACAACAGGTTTGACCCAAAAGTTCTTAACTATTAAAGCCCATCCATCAATTTTCATCCACTTCTCGATTACCTGCTTGTTGGGGCGGCACTCTTCATAACCGTCACCCAAATCACACTGCACCGCACGGTACTTTCCTGCAGATATTGAGCTTGCTGGAATACTGTTAGAGCAGTGGTTATTAACCTTGTTGGAGCTACCGAACCCCATCAGTTTCATATGCGCAGTCATCGAACCCTAACCTTTAGTCGGGTGTGTCTTGACCTCCATGGTGTCTTGACGTCCACCGAACCCCTGGGATTGACTCACCGAACCCCTAGAAATCGATCGAACCCAGGTTAAGAACCACTGTGTTAGAGTAACAATAAATTAAGACAAAATATGAAACACAGATAAGCCTTAAGACACAACAACCAGACAGAAAACCCATAAAAACTACATAAAACAGTTTTTTTTTGTAAAAGCTGTAAAATACCCCGAACACAAAGGTTACAAACAACTCCTCACCAAGTCTGGGAACGCTCCTGAAAATAGATGAGTTTAAACGTTTTAAAGCCCAGGGGCGACCCATTACTGAAATTTGTGGCACAGATTGAGACTCCCATGAGTTTCGGCAAGTGTAACCAAAAGTGCAGAGCTGAAGGGCTGAGTGGAACTGGAGTATGAGGCTGCAGAAGGTCGGAGTGAAGTGAGACAAATCCTGTAAACATCGTGGCCCTGGAATGATCATGTTTATCTTCCTGTCTAGCAGTTGTGAAAATGTTAGTATCAGTGCAATAAATAATCGAGATGTCAAGAAAACAAGATAATCTGAGTCATAAAACAAATCATCTACCACATACAGTACTGTACTTTACAGAAGGGGTTCTCAACTGGTGGGTCCTCACCAGGGGCATAGCCAGAACCCATAAAATGGGTGGGCCTCCAAAAAATCAGGAGGGGCCCAACCCCAAAGTTTTATAGCTAAGTTTGATTAGCCCTCTCATTGGATGGGGCGGGCCTGACTGACAAGTGGGCGGGTCCAGGCCCACCTGGGCCCACCCGTGTCTACGCCTATGGTACTGACCAGTGTTGGCCGTTACGTTACGAAACTACTTTTTTCGGTAACTAATAACCTAACGTGTTACTTTTCCCATTCAGTAATGCTGTTATTGTTATTGTGGTATAAAGGGTCTCGTTACTCGTTACTATCTGTGGTCCGAATGGACAGATGACTGAACCCATGCGTTGAAAAGGAGCGATGATTGGTTGACAGAGGTTAACATTTCAGGCTAAGACTGATGCCATTGCACCCCAATGGCATCAGGCAACGACAACTTGAGGTCACAATAAAGATGCCAAAATGTCAAAACGTCTATTTTGTTTTTATTGTATCACTACATTTTATTATGATACTTGCTACAGAACACAACACAAAACTTTTTTAATGTGTTTTTAAAGTTAAGTTAATTTTCATAATTTAGTAATGTAACTAGTTACTTTTTCAGAGCAGTTACTTTTTTAAAGTAACTTGCCCAACACTGGTCCTGACCCAAAAGTGGGACCCGTTCTGAATGGGTCGCAAACAGCTGGTCAAAAAAAAATGTGAATCAGCTGTTGAGCATGTGTTTTATTTGAGAAAATCTCTTATTTTGAAAGGCACACCCTGCTGAAAAAAGTTAAAAGAAGTGATGTTTCAAAGGTTTTATTTTTTTATTTTAGAAAATTAATTTGCTTGGTTTGAATTCTATGAGAGTGGGTCACGACTTACTGACCACAGGAAAATGTGGGTCCCAGAGTGAGACCAGTTGAGAACCACTGCTTTACAGGATTGAAACAGGAGACAATCCCAACAGTTGGAAGGTGGAGGTGAAAGGTATTCCCTGGAAAGGTGGACAGTTGGAGAGTCCATGGCAGGGACAAAACATTGAACTAATCCTGCAGGTTTTTTGGATCATGGTAGGATTGTTTGGACCTCATCCAGGCACAGAAAGAGAAGGAGAGCAGGCGAATACAAATGTGCTTTTTACAGATTGACGTCAGAGATGTTGTTGGTTGAAATAGTTGGCAGGAAAAAAAGAAAAGAAAAGAAAGAAAAAAAAGGGGGTAAGAAACATGTCCAACAAAGCTGTTGAATAAATAAAAAAAATGACATAATTTACTATAACCATAGTCCACAAACTTCCAATACAAAGAAATTAAACAAATCTAAAAATAATGGTGTGATTTGATTACAGTAAAATTGTTCATTTACCTACGATCCATAATGTTAAAAAATACAAGGAAAAAAAATAATATAAAGTAAAGGACATCCACCATAACAGCTGCAGTCTTTTATTTTTTTATTTTGAATTCCTCAACTGCCTCAAAGCACAGAAGGGATTAGATCAACAGCACGAAAGGAAAGCAGAAGTAGATTTTTTATGATTCATTTTTATGGAAAGTACAAGTTTTCTGCTAATAAAACCCAGATATGGTTTGTTCCCCTGGATTGCAAAAAAAATGTAGGAATCCCTAAAGTCTGACACAGGTTAACGACTGATATGGTGTTTTCTGTTTGTTTTTTTCAGCTTGTTCCACTTTTTGAACAGGTTTAAAATTGACACAAAGACCTGAGCTGAGAGTTATTGCTCTGTCAGCCTGGAGCTGCTGATTTCTGCCCAAAGAACATTTGAGGACTCGCTTTTATTTTGTCATTATTTCTCTTCAAAAGAAAAGTGCCTTCAGGTGCATCACCTTTCACGGCCTCTGCCAAGCTAAATATTTCCAAATGCCTTTCACATAAGCTCTGGCTTGTTGGACATGCATTTAATGCCAAAACAAGGAGCTGACCTTATTTTTTTTGCAAGGAGTTGCAACAGCAGAAAGAGTCTCTGGGGTGTTATGTAAGTCACTTTTGTGAGTTTTTCTACAAAGACATGACCGTGGCAACATGGACTGTTATATTTACTACTGGAAAATGGAAATCCAACTCCAATAGAAATGTGTTAAATGAAATAAAATTCAAAGAAACATAAAAAAAAAATGAGAAGCAAGTTGTCTCTGAAGCGCCGTCTTCATCAACTGCAAGGACATATATCAGACAGAAGTCCCACATGAGGAGACAGGAGTCCAGTCTGGAATATGTAACATAACTGGGAATGAGAGGCACAGCTTCAGTTGGACGTCATGCACGTGCTTGGCTTTGTTTTCATGTCTTGACCTCATAGAGGGGAAGATCATTCCAGATGTTTCCTGATGTGCCAGAGGAGAACTGAGGATAAGTATTCCTGGGTGTCTGCCGTCCAAGTGGTGTGAGGTTATTTGTGGGTGATGTAACTACTACGACTGTTCATTCATTGACAGGGTTTGGAAGTTTGGAATTATCGGCAGTGGCGTCCTAGTGGTTAAGGAAGCAGATTTGGGTCCACAAGGCTTCCGGTTCGAGTCCGTCACCACTGAGGTCCCCCGAGCATGGCACTATCCCAACCCATGTAACTTTCAGTGGACTTTCCACCCAAGTTCTCCTCTTCCTTAACTGCCAGTCCACCACTGTTGCTGGCTGTAGTTTTTATTGCCTGGAAAGACAAGGAGGTTGTCGGAGTACGAGGTTTGCATGAAATGATCCTTATTTAACCTCAGTGCGAGGTTGTATGCAGTGGTGTGGATCACAATGACAAGGAATTTGCTCTCCTGCAGTCTCCAGGATTGCAACACAAATCATACTGCTCCATACTGTGAACCTTCCTGCTTGTAATGAGCTCACTGGAAGTTATGTGGGACAGTCCTATGCTCAGTGGCAACCTGGCAGGTGGCGGAATCAAACCTTGAGGATTGAAGTCCACTTTTTAACCGCTAGGCCACCGCTAACGCCAGCTGTAGGTTTTTATTGTGTGGTAAGATAAGGAGGTTGGAGAAGTGTTGATATTATCCTTATTTAACATTAGTGCAGATCAGTGTGTTGACCATACCATGCTCATACCATAGTGCATTGTGATTTGGGTGGCAGTCGTGGAGATTGCTGCCCCTGAGAACTGGCAACATGGAGGATGGAGATGAATAATTCAACTTGCCCTAAACTTTATTTTGTTGAAAATAGCACAATATATGTCGACTTGATTGTTTTTATTTGTTGTAAATTTCAGCAATGAAATTACGGTGATTCTCGCGTGAATCATGGAATTGAAAGTGAGATTCAAATGCCACCGCATGAAACACATACTGTCCTGGAACTTGATGGTGCCATTCGTCAATGCTAGTGTTGGGCAAGTTACTTTAAAAAAGTAACTAATTACTTTACTAGTTACTGCTCTGAAAAAGTAACTAGTAGCGTTATTAGTTACTAAATTATAAAAGTAACTAATAACTAGTTAGTTTAAATAATATTAATAATAACAGGACCAGTCTTGGGCAAGTTATTTAAAAAATGTAACTTATTATTTTACTAGTTACTGCTCTGAAAAAGTAAATAGTTACGTTACTAGTTACTAAATTATAAAAGTAACTTCACTTTAAAAACACATTAAAAAAAAAGTTTTGTGTTGTGTTCTGTAGTAGCTATCATAATGAAATGTAGTGGTACAATAAAAACGAAATAGATGTTTAGACATTTTGACATCTTTATTGTGACCTCAACTTGCCACTTGCCATCAAACCAGGTAGCGCACAAAAAAATGGCGTAAAGGTGTCTACGATGTAGCTTCTTATAGCAATGTAGTACGCAATTGTCTCGTCAGGATTGATCGTGTGATAATTAAACACGTTTAAAATTGATTTGCTGACAATGTCCCACCAACCATAACATGTGCAAATTGACAGGCTGGACTGATCACGTCGGCCAAGACATTTTTTGGCCCTTGTCATCACCTTTTTGTACGACCACCGTCTTCTTCTACCTTTCGCTCAGTTGCTCGCGACGCTATTTTCTTTTTTCTTCATTAGTAACATTTGTCAATAAGGATGTCTTCTAAAGATCTAAAAAATATGCCTGGTCTATATTTAATGTATCATAATGTGTGATGTGTGTCATGATACATTATAATACATTACATTTGGCAGACCCTAGCCGCCAAATGTAATGTCCAAAACAGTTCTGGCTGCAGGAGTCAGACACGTTGTGCATGATCAGTCCAATCGTCTCCAATCCTCCTATCGTACAGTGTGAGAACACTCGTGTGTCCTGCCACGTTTAAAAAATTGTGCAGTGTACGCCCAACTTGGTGAAGATGAATAATTACTGTTTCATGATTGGCTTCACTGCTTGTGATTTTTTTTTAAAGCTGCTTTGACAATAACCGCTGAGAAGAATGGACTAATATATTAAGTTGGCACCGACATCTGAGGGTCTTTTTTCTCTTGATCGTATACTTTGATGAATCAGAATTCCTGGGCCATCTGTCCATCAGACACTGTCAGAAGAAAATAGATAATTTATTATTATATTTTGTCCAAGAGAATCTGTCAACTCCTGCAACATCAGTTCACCTGCCTTCACATTTAACCCCAGTAAATCCACACCTCTTCTGGGACACGTCCAGATGTGACGTAGTAGAAGCTTCAGACCAGCTGTTTTAAGTGTTTGCTCTGAAAATATCATAGTGGTGATGTCGATGTTATGAGAAACAGTTTTGACCTGATTTTTTTAAACACACCAGGTCAGGCTTTGAGGATGTATTTCATTCAGATCAAAATAGGAAAAAAAAAATACAAGATTTCCTTCAAAGAAATAAAACAAAACTTATTGATTACTGAAAAAATACATCGTATTTTTGTTGACCTAAATCTCAATGTCACATCTGCTGACTGTTCTGCTGACGCTTTTCCCATAAATTATTCTCTCTTTCAGGGGAATAACACACTTGAGTTCTCCAGAATCACTCACAGTGTGTTAGTCAACCTGATGCTCGGAAAAATCCTTACAAACGTGTCCATATTTGTTGATGTTTTGGTGTGAAGCCAGGTCTCGTCATTAGGGATTTTAAATAAAGACTCAATGCAAGTTGTTTCACCTTCTGGACCAGTGTTTCTCAAAGACTTGAGTTCTCACAAGAGATTTTTGATTTTTCAAGTGGGTTTTTAGATGATCTGCAACTTGAAGAGAACCTAGAGAGGTGGAGGTCTGGATTAGAGAGAAGAGGAATGAAGGTCATAGCAGGACGGAGTCAGAGTAGAAGATACAAAGAACAAGATGAAATAGAAAGTGTTTTTTTTCCTGTGGCAAGTCAATCCCCTCCGGTAAAAAAACAAAGACAACTCAGGAGCGAGACGTAAACATTTGTATGTACACAGACACGGGGACAGAGGTGTGAGTGATGAGGCTGATTGTTAGACAGGGAGGAGGCAGGTGTGAGTTGTTAAACTAAGGATAAAGTTCAGGGAAGGGCAAGAAGGAAAATTAAACTGTCCTTCAAAGTAAATCTCCAGTGAGAGGGCTGATGTTCATTATCAAACAAGGTTATAATACTTTGGGGTTGGGTGCCCCTGATTTTTTGAGGGGCCCACCCATTTTATGGGTTCTGGCTATGCCCCTGCTCGGGCGCACCCGCGCCCTCGCCTGAGATCCTATCACCGGTGATTCTATCATGTCAGTGGAGTGTATCCAACACACACATCCACCCTTCCATCCAAACAAGCACTAACTACACCATTTTTTTCCCGATCTGCAGATTACAATCAGCAAAACCTGGTGAACCTTCAGTCATCGCATGTTTGAAGCAACACGTTTGTCCATTCAACGGTACGTAGGGTGTCTAGACTCTCTGCATTAGAACCAACGAGGTCAAAGTTTGATGTTTCCCTAACATTCAATTGTAGTTTGGCATCAGCTTATAGATCATGTGCATTTCTGTGAATTATTTCCAGAGTGCAATCATCGGAGTGCTGTTTGCACATGCCCGAAAACCTAAGGTGAGAACTTGGGAGAACACCAAACCCAAATTTATTGCATATACAGTGCACATACCAGGTTTATGCAACGCCCTTAAGGGAGAGTTGACTGTCTCAGTCGTCACCCTAACATTCGGCAACATGGCAGAACTCCACCTAAAGCTGCTGATGAATTCCTCTGTCTGTGCTGGCACGCTAGTCACCACCATGTTGATCCATGCTTGGATATTTAGCCAAGATTTTTGCTGAAACTATAGAAACTGAAAGGCGTAGTGACTCTGGCATAGGTTTTGTTTTGCTCAGGTATCTTGCGTGAGCTGATGCAAAAGCATAGTGTTTAGGAAGAGTCATCTTCATAAATTACAAATACATTATGCAATTATACATTTATATTATATAACATATATAACATTTGTTTTTATTAAATTCATTTAAAAAAAGTTATCTTGAAAAGATATTTTAAGAATTATGTAAAAAAGTAAGATAGTATATAATGTAACTAATATTATAGAAATAAAAATAATTGCATTATATAAAAATAGATGAGTCTTATACTAAATATTTTTACTGTTATATATATATTGCAAGATACTTCACTTTCAGGCAGTTGCTCACACATTAAACATAGAAAAAATAAATAAACACTGATGAACTGCCAGCAGGTGATGAAGCCCACTAGGAGGCGCCAACTGCCCTAATTGGAATTTGATCTTGCTCAGGAGGCGAAACATGGAGTTCCATGTCAATGTCATTGACTCCGTGCCTCTACATACTGTATCTATCAGTACGCTTCAATATGGAAGTCTGACTATTGATGTCAAAATTGTGTTCTGGATGTAGTACCATTGCTGACCAGCAGGAAATTTACTCATACAGATGAAAGAGAAGTTAAACTAATATCATTCAACCAGGGAAACTACCTTGTGAAAAACGTTTATCATTCTTGAAAGATAACCAAACCAATCACAGCTCATACTCATTTTACTCAGCAGAGTGTGCCTTTCAAAATAAGAGACTTTCGAAAATAAACAGCTGATTCACATTATTTTGATTTTCGACCAGCTTTTCACCACCCATTCAGAACCGGTACGTGACCCACTTTTGGGTCGGGACCCACCAGTTGAGAACCACTGCTCTAAAACATCAACATTTCGCCCTGGTTGAACCAACCACAGCTGCATTTGTATCATCAACAATAAAATAAAGTGCAATGTTTTGCCATTGTCAGTCCTTAATCGTACATATTTCAACACTTCGATTGGAAACTCTTCACATCCAGTGAAGAACTTCCCTCCCAGGGACGCACGTGTTCAAGGAAACACAGTCATTTTTTCCGTCTTAAATCTAATAAAACATCCTTGGGGATCTACCACCCCGGTTTTTAGAAACAAGTTCTGTGTAAAAATATAAGTTTACTACATATATTAAAACTCCGACCACAGGATATGTTCCGTGTTTCCCTGCATTTTGAATTGTTGTTGGCTGTTTTCATGTTGATGTCGCAGCTCCGTTTGTTTGGCCCCTGCGATATCTCCTCCTGCCAAACATATTTCACTGTCTCTGGCAACTGCGTTGATAATATTTGCATGTGTTTGTGTGTTTTCCATTACTGGCTTTGTCATCGGGTGAACTCGTCTTCGCGACGACCCCGACTCCATTAAGCCACAGCCGTTTGGAATTGTATATCTGACAAAAGTATTTAAATTCATTCATACTGTATTTCTGAGTTGGGTCTATGTGATCATCAGATCTCCAGTAAAGCAAACTTTGAGCCAAATGAAGCAGTCAGTTAATCTTTGACCACAGAGGCAAGCAGCCAATCACAATCACACTTGTATTTTACCGTAGGAAAAACTGGAAACTCATACAAGACCTCTTTGGAGGGACTATCAGAGCACCAAAAAACAACGAGGACATGCTTTGCTGGACCTATATCTTCAATAAGTACTGGTGGTTTTCATAGCCAATCCCAGCAGACACCAGGAGAAGGTTTCCAGGTACACCCTGGAAAGTTTATCAGACAAACATTGAGTCGCACATGGAGACAAACACCTTTCACTATATTCATATTCCCTCAGTGGATTTAAAGTCAACACTTTCCCCAAATTACACAAAAATGTGACAGAACATCCACACACTGTAGGTACTGTTGGGGCTTGAACTGCTAATCTTCTTGCTGTAGGGAAGGGCAGTTACCTCATTGCCATTGTGTGGTCCAGCTTTTGACTCCCAGTACAGCAGAAACATCTGAGCAGCTCCATAGTCTGGAGATTATCAACACCTGAAGGTTCCAGAAGGAAATGCATTCTCACCTGCTGAACGTGGCTTTGTGGTTAAGAAACCGGACTGGTGTCTGTAGGGTTGCGCAGTGAATACAGAATTAAACTTAATGTGAATGCAAAGTGAATTGAATGCAGATCAGTTAATACGGGATTGAATCCCGAATTACCTACTTCAGTATTCGATCCTGAATTTCGGTGTTAGTCTCGTCCATGTAAACAAGGCTACAGCAAATTTCCGCAAATTAGCATCTGTCCATATTTTTAAGAGGTCTTTGGAGCCTAGTGGTTAAGGAACCTAACTGGTTTCCAAAAGGTTGCAGGGTTGAATCCACCATCTGCCAAGTTGCCACTGAGCTCCACTGAGCATGGCACCGTCCACAAAGGCGCACAAAACTGTCCGTAAGCAAGAAATCTGCGATGTCAACAACGAATGTGTAGAATCAGCCAAGAGAAGTGAACTTAGAGGTCCTTAGTCGTAAACTTTTATCATACTTTAATCAAAACTTCGCGGGTCACAATCATTTGTCCTGGTACCAGGACTGGTCTTAGGGCTGACATGGATGAACGTGACTTGCAACCAGATCTTATCCTAAAACAAAGAAGCTGATGTTTTTCTGGAGTACAACACCAACTTCTCTTTCCCAGAAAAAGCTCCATAACCACATGAAGAGTTGCGCCTTGTGTAGCCAATGTGACTCTGGCTGCGTCTGCTGCATTTTATGGACAGGGAAGTTGGAGGAATTTTGGAAGTAGGGGACAAACGTTTATGAACAACTTTTGTGTCTTGGATTTTTGTAGATATTTTTTCAATGTTCCTGCCTTGTGAGACAAATGCCTATTTAGAAATGACATCATTTGTCAGTTCTCCTGAGGTAAAGTTCATATACAGTACATGCACCAGTGTCAGCTTTATAGGAGACCTTAAACATACCATTAGCTGAGCTAGAAACCTTTCAGTTGATTGATTTATTAAAGAAACTTTTTTTTTTTTCTGTGAGTCACTACTAAAGTTTACCTTGATGTTATACTTTATTATTCTTGGAAAATGACTGCTTCAGATTAGCTGCAGCCCACCCCATATTTAGTACACTTGCAAGGAGACAGACACAGCAGACACAGCAGGGACAGATTGTTTTTTCCAAATTTCAGAACTTACTTTAACCTCACCACTCAAAGCGTAAGATCCTGCGGCTTCTTGGAAGGAAAAAAAAAATCAGGATCTGTCGACTTATAAATCACTGGACTAGGAGTCATTTACAATGGGCTGAATCAGATCTGGACGCATTTAGTTCTTTCTCTTCCATTAGAAATCATGTCCCTGTATTTTTTTTGTGAGGATCTCGATACGTATGAAGGGGTTATTATATTTATTGTGAGATACGCAGTGGCTTCCTGTTTAAATAACTAACATTCATTAACTTAACTTGATACATAGTCCTTGTCAAGGCAGAGGGTTTGATGCCAGTCATCCTCCAAGATCAGGTAAAGTTCACCATGAGACAAACCTGTTCCATCAACGAATAGAACTACGTCATGGAAACAGTTATCAACCCACCCTTTTTTTTCAATGTCTTGTTCATTTGCCAAGTGTGGTACAACGAAAGGTTCATTGCCTGAAGAATACAATGAACCTAAAAACATTGAATGCCCAAAACCACTGATCTTGTCAGTACGATGAAAACAGAAGTGATTTTGATCAGGAAAACAATGATCAATGTCTAGATAAAACTTCTAACATCAAACTCTTATGAACTCTTTTGTTGTTTTGATCACATTTATCCAAGAAAATGTACCTTTAGTGGAACCAGGTATAAAAATGAACAAGAAATTGAAAAAAAAAAACAGGATGGTTTGGGTTAAAGAATGTTAAATTCTTTAACCCAAACAGAAATTGAAAATTTTTTTGGAAAACACTTCACCTCACACCCAGAGGCTACTACTGTACATCAGTTTTAAATATATGACGAAATTTCTTAGTATCCAAGAGTAAAAGCAAACAGAGTAATTTTACAATTTAATAACAAATAATTGCGGGCCATACGTGACTATATTATGGACCACTTTAAGCCCGCAAGCCACATGTTTGACACCACTGGTTCAGACACACTTCACTCGTTTAGCTCAACTCCATATATAATCAACAAATCAACTCCATATACAGTATATATATATATATATAGTTATAGTTTATACTATAAATAAATGGTAAATGAGTTGATATGAGTTATATGAATGTCCAAAAGTTCTTACTAAACGACTGACCAAGTGTGTCTGAACCAGGGGTGTCAAACATGTGGCTTGCGGGCTTAAAGTGGTCCATAAAATAGTCACACATGGCTCACAACTATTTGTTGGTAAATTGTAAAATTATCTTCCTCTGTTTGCTTTTACTCTTATATAGTCGATAGTGGTGGCCTAGTGGTTAAGGAAGCGGACTTGGTTCCGCAGGGTTTCAGGTTTGAATCCACCAGCTGTCAGGTTGCCACTTGAGCTCTGATCATAGCACCGTCCTGAACCACATAATTTCTTGTGGGCTCACCACCCACAGGAAGGCTCACCCCAGTTGTCCCTGCGACCCGGCAACGGACAAGCAGAAGAAGATGAATGAATGAAAATATATATTTATATATCTGTAAGTTTATATGTGCCTATTATTTGCTGTGCAGAATGTCTGCAGATTAAAGCCTGCACAGTGCAGCTGTGAACATCATTTAAACTTCTGTTCATTTTTTCGTGATGTGTGTTTGTGATGAGTGAGCTGTCTTGAGTTTTTTTTTTCTCTCATTGTTTCTCTGTAGAACAGTGAGAGTCAGGAGAACCCAAGATGTTTACCTAAGGCAACGACAGGCTGAACCACAAGGACTTGTTTTAACAACACACAGAACTCCTTTCTTTCTTCCTGACCGTCATAATTGCATCCTGCCGTGGTTATTTTTTTAAACAACAAATGGGCAACCAACGTTTACAGATGAATCTGGACAGTGGCTGTAAATCCAAGGCAGAAGTTCCACTGCCTGAAGAAATCATTTGCAACTCGTTTCAAAGAATTATGGGCTTTGGTGTTGAGTTAACAGAAAAAAAATGATTTTTTAATCCAAGGCTTTTCTTAGTAGTGTTTGCGAGACACGACTGTGTCTGAAAAAATACCAAAATGTGAGGCATTGGTCACAGCTGCAGGGATGTGTTTTCCTTTTCTTCTCTTCTACAACAAACATGAGTTGGGACATCGGATGACTGGATTCAGGTGTTGTCTGTTTTTTCCCCTTTGTCCTGGTTGTGTTCTGTCCAACTGGCTGTGTTGAGTTCGCATCTGTTCGGGTCCTCAAAACAGGAAGTTCAATTAGTGACTCGTTTTGTGTATTTTACTGAACTGTTGATAGAATGTTAGTATTTGTTGACAGCCTTTCTTTGGTTCTTCCTAATTTAGATTCATTAGTTTGAGTCGGTAATAAATATCACATGTCGTGGGTATTGTTATATTGATAATGTGGTCTCAGAACTCACCAGAAGTGTTTATATGTTAATGATTTGGACCAAGTGTGAGTTATTAGACTGGATGATGTCCTCCAGTTCTCTTACAAATTTCCCTTCTTTTCTCTCTCATTTATAGGTCAAGGTGTGGAACTCCAGGATCAAACCTGGTTCGATTGGTTGGTTGGTCCAGTGGGCTCGCCACCTACAGGCAGGTTCAAGAATGGTTGGTACGGTACACTTGGATATAGATGGTGGATGTAGAGGCTGTCGTCCCTATGACCTGGTAATGGATAAGATGGCAAAGTGGTTGGATGGATGGATGAAAGGGTGATGGATGGGAGGATGGATGAATAGATGATAAATGGATGGATGGATGAATCGATGAATGAATGGATGAATGAATGGATCGATGAATGGATTAATAGATGATTGATGGATGAATAAATGAATGGATGGATGATGGATGGATGGATGAATGCATGAATGAATGAATGATCAATGAATGGATGGATTTATAGATGATGGATGGATAATAGATAAATGAATGGATTATGGATCGATTATTGAATGTATGAATGAATAAATGGATAATAATAATGATAAATGTATGATGATGGATGAATGAATAGATTGAGTAATAGATAATGTATGAATGAATGGATGAATAGATGATGGATGTATGATAGATCAATTGGTGGATGGATAAATAATGGATGAATGGTATTTTGAGAGCAAGTTTGTTCAGCCCACACTATTCCAGAGGTTTGCAAACCATAAAAACACAAATTTTGCATTATGTTTTTTTTTTTATGAAAGAATCTTGAAAACAATAATAATACTTGTTCAGCTTGCATTTGATTCTTTAAAATATATATTTTTTATATCAGAATTTTTTTTTTATTTTGATTAACCTCTTAATGGATGTCATTGTGTTTTTCATAATGTTTCTCAGCCAAAGCTTACCTTCATTTTCCTTATATTATCTTATTTCTTTTAATGATTAATGATTTATTGTTAGTATTAGGTAAAAATGTAACATACATAAACAAATACAAAATCAAGGAAGGATTGAGAAAGGATGCATTTAACCCGTTGCCAGGAAGCAGTGAGTGGATGCTCTGTAGACCTCATTGCACTGCCAGTTGGTGGATTGTAAAAACATTTGTAAATAAGATGAATTGCTCACTTATTTCAGTCTTAATCGTTGATAAGTCCTTTTTGTTGGTGCAGCAGCGTTGACGTCTCTTCTGATCATGATCTAATGAGACAACAATGCTGGGTTTGACACCTGAGTCGACTTTAGGAAAAACTCCTGTTTGTTCCAACAAGTTGCAGAAGATGAGCTGAGCTCCTGGTGTCTGCTTCATTCTGTCCATTTGACCCTGGTCCATCACTTCCTTCATTAAAACTACCTTCATGCTGACACTGCTGTCTGTCAAAAACATTTTTTCCCTTTAGTATTCACACGCACAGACCACCATTCATCATAAAATCAAAGGGAACAATATGTCAAAAAACCCTGAAGTAGTTCTGAATTTTTGGATTAAAAGAAAATTATTAGAGCTACTAAATAAAAAAAGGTCCCCAGGGAGGAACAAAAGATAAAAAAAACTTTTGTTCATTTGTCTAACTTAATTTGTGCCAGAAGAATAATATATTTGCACGTCTTTTACTTGGCTGCTTCGCTGTTGTTGATATATTACTGTGATTTCTTTCTACCCGCTGTGTAACAAGAAAGTAAACAGACAGTTTAAGGCCACATTAAATTTTAACACCCCATCTTTGCATGTGGCAACTGGAAGACAAACAGAACCAAATGAAAAATGAGCTTCATCTGCATCGCATCTTCAGGTTTCTTATTATTCTGAAAACGAGATTGAATTTTCTGCCGGAAAAGATTTCTCTGAAAACTACTCTTTAATGACACTGAGAAAAATGCTCAGGTACTAATCAACGTGATCGATAATGCACATTAGCTATTGTTGTTGTTGTTGTTCAATACTTTTTTTATCTTTGTGTTTTTCACCACCCAGTTAGTTATTCTTCCTCTTGCAAACGTTTGGCAATCTTTGGACAAATATTTAGTTATTGCATCTTATTACTTGCTGAAGCCTTGCAGACCACTATGGAAAGGTCCCCTCATCACCTCACAGGAAGGCTCACAGTGTGGTGCAGTGTGGTTTGGGTGTCAGTCGTGGAAACTGCTGCACGGATAAGAGGATGAATGACAGGTGTACAAATACAAAAACTATTTCTACTTTGTTGGTTTGTTGATTGGTGCCACCAGAAACGCAGCCACTAGGGGGCCTTTAGCCAAAACACATTTTCTTCACCTGCTTGCACTGATTTGGTGGGGACCTCTGATTCCTTGGGAACCCAAGAGACCCTAGCACCACCTTGGGGCTGCAGTATTTGGAGAACCCCTAATACTACTGTAAGATTTCCTCAGCGAAAGTATATGTAAGTATTTAGTTTTTAGGCTTCTGCGATCATTTCTGATACCATACAGTTTTAAAATGTGTAAATTGCGTAGCCTCAACTGACCTCGTTGTTTATCTCAGTGGGAGGACCTGTGCAGGGTTCACAAGCCGTTATTTTAACAACTGTTGGGACTGGATCCAGAAACCAAGACTCCAAGACACAGAAGTGGTCAGAGATAAATGAATGAATGAATCCACGAAATGAATCAAAGAATGACTTCATTTATGTTTTGGTATTTATCATAAAATCTATGGTTAGGTCTTGTTTCTTTAACTTCCAAAATATCAGCCAAGAACCTTTCACCCAAATCTTCCCCTCAATCTTATTGGACTGTTTCATGAAAATAAGGAGAGAGAAAATTAATTTTATTGTCCAACTTAAAATGGATAAAATGCGCCCAATGTTTCCGGTGTCTTTTGTGTCTTGGATTTATTCAAATAACTAATTACACAGTGCTTTGAGCTTGCATTATTTGCAGATAAACTTTTAGTAGTGGATGGTGTGCTGAATTGGAAGAAAAAAAACATGATGATGCACCAGATTTGTGTTGACATTCAGGTTTGTATTTGTGTAGATCCACAGAAGACTAAGTTGGTTTGACACAGACAACTGGCAGCAGTGGGAGCCATTAAACACAGTGAAAAGAGGAATCCTGTGTTTAATTAGGGGATGATTTGCACTTCTGTGGTTTAATAGCAGCCGCCTCTTCTGCTGAAAATCTGCAGTTTAATAGCGGCTCCTGGAATACAGAGCTCAAGGTCTGGTCGTTTAAAAACTTCACCAAAAAAAAAGTCTAATAAAAAAAAAGAAAGAAAAAAAAAATTGAACCTTCTTCGAGTGTACTAATACGACCTTGGTGGGTTTTACGTGAAGGCGTGCGGAGAGGCTTTTCCATTTTAGATGTGATTTGGCGCCCTCTCTTGGCGATGGAGAGGCAGAGAAAAATGTATTTTGTGTTGATAAATAACAAAAGTTTAACGTTTTATTTTTAGAACCTATTCTTAAACCTAAACACACATTTGTCCTATTGCGTTCATAAACAAAGTATTTACTACAAAATTGAAATATTTTAATACGTAAACGTTTAGGGTTTTAGCTGCTATGGCTAAGGGGTAGAAACAGTTGATTCCAACCGAAGCCGAATTTTGTGGCTTTTTCTGGTACAAAACCAACTGCTATTGTTTAAGAACAAAAACATAATTAGTCCAGTGCTAAACCAACTTAACAAAATACATGGAAATAACTGATAGTGTAATTATTGTTGTGGATGGTGTTGTGTTCCTTTGTTTTTGTTTTCTTCTCCCCTTTTCCCGA